>OZ038499.1:93552585-93670085 GCA_964036315.1 Acanthosepion esculentum
CTGAGGGTCTTTTTCAAAAGGTTCTAAGAAACCAGTTCCATGAAAAGAAAAGCATCCCCAGAACATTATACTGAACGGATGCTTGACAGTACTTACTGCTAAATTTCAAAGAGCTTTCAAAGCTTCTTCTTCGGGATTTTAGATCGCTTATCCTTTGAATTTAGCTCAACTTCCGTTTCATCGGAGAAGAGAACATTTAGTAAAAAAAAATCAGGCGAGTCACTTTTATCGAACAGCACTGTATATATATATATATATATAGAGAGAGAGAGAGAGAGAGAGAGAGAGAGAGGGAGAGAGAGAGACTGACAGACAGACAGAGAGTAATAAAACAATATATTAATATGAAAATCTTTTCATCATAAAAGTCATATCGGATTTAGAATAGTAAATTAATATATTAATATATATATATATATATATATGTGTGTGTGTGTGTGTGTGTGTGTGTGTGTGTGTGTGTGTGTGCAAATATATAGAAAGTAGGAAAGAACATGTTAGGTAAATAATCCGAAGTTCTTTATTATTTTTGTTTTATTTTTTAAAAAACAGTGCTCAATACAAATGTAGAGCTTAAATTATATATATATATATATATATATATATATATAATATAGAAAAAAATTTTTTTAAGAAAATATTGTCCATAATATATCTTATTCACAAAAGCATTTTATAATATTCTAGTTAAATAATATCCTATAGCGGATCAGATTGAGGAATCGGAGAGCCCGGTTCGAATTCCAGTCTACCTCCGCGTTAAGAAAATTCATTTCTGCTATATTTAAAACTTAAAGTAATATTTGTTTCAAATCGTATTAATTAAATTTTAAATCCGCTAATATTCCTCAAATAGAATTTCAGAAAAGTATATTTTATTTTTTATTTTTTTTTAATAAAGAGAATTACATTGTGATGACAGATGGCTAATAATGGTGCTAAAATCAACGAAAACCTACTTTTAGTGAATTTAAATTAGTTTTGAAATATAATTATACATGAATTTATTTTGATAAAAAAGTGCTCTGTGAATTCATAAATAATATTGTTAAAATTAATCGCTGTACCGTGTCACTCGTTCATATATATATATATATATATATATATATATATATATATATATATATATATATATATATAAAGAGGTTATAGTAGGTCCAACGAGAAAAAAAGTGTGTATATTAAAAAAAAGAGAGAAACCGCAAACGTTTTTGGTTGTAATGTTTCATTTAAAAAAAAAGTATTATGCTTTATTTTCCATCATTTTCCTACACGTGTTTCCGATCTCGTGACTGTCATCAGGCAAAGGGTGGAGATTTTCACATATCATTAAAAATAATTAATTTTTTTCCTTTATGTTTTTCGAATGTTAAATATTCTCGATATAAGACATTCTCTTTTTTGTGTTAGTGATCCAAACGCCTTTCTATTTCTTTTCTTTTTTTTTAAGCGTTTCACCCCAAGCCACTAGCACGCAAGGGGTTACAGAGAGTTGGAGCGAGAGCATATAGGAGTGATAGAGGAAAGGATGAAGAGAAGGATAGTGGATAGATCAAGGCATCTGGAGACGCCGATTGTCATTACATTTGAATAGTTGGAGATTATAGTTGTCAGGGAAACAGGAATAAGGAAGGGAGTTCCACAGGCGAGAGGTGCGAGACATGAAGCTATTGGAGTAGAAGAGACGGCTACATTTAACAGTTTCAACAGTGAAGGAGTGGGAACGGGATGCCAGCCTCGTAGGACGCTTGAATTTATGGAGTCTGGGAACCAGCGAAAGCAGCTCCTCGGAGCAGTTATTATGAAAATATTTGCAAAAAAGACAGAGGGAGGCAACGGCACGTCTGTGAGAGAGCTACTTCAGACGAGATGCCAGATCAGGGCCAATTACATTGCATATCCGTCTTTGGATTTTATCAAGGACCTTGAGACAAAAGGGGCTCCAGACCATATATGGCAGCAATACTCCATGCAAGGGCGAATGGTTGATTTGTAGATTTGAAGGATCGATTCCAGCGAGAAAAATTTCCTGGCGCGGCACAGGGAGCCAACTTTCTTTGCGGTGGAGAAAGCTACAGATATATATATATATATATATATATATATATATATATATATATATATATATATTAATTGATTGATTGAGGAATCGGAGAATCCATTACATTCACTTACGTGCTAATACCCTTGTGAAAGGTATTAATCCTCTTCTGGGGACAGACTGGGTTCTATAGCCTTGGATGTCAACTGGTCTAGGAGAAGGACAACTCTGAATTCAAAACCTGCAGAGGGTCGTTTCGGGACCCTGTGGCACGTAGCGCACCAGGTCTCTGTATTCGACCCTTCAAAAGGTGTGGTTGGTTCTGCACAAAGCCTTCACCACTATAATCAAATCATATGTGCTGGTGTCTGGGCCGTCGGTTCCTAGGAACTGAGCTACTTGACCCTCATACGTCGAATAAGACAAGAGAGTCCACCATACATACATACATACATATATAACCTGGTAATATACATACTTATACTCGATAAGAAAAAAATAATTTTACATACTGTAAGTAATTCTAATACATTTACTTGGTTTTAATAAGAAATATAGTATATTAAATATTAAAAATTAAAATTTTTTAGAAATGTAGTTAAAACATATTCTAGCCTACCCCCCCCCAAATCTTTAAGTATACAAATAGAAAAAATACCGTAAGAATTTTTGCCGTTAAAAATAAAAATTTTATAAAATAAACCCAGACGACATGCACTTAGCGGATGTCAGAATTTGTTGAAAAATACATCCCTACCCATCCCTAAACATAACCCCGCTTTCGAATGTAACTATTAACTGATACAAGGAAAATTTTAAAATTGAACACCCTACCACCCCTTGTCTAGATGAGTGGATTTCTCTGTATCCTTGGGAACACTCAATTATGAATCTTTGCCGTGCCTTTAAAACTGTAAATTTTAAAAAAATAGGTTACTTTAATATTCGCTTGAGTATGAAATGGAACTAAACGTCTTTAATTTAATAACAAAATTAAATTCGAAGGCTTTAGCTTCCATTTTTGAAACATGGTTATCACTGTGTAGCGAAAAAAAAATATTTTAAATCAATTAATTTATAATATATATATATATATATATATATATATATATATATATATATATATATATATATATATATATATAGTGTTGGTGTATTTTGTGAGCCAATATTCTTTGAAGGATGTTCGGTTAATCACAATAAAGAAATGTTCCTATCAAATTTTAAAATAATTTCACATCCAAACTAAGTGTTAGAGAGTATAAGAAAAAAGAAGAAAAATTCTATGAAGGAGAGAAAATAATAAACATGAAGAAAACAGGCGATAACGATTGATGTTACATGTAAATATTTGAAGAACATTGTCGACTGGAAAACTAGAAGCCGGAAGAGATTTCCAAAAGGGAAATGTGCAATAGAAGAAACTGTTAGCATAGAACTTACGGTTACATCTCGACGTTTCAACTGTAAAATGATGAGACCTTGCCGCCAATCTAGTATTGCACTTAAATTTATAAGAACAATTACCATGAAAGTATTTATAGATAAGGCATAGTGAAGCTACGTTACGGCGGTGGGAAAGTGACAGAAGCCGAGATGCCAGGTCAGGACGAATAAAATTGCAGATTCTTCTTTAGATTTTATCAAGAATCTCTAAATACATAACAGAAGCACCAGACCAGATGTGAGAGCAATATTCAAATCATGGACATGATGAGACGTTGCCGCCAATCTAATACTGCCCTTAATTTCATAAAGTCTAGGTACCACAGAGGAAAGTTCATCAGAACAATTACCATGAAAGTATTTATAGAGAAGGCATAGGGAAGCTACGTTACGGCGATGGGAAAGTGACTGAAGCCGAGATGCCAGGTCACGACCAATAACATTGCAGATTCTTCTTTGGATTTTATCAAGACTCATTAAATGTAGTGATTTTCCAAGCGTAGCTCAGATGTGGCACAAGGCCGAAAGTATGGGGCTCCCAGTGAGGATCGAACTCACTACTCAGTCGTAATTGTTCTAGCGAAACCAGCTTGCTAACCATTACACCACCTTGCGCAAACTCATTAAATGAAAAGCAGGAACACCAGACAAGATGTGGCAGCAATATTCAATGCATTTTTCTTTTATACCGAAGTATTTTTTCCTGATTTAATTTACGTTGATCTTGCATGCCGTTTGTTTTTGTATTTTTTATCATTGTTTCTCCGGGCACCTACGCAAGACGCGGCTTAGTCCGGCTGCACTTAAATTTCCCAAATTCTTGAATTGTTGCACATCACTTTTTTTTCTTTTTTTATCTAATGTATTGCAAAATAAATTTCTGGTCTTCTGTTTTGTCAAGCGAAGGCAAAACTTGTGAGAAGCCGTCAAACAAGTGGGCATCTTTTTCTGGTTTCTTAAACGCAAGATTCGTGGAAAAAAAATTCCTGCTACGACTGAGACAAACATTTGATTAAAAAGAGTATGACTGGAGGTATGAATAGACTAAGCTTAGATAGATAGATAGATAGATAGATAGATAGATAGATAGATAGATATATATATAGATAGATAGATAGAGAGAGAGAGATATGAACAGAATGAGATAGATAGATAGAGAGAGAGAGAGATATGAACAGAATGAGTTTTTATCTATCTATCTATCTGATAGATAGATAAAAACGGACTGACATAGATAGATAGATAGATAGATAGATAGATATGAACAGAATGAGATAGATAGATAGATATGAACAGAATGAGATAGATAGATAGATATGAACAGAATGAGATAGATAGATAGATAGATAGATAGATAGATAGATATGAACAGAATGAGATAGATAGATAGATAGATAGATAGATAGATAGATATGAACAGAATGAGATAGATAGATAGATAGATATGAACAGAATGAGATAGATAGATAGATAGATAGATAGATAGATAGATAGATAGATAGATAGATAGATAGATATGAACAGAATGAGATAGATAGATAGATAGATAGATAGATAGATAGATAGATAGATAGATAGATAGATAAAAACGGACTGACATAGATAGATAGATAGATAGATAGATAGATAGATAGATAGATATGAACAGAATGAGATAGATAGATAGATAGATAGATAGATAGATAGATAGATAGATAGATAGATAGATAGATAAAAACGGACTGACATAGATAGATAGATAGATAGATAGATATAAACAGAATGAGATAGATAGATAGATAGATATGAATAGAATGAGATAGATAGATAGATAGATAGGTAGATATGAACAGAATGAGATAGATAGATAGATAGATAGATAGATAGATAGATAGATAGATAGATAAAAACGGACTGACATAGATAGATAAATAGATAGATAGATATGAACAGAATGAGATAGATAGATAGATAGATAGATAGATAGATAGATAAAAATCGACTGACATAGATAGATAGATAGATAGATAGATAGATAGATAGATAGATAGATAGATATCAACACAAGGAGATAGATATGAACAAAATGAGATAGATAATAACAGAATTAGATAGACAGGCAGATATGAACTGAATGAGACATTCATCAGTATTTTTGGATAATAGGCTCAAGTATAAATCCGACTAATGTTTACCTATAGGCTTAGGTATAAATCCGCTTGAAGTTTGCCTATAGACTCAAGTATAATCCCAACTAATATTTACCTATAGGCTCAAGTACAAACCCAGCTAATGTTTACGTGTAGGCTCAAGTATAAACCCGACTTATGTTTACCTATAGACTGACATAGATAGATTTGTACTTGAGTCTATAAGTAAACATTAGTCATGTTTATAATGAGTCTATTGGTAAATATTAGCTGGGTTTGTATTGAGCATATAGGTAAGCATTAGTCGGGTTTATACTT
Organism: Acanthosepion esculentum; assembly: GCA_964036315.1. Taxonomy (NCBI): domain Eukaryota; kingdom Metazoa; phylum Mollusca; class Cephalopoda; order Sepiida; family Sepiidae; genus Acanthosepion; species Acanthosepion esculentum. Next base: position 93,558,520 of record OZ038499.1, read on the forward strand.
GAGCCTATAGGTAAACATTAGTCGGGTTTATACTTGAGCCTATAGGTAAACATTAATTGGGATTATACTTGAGTCTATAGGTAGACATTAGTCGGGTTTATACTTGAACCTTTAGGTAAACATTAGTCGGGTTTATACTTGAGCCTATAGGTAAACATTAGTTGAGCTTATACTTGAGTCTATAGGTAAACATTAATTGGGATTATACTTGAGTCTATAGGTAGACATTAGTCGGTTTATACTTGAACCTTTAGGTAAACATTAGTCGGGTTTATACTTGAGCCTATAGGTAAACATTAGTTGGGTTTATACTTGAGCCTATAGGTAAACATTAATTGGGATTATACTTGAGTCTATAGGTAGACATTAGTCGGGTTTATACTTGAACCTTTAGGTAAACATTAGTCGGGTTTATATTTGAGCCTATAGGTAAACATTAGTTGGGTTTATCCTTGAGCCTATAGGTAAACATTAATTGGGATTATACTTGAGCCTATAGGTAGACATTAGTCGGGTTTATACTTGAACCTTTAGGTAAACATTATGCGGCTTTATACTTGAGTTTACAAGGATTCACTCAGAAAATAGATCTTTTTCGAGAGAAACTTTTTATCTCTACGGGAGATGCAGTTTTTGCATTCCAGTCCCCGCCGACAAGGGAAAGACCCCTATCGCGAAGGGGGTATTTATGATGTAAGTCAGCTGAAATATACTCTTTATTAAATATGCTCACGTTATCAAAATGTTTTCGCTTAACACTCACGCTCATTTCGTGTTCACTGTTATCAGTCCTTTCGTATAGTTAGTTGTACACAAGTCTTCATCACTATAATTAAATCATATGAGCGGACAATGCAGCAATTCAGTTGTAAAACTGAATTGTTTGGACCTAATGAATTGAACATCGACGAAAGTCCACTTCATGAATACACATGAAAGGTCAATATAAACATGGAGGACTCAAGTATCATAAAGTAATAATTCTTTAAGGAAAGGTGATATTTCTTTAAAGAATTATTACTTTCCCAAGCCAACATACACGACCACAAATAAGTCCATTACCTGATGTTTTTGAAGATGTACATCACACACGTCCATCCCAAACCATAACAATATGGTTTGGTTTATTTTGTTTTACGGTATATCAACCTCAATGGGTTATTTAATACCGACAACATTTTTAGGATAGATTCGTATGAATAGAATATGTATTCTTTGGTTTAGATTGGTTTGGTTTATTTTGTTTTACGGTATATCAACCTCAATGGGTTATTTAATGGCGACAACATTTTTAGGATAGATTCGTATGAATAAAATATGTATTCTTTGGTTGAGATTGGTTTGGTTTATTTTGTTTTACGGCATATCAACCTCAATGGGTTATTTAATGCCGACAACATTTTGAGGATAGATTCCTATGAATAGAATATGTATTCTTTGGTTGAGATTGGTTTGGTTTATTTTGTTTTACGGCATATCAATCTCAATTGGTTATTTAATGCCGACAAGATTTTTAGGATAGATTCCTATGAATAGAATATGTATTCTTTCGTTTAGATTGGTTTGGTTTATTTTGTTTTACGGCATATCAATCTCAATGGGTTATTTAATGCCGACAGCATTTTTAGGATAGATTCGTATGAATAGAATATGTATTCTTTCGTTTAGATTGGTTTGGTTTATTTTGTTTTACGGCATATCAACCTCAATGGGTTATTTAATGCCGACAACATTTTTAGGATAGATTCGTATGAATAGAATATGTATTCTTTGGTTTAGATTGGGTTGGTTTATTTTGTTTTACGGCATATCAACCTCAATGGGTTATTTAATGCCGACATTTTTAGGATAGATTCGTATGAATAGAATATGTATTCTTTAGTTTAGATTGGTTTGGTTTATTTTGTTTTACGGTATATCAACCTCAATGGGTTATTTAATGGCGACAACATTTTTAGGATAGATTCGTATGAATAGAATATGTATTCTTTGGTTGAGATTGGTTTGGTTTATTTTGTTTTACGGCATATCAACCTCAATGGGTTATTTAATGCCGACAACATTTTTAGGATAGATTCGTATGAATAGAATATGTATTCTTTCGTTTAGATTGGTTTGGTTTATTTTGTTTTACGGCATATCAATCTCAATGGGTTATTTAATGCCGACAACATTTTTAGGATAGATTCGTATGAATAGAATATGTATTCTTTCGTTTAGATTGGTTTGGTTTATTTTGTTTTACGGCATATCAATCTCAATGGGTTATTTAATGCTGACAACATTTTTAGGATAGATTCGTATGAATAGAATATGTATTCTTTCGTTTAGATTGGTTTGGTTTATTTTGTTTTACGGCATATCAATCTCAATGGGTTATTTAATGCCGACAGCATTTTTAGGATAGATTCGTATGAATAGAATATGTATTCTTTCGTTTAGATTGGTTTGGTTTATTTTGTTTTACGGTATATCAACCTCAATGGGTTATTTAATGGCGACAACATTTTTAGGATAGATTCGTATGAATAAAATATGTATTCTTTGGTTGAGATTGGTTTGGTTTATTTTGTTTTACGGCATATCAACCTCAATGGGTTATTTAATGCCGACAACATTTTGAGGATAGATTCCTATGAATAGAATATGTATTCTTTGGTTGAGATTGGTTTGGTTTATTTTGTAGACATTAGTCGGGTTTATACTTGAACCTTTAGGTAAACATTAGTCGGGTTTATACTTGAGCCTATAGGTAAACATTAGTTGAGCTTATACTTGAGTCTATAGGTAAACATTAATTGGGATTATACTTGAGTCTATAGGTAGACATTAGTCGGTTTATACTTGAACCTTTAGGTAAACATTAGTCGGGTTTATACTTGAGCCTATAGGTAAACATTAGTTGGGTTTATACTTGAGCCTATAGGTAAACATTAATTGGGATTATACTTGAGTCTATAGGTAGACATTAGTCGGGTTTATACTTGAACCTTTAGGTAAACATTAGTCGGGTTTATATTTGAGCCTATAGGTAAACATTAGTTGGGTTTATCCTTGAGCCTATAGGTAAACATTAATTGGGATTATACTTGAGCCTATAGGTAGACATTAGTCGGGTTTATACTTGAACCTTTAGGTAAACATTATGCGGCTTTATACTTGAGTTTACAAGGATTCACTCAGAAAATAGATCTTTTTCGAGAGAAACTTTTTATCTCTACGGGAGATGCAGTTTTTGCATTCCAGTCCCCGCCGACAAGGGAAAGACCCCTATCGCGAAGGGGGTATTTATGATGTAAGTCAGCTGAAATATACTCTTTATTAAATATGCTCACGTTATCAAAATGTTTTCGCTTAACACTCACGCTCATTTCGTGTTCACTGTTATCAGTCCTTTCGTATAGTTAGTTGTACACAAGTCTTCATCACTATAATTAAATCATATGAGCGGACAATGCAGCAATTCAGTTGTAAAACTGAATTGTTTGGACCTAATGAATTGAACATCGACGAAAGTCCACTTCATGAATACACATGAAAGGTCAATATAAACATGGAGGACTCAAGTATCATAAAGTAATAATTCTTTAAGGAAAGGTGATATTTCTTTAAAGAATTATTACTTTCCCAAGCCAACATACACGACCACAAATAAGTCCATTACCTGATGTTTTTGAAGATGTACATCACACACGTCCATCCCAAACCATAACAATATGGTTTGGTTTATTTTGTTTTACGGTATATCAACCTCAATGGGTTATTTAATACCGACAACATTTTTAGGATAGATTCGTATGAATAGAATATGTATTCTTTGGTTGAGATTGGTTTGGTTTATTTTGTTTTACGGCATATCAACCTCAATGGGTTATTTAATGCCGACAACATTTTTAGGATAGATTCGTATGAATAGAATATGTATTCTTTCGTTTAGATTGGTTTGGTTTATTTTGTTTTACGGCATATCAATCTCAATGGGTTATTTAATGCTGACAACATTTTTAGGATAGATTCGTATGAATAGAATATGTATTCTTTCGTTTAGATTGGTTTGGTTTATTTTGTTTTACGGCATATCAATCTCAATGGGTTATTTAATGCCGACAGCATTTTTAGGATAGATTCGTATGAATAGAATATGTATTCTTTCGTTTAGATTGGTTTGGTTTATTTTGTTTTATGGCATATCAACCTCAATGGGTTATTTAATGCCGACAACTTTTTTTTCTGGTAATATTCTTGTTTTATCAAAAATCTATTTCTGTTAATATTATTTTTCTACAAAAAGCTGGTATTACTATTTTTTCAAAAATGTATAGCTGGTAATTTTTTTTTTTAAAAAAAAACGTATTGCTGCTAATTGTTTTTCTTCAAAAATCTATTTCTGGTAATAATTTTTTACAAAGTATTTCTGGTATTAAATCTATTTTTACCCTTTTATAATGATTTTTATCTCAGTTCCGGATTTACTATTTGCCCATAGCTGGGACCCTAAAAGGTGCTACCACCCTGGCTCAGGGTGGATCTGGGAACACCAGCAATTAAGAGGTGGTTCCACGCTCCTCAAAACCTCCCGATCAGAGGCCTTACTGTTGGACGTAATTTATCGTCTTACCCTGGACGCGGATGTAGTTTATCGTCATACCCAGGACGCGGATGCAGTTTATCGTCATACCCCGGACCCGGATGTAGTTTATCATCATACCCAGGACGCGGATGCAGTTTATCGTCTTACCCTGGACGCGGATGTACTTTATCGTCTTACCCTGGACGCGGATGTACTTTATCGTCTTACCCTGGACGCGGATGTTGTTTATCGTCTTACCCTGGACGCGGATGTTGTTTATCGTCTTACCCTGGACGCGGATGTTGTTTATCGTCATACCCAGGACGGCCATAACAATATGATCACTATTTAAACAATATTCATTTATTAAAAAATATATATTTCTTGAATATTAGTCGCTTTCTTTAGTTTTACCAGACTTTGAATTATGGCACTTTGTGTCCTCCATATATTTTGAGTGACCTTTCAACTACCTGATGAATATTCATAAACGTTCTCAACTTTAAAAGCCTTGATAAACCAATCACATCCTTGCTCTGGCATATAAAGAAGTTCAACAAAATATATCTTTATATTTGTTTTGATAATGTCCCTTACAGAACGAAACGTGTCGACTAAGAATAGTTTTTCCTCTTGTCTTTTTATTCACATATATATATATATATATATATATATATATATATATATATATATATATATATATATATATATATAAATGGTTGACTCTCCCAATTTGGACGATAAATGAGAGTCAGCATTGGATGGTACCTTTTGTTTTACACTTATGAATGTTTGCAGAGGCTATTGTGGAGAAAATCAGGTAAGAGAAAGACTTATTTCATTTGTACTTAAGTGTGACACTAGCCCAGCCTATATATATATATATATATATATATATATATATATATATATATATATATATATATATATATATATATATATATAAACACGTGTAACAAAATAAAATAAAATATATTTAACAATAAAGGAAGCCGTATTAATAAATACAAAAACAACCAACACTTTATAATATTAACTATGAACATGGACAAGTTGACCGTGTCTTGAAAACACTTTATAAATACATACATGCAACAAATTATTTCTTATTTAACAGTTAAAATATTTCATCCTTGAAAATGGTTAAATGTATAGCCGAAAGCGCTTGGTAAAAAAAAGAACATTCGGACAGCTTTTATATAATGTATCATCTGAAAAGAAGAAAATTATTAGATCGCATGAGAAATTGTATAAAAAAACTAAATCAAAAAACCTTGTCTGTTGTATTGAATGAAATGTGCATATATATATATATATATATATATATATATATATATATATATATATATATATATATATATATATAAAAGTGAACTTAGAAGTCAACACTTAGAGGCGACAGTCTGTTTTATGCTAGATGCAATCGTCGGGCCACGAGTGCTATTTATATATACGGGTCAGTGGTGCATTGTGGGTAGTCATTTTTGGCAGATATTTTACTGGAAGTCGTTTATTTGTTTATTTATTTATTTGTGTCAAATTATTTTGCTTGTTTTTATTTAATTTTATTTTTGTTTTTTATCCTTTATATTTATTTTATTTTCATTTATTTATTTGACACAAATAAAGAAATAAACAAATAAACGACTTCCGGTAAAATATCTGCCAAAAATGACTACCCACAATGCACCACTGACCCGTATATATAAATAGCCGAGAAAAATAACAGCACTCGTGGCCCGACGATTGCATCTAGCATGAAACAGACTGTCGCCTCTAAGTGTTGACTTCTATGTCCACTTTTATATTTACACACGCTCTATCTCTGATATTGAGCACTTTATCCCATAAATATAGCACACTTTAAGACTATATTTCTTCATATATATATATATATATATATATATATAGAGAGAGAGAGAGAGAGAGATAGATAGATAGATAGATAGATAGATAGATAGATAAACTATTTTCAGGTAGAGCGTATGTATGAAGGAATAAAATGAATATAAAGACAAGAGGAAAATTTATTCTTAGCTAACACGTTTCATCTTCTGACTGACTTTATCAAGGCAAATGTAAGGATTTATTTTGTTGCCTGTGTTTCTTTACATGAGCAAGGATTTCATTGGTTTATAATGGCTTTTAAATTTGAGAATGTTCATGAATATTTATTAGGTGGTCGAAAGATCAGTCAGTACATGTAGAGGACACAAAATGCCATTAGTTTGGTGTGGCAAAAGTAACTGAGTAATATTTTTTAAAAATATGTTGTTTTTTTTTAATTAATGAATATTGTTTAAATTGTAATCAGACCAAAAGAAAACGGTTAAGTGCATTACCTCATATTTTAGAAGATATACAGCACATACGTTCATCCCAAACCATAACAATCTGATCACAATGTAAACAACATTCATTCATTAAATAAAATATATTTCTTGAATATTACTCGCTTACTTTAGTCTTACCAGACTTTCAATTATGACACTTTGTGTCCTCCATATATTTTGAGTGACCTTTCAACGTGTATATAAACATGTGTATCAAAATAAAAACTTAATTTTGCCTTAATAAAGTCCCTCAGAAGACGAAACGCGTTGGCTAAGAATAGTTTTCCTCTTGTCTTTTATTCATTTTGTTCCTTCCCAGACACTCTATATCTTAAAATAATTTACACGCACATACACACTATATATATATATTGTTGTAACCTAGATAGAGTTACTAAATGAGAAATGAGATGGAAAATGATATGGTAATCTTTATAACATCACCAAAATACAATACTCGCCAGCGGTGTGAATTAGGTAAACCACTGCTAGTGTTGGACTACTTAGACAGCATATTACCTCTACTTACAATAGTGTCCTACGTATTTATGAGGAGTGAGACATATCAATTAGTGTTTATAGATGCGGTATAAAGCAACTGTGAAAATAGATTGCGAATAATTTTATGAAATGCATTACAAATGATTTTACGATGAAAATGCATTGGCAATGATTTTACTAGCAAAATACATTGGAGATGATTTTGCTATGAAAATACATTGGAAATGATTTTACTATTATTGTAACCTAGAAAAGGTTAATGAATGAGAAATAACCAAAACGGAGGTTGAAAATGAAATGGTAATCTTTATAACATAAGCAAAATAAATACTCGCCAGCGCCGTGCAGTAGGTAAACCACTGCTAGTAATAGACTACTTATACAGCATATTACCACCCCCACACACAGACTTAAAATAGTGTTCAACGTATTTATGAGTATTGAGACATACCCATTAGTGTTCATAGGTACGGTATATAACACAATTATTTATATATATATATATATATATATATATATATATATATATATATATATATATATTAAAACATTTTTATGTTCATACATTCTTTTTATAGATACAAATATTTAAGTAAATTCTCTGTTTTCTAATAAACAGTATTAAGCAACATTTACCGGCCTGAATGTCCAAGAAATTTTCATAGAAAATATTCGTCCTCCGACAGGAATCGAACCTGTATCCTATACGGAACCGTCATATAGCCTGACGTGCTATTAACCGATCGAGCCACAGAGGATCGTTGGATTAGCAAGGTCGAATTTACTGCCTTTAAACTTCAATCTTCCATGAATGTCTCACGTACATTCATATCTGCTCAAAGCGTATCCAAATGTAAACGAATGACGTCATACATTATGAAATGGACAGTGTCCAACAATTATTTTATGTGTGACGTCATATATATATATATATATATATATATATATATATATATATATATATATATATATATATATATAAGGCAGGACAAGTCATAGGATTCTATCTTAGAGCCCTTAGAATATGTAGCCCAGAACACCTAGTTGAAGAAGAGTAATACATTGAAAAAACATTTAAACATCAGTTCATTCTCAATGCTAGAAAACAAGCTTACAAAGTTCACAAATCACTCTAAATAGACACTACCGGCAGCACTTCTAACTTACAAAATTCATAATCCTACCCACTAACACTCTTTCTACAAAACTTGTAAATAAATCAGTTATCCCTTATAGTAGGATCTTTACCACCGCGTCTGAGGCAATCGGAGATACAATTAGGAATATAAAACCAACACATATTCAGATTCCGTTTCTCAAATATGAAGTACAGTAAACCCTCGAATTAACGGACTCTGCACTGAACTGACAAAATCCGCAGGAATGTTAGTTCCAGATCTGACCGCTGTTGTTTACTGGCGCAGTCAAAAGAGACTGGCAGTCCCGGGAATAGACGCTATTGTTTACTTGATCGCTCGTCGTGTACACACATGCTACGTCTTTCTTTCTTTTTCTTTTCTCTTTCTTAACTTTTCTTTTTTCTTCCTTTTCATTTCTTCTTTTTTTTCCTTTTTCTTTCTTCTTTAATAACTTTTCTTTTTTCTTCCTATTCATTCTTTCTTTTTTTTTCTTTTCTTCTCTACTTTCATAACTTTTCTTTTTTCTTCCATTGCCTTCTTTCTTTTTCATTCTTCTTTCTTAACTTTTCATTAATCTTCCTTTTCATAATTTCTGTTTTCTTTTTTCTTTCTTCAATCTTAACTTTTTCTTTTTTTCTTCCTTTTCATTCATTATTTTTTCTTTCATAACATTTCTATTTTCTTCCTTTTCTTCCTTTTCTTTCTTTTTTCTTTTTTCTTTCTTCTTTCTTTTCTCATCCTTTTGATTCATTATTATTTTTCTTTTCTTTTTTCTTCCTTTTCATTCTTTATATTTTTCTTTTTTCTTTAACTTTTCTTTTTTCTAAATAAATAATAAACATTTTTCTTCCTTTTCATTCTTTCTTTTTTCTTTCTTCTTTCTTATCTTTTCTTTTTTCTTCCTTTTCATTCTTTCTTTTTCTTCTTTTTTCATTCTTTTTCTCAACTTTTCCTTTTCTTCTTTTTCTTTTTTCTTTTATTCTCTTTTCTTTCTTCTTTCTTAACTTGTGTTTTTCTACTTTTTCATTCGTTCTTCTTTTCTTTCTTAACTTTTTTTCTCAATGCTAGAAAACAAGCTTACAAAGTTCACAAATCCCTCCAAATAGACATTCTGAGTAAGACGATAAACTACATCCACGTCCTGGGTAAGACGATAAACTGCATTCGCTTCCTGGGTATGACGATAAACTACATCCGCGTCCTGAGTATGACGATAAACTGCATCCGCTTCCTGGGTATGACGATAGACTACATCCACGTCCTGGGTATGACGATAAACTACATCCGCGTCCTGGGTATGACGATAAACTACATCCGCTTTCTGGGTAAGACGATAAACTACATCCGCTTTCTGGGTAAGATGATAAACTACATCCCCGTCCTGGGTATGACGATAAACTACGTCCAACAGCAAGGCCTCTGATCAGGAGGCTTTGTGGAGCTTGGAACCATCTCTTAATTGCTGATGTTTCCAGGTTCACCCTGACCCGGGTTAGGGTCCCAGCTATGGGCAAATAGTTAACCCTGATACTGAGGTAAAAAGCATTATAAAAGTGTAAAAATAGGTTTTAATACCAGAAATACTTTATAAAAAAATTTAACCAGAAATAAAGTTTTGAAAAAACATATTACCTAATATTAAATATTTTTTAAAATAATATTACCAGCTACACATTTTTTAGGGGAAAATATTACCAAAAATATAGGTTTTTGACAAAACAAAATATTACCAAGAAAAAAAAAGTTGTCGGCATTAAATAACCCATTGAGTTTGATATACCATAAAACAAAATAAACCAAACCAATCTAAACCAAAGAATACATATTCTATTCATACAAATCTATCCTAAAAATGTTGTCGGTATTAATGAATAGAATATGTATTCTTTGGTTTAGATTGGTTTGGTTTATTTTGTTTTACGGCATATCAACCTCAATGGGTTATTTAATGCCGACAACATTTTAAGGATATATTCGTATGAATAGAATATGTATTCTTTGGTTTAGATTCGTTTGGTTTATTTTGTTTTACGGCATATCAACCTCAATGGGTTATTTAATGCCGACAACATTTTAAGGATATATTCGTATGAATAGAATATGTATTCTTTGGTTTAGATTCGTTTGGTTTATTTTGTTTTACGGCATATCAACCGCAATGGGTTATTTAATGCTGACAACATTTTTAGGATAGATTCGTATGAATAGAATATGTATTCTTTAGTTTAGATTGGTTTGTTTTATTTTGTTTTGCAACAAATCAACCTCAATGGGTTATTTAATGCCAACATTTTTTATTGCTGGTAATATTTTGTTTTGTCAAAAATCTGTTTCTCGTAATATTTTTCCTTCAAAATTTTATTGCTGGTAATAATTTTTTTTCAAAAAAGTATTGCTGGTAATAGTTAACTATTTGCCCATAGCTGGGACCCTATCAGGTGCTACCACCCTGGGTCATGGTGGACCTGGGAACACCAGCAATTAAGAGGTGGTTCCACACTCCTCAAAACCTCCAGATCAGAGGCCTTGCTGCAGGATGTAGTTTATCGTCTTACCCAGGACGCACGAACTTTATGGACACCCTGTATATGTTGAACTTAATTCAAGTCCGGTCATTTGTTTGTAGCAGGAAATAAACGCAGTTGTTTCTAATACAACAACACACATACACACACGGTCCACTTCAGTGTCATGTTAAACCTATCACTTATAAGCACAATGACTTTCCAAGCAAAAAAAAAGGGCAAAAAAAGCAACTATCCCGAATTGATTGTCCAAGTTTTTGATTAACTTCAAACAATGATAATTTGACAAATACTTGTAGTTAGGAGAAAGATATAGCAAACTCAGACCCGATACAGAACACATCACTTGGGAAATGTTCCAAAAACACCGAATATTTGCTTGCCAGCCCACTGCTTTTAGATATTTATGCATTAACAAAAGTTAAGCAAGGTGGGGAAGACAGGGCAAGAACTGGACATTGATAATTGTACAACCAGAATGACGACATAGAGTTCTGTTGGCCATCGACCTCTGTCTAGCATGCCGAAATCATTCTTACTGAAGTGTTAAACCGATGTAAACATGTTTTATTCACCAACATTTTTGGCATGCATCCATGGGTATTTCATGCCAAAAGCGTCTCTAGCAGATACGAAAATGAAGAGAGAAAACAGGAAGAAGTAAAAGGAAGGAAGGAATCAAATTATTCCTTTCGAAAATATTTGGTACAGACTTGTGGAGCTGTCAATGCACCGAATTGGTAAAAAGTGCTACAAATAACAGGATTTGCATAAAAATTAAAAGACAAATAAACAGATAGAATATATCGAAAAATTGTGTTAATTCGACTGAATTTTCTGTTGTAGGGCCCTAAAATTAACTCGAAATATGTGATTTAAAAAAAAAAATAGAAAGGCAACGTTAAACATACCTATCACTTATCATATTCATTTCAAGAGAAAAAAAAGTAGTAGAGAAAACAACTATTCAGAATTAATCGTCCATAAGTAAATGATTAAACATGTCTACGTCTTGATTAAAACAAACGATTATAACTTGACAAAATACTTGCAGTTAGGACAAAGCTAGACTGATTCTGAAATTCCGAGATTGTTTTGTATTTTCTTGTTTACAGAAATGACCACTTTGTTCAAGCCCCAAGAGGATCTGGGTTTTGATTTAGGATTTACCGGACGTTAAGCCGAAAGACGCTACTAACAAAGTATTCTTTGAAATGGTTAATTATATTTGGTTGACGTTTACGTCTTTGTTCTGGTTAAGTATTTATTTGCTGTTGTAATTAAATACTGTTTTATCTTAACATTGAAATCTTGAGTTATACTTAATTATTAACGGTCACCGTGCGTCACAAAACTATGGCAGATTTTCGGATGAGTTCCATTCCTTAGTTCCACCAATCCAGACCTTCAAATCTAGGACCCACCATGCCATGTTCACAGTGGTAAATTATCCACATTTCAGTGTTATTTGCAATTTCGTGCGATCTAGACGACAATTTATCCATTGCACCCTGAATTTGTGTATTCGTTTCTATCTATCTATCTATCTATCTATCTATCTATCTATCTATCTATCTATCTGTCTGTCTGTCTGTCTGTCTGTCATATAAGAAGAAAATAAGTAATTACAAACACCGAAGTTCGAAAGTGACACTCTGGACTTATGAATATATGTTTTCCGACAGGTGTATAAATAGTGGTGTCAGGCTACTGACTGCAGTGACTATTGAGTGTAACTATCCAGTCGAATTAGTGTGAATTATTGTGCGTCGATGATTAGGGTTTTGATTTAGGATTTACCGGACGTTAATCCGAACCGTGCTACAAACAAGGTATTCACTGTATTTGTATATTAGTTTTTATCTATCTATCTATCTATCTATCTATCTATCTATCTGTTTTTTGTCTGTCTGTCTGTCTGTCTGTCATATAAGAAGAAAGTAAGTAGCTACAAACACCGAGGTTCGAGAGTGACGCTCTGGACTTATATGTTTTCCGACAGGTGTATAAATAGCGTTGTCAGACTGCGGTGATTATTGAGTGACTATTAAGTGGAACTATCCAGTCGAATTAGTGTGAATTATTGTGCATCGATGATTTGGGTTTTGATTTAGGATTTACCGGACGTTAAACCGAGCCGCGCTACTAACAAGGTATTCACTGAAATGGTTAATTATCTTTGGCTGACTTTTATTTCTTTGTTCTTGTTAAGTATTTATTTGAGGTTGTAATTAAATACTGTTTTATTTAACTTTGAAGTCTTGAGTTATACTTGATCCTAGACGGCCACCATGGTCACAAAATGAACACACTGTAAAGCCTAACGTTTCCTGCCAGATAATGTCGAGTTCCTACTTCCGCTCAAGATAATTTTTATCAATGTTTCTCTGCCGATTAAGGTAGATAAACATAGGAAAATTCAACCAATACGCACACCTGAAGGTGAAAAAATATTCTTCCGTCATTTTTTTTAATGTGAAATTTAAAAAGTAAAACTATTTGCGCAGAGGAAGTTTGCAGGGTAATCTAGTTGGTTAAATATGGCAAGATTATTTGGATTAACAAGCACCTGATAAAAGACGGGGAGGGGAAGGTACAACGGATGAAATGTTGTGATAATAACAACAAAGATGAGGAGAATCGTTTAGATAATGCAAATATACCAATAATAGACACAACGATTACGACAATCGCTTAAATAATGTATATGCTGGGTGCGATGGGTAAATTGTCGCCATTTTATACAGGGTATCCATAAAGTTTGTGTGAACTTTAAAAAAAATTATAACTTTATTCGTATTTGCGATAGAAATAATCTGTAAAACATGTTATAAAGTTTAATGTACCTTGTTTTAAGTACAGCTAAAATAACTAATGTGATTTCAGGCATTACTGTAAATCAGTTAGCAAATGTTTTCCGTGAACTGCACTATCGTATTACCCTTTGTATTGCTAATGATGGAGGACATGTGGAAACTTAAATAAAATTTCAATAAAACCTTAAAAAATATAGATTTACTTCTTTCTAATCCTTTTTACAAATTATTTCTATCGCAAATACATATAAAGTTATACATTTTTTAAAATGCACACGAATTTTATGGACACCCTTATTTTTAATTTCGCGCATGCGCATTGTTTGATTTTGATTTTGTCGACTGCACAGTATAGTAGGGTCAGTTGAGCACCGTCCGTGAGAAAAAGGGCTTCATGGCACGATTCACTTCACCAGAATTTTGGAAACGACCTGCTGTACTGCTTGGCATTCGCGCCAGAAGCTCCAATACGAACATTTCAGAGTGTTTGGTGTCAATCTGAGGACAGTGCAAAGGATTTGGAAAAAGAGTTGGATGAGTCTAATGGTGATTAATAATATACGGCAGCTCGAAAAACTCACACTGATCTTTCTGATAAGAAAAGAACTCCTGAGCGTGTTTGTGAGGGGCTCAGACTCAACACGGAGGCCTACATCAAGTACCTTAGGGAGGTAATGCGGCCCTCGATCAAGTGGGTGGCTGCTAGAAGGTCTTATGTCCGGCAACAGGACTCTGCACCATGCCACACAAGCAGGAGAACCCAGTCATGGCTGGCAGACAAATTCTGCGACCACATCACCCGTTACAGCTAGCCACTTAACTCCCCAGACTACAACCTCGTTGGTCATTATGTGTAGGGCGCAGTTGAGCGAGAGACCAACAAAACTCCTCATAACAACAAAGATGAACTGAAGGCAAGGATTATGGCGGCATTCACCAACTTAAACAAGGAGACCGCCCAGAATGGTTGCAGGAGATACTGAAGTCGTCTGGAAACCGTGGTTGAGGGCAATGAAGATTTTATTGAATAAATTTACTCTTTCAAGATACTTTTTTGTGTAATTTTGGTAAATATATCTGTTGAAATGAGATGCCAGTGTTATTTTATTTATATATATATATATATATATATATATATATATATATTGCTGTGACCCTAACTCTGGGTCAGCATCGACCTGGGAACCTCAGCAACTAAGAGGTCATTCCATGCTCCTCAAAACCTCCCGAACAAAGTCCTTGCTGCCGGGTGAACCCAGGAGGGTTGGCTCAATTCATATTTATATATATATATATATATAATATTTGTATATATAAACGTGATCTGACGATTGCGTTCTGCTCTTGGTTTTGACCTTAGTATCCACTTTTATATATACAGATATATATATTTATACACACAGTTGCAGCAGATTCTGAAGTCGTCTGGAGACCGTGGTTGAGGGCAATGGAGATTTTATTGAATAAATTTACTCTTTCAAGATATGTTTTTGTGTCATTTTGGTAAATATATCTGTTAAAATGAGATGTCAGCGTTATTTTCATTTTCGCGTAATTTACACGACAATTTATCCATCGCACCCTGTATAACAACAAAGATGTGGATAATCTATAATCCGATTCAAATATTTTATCCGTTTATTGAACAGACCTACATCAAAACTAAAATTCAAAAAGAAATCGTATATATATATATATATATATATATATATATATATATATATATATATATATATATATATATATATATATATACGCCTTTCCACAATCTTTAATTAAATCGTATATATAAATAGAGCTTTATCCCTTGTTTCCGGTAATATATTTGTAAAATCTACAATGCAAAGCGTAAAATAATACAGCTCTTATTTATTTGTACTGTATGCGCAATTACTAGCTGATACTGCTACCGCTACTACTACTGCTACTGCTACTAAAATTACAACAAGTGTGAGGCTCCCTACAAGTGTTAATATTCCAGCTCGATGCTTTATGCTGCTATTCAGGTCATACCTTATATTTTGACAATTGTTAAAATTAGCAAACAGTAACAGGTACGAGCAAGCATGGTTTGTTTTTGTTATCAGAGTTTATCTTTATATATATATATATATATATATATATATATATATATATATATATATATATACATATATATATATATATATATATGTATGTATGTATGTATATATATATAAAGAGAGAGAGATAATATTAGTGGTCAATATACATACATATATATATATATATATATATATATATATATATAAAATTCCCAAGAGGATAGAATCCAGGTAGAACTTAATGTCCAGGACAGAGTAAGAATATAATAAAAAGACTTAAACACTAATATTCCATGGTCATAATTGATTACATTGGAATCGTAATCACGACCCAATTCATCAGACCTACAAATTCAAAAAGAAATCGTCTATATATATATATATATATATATATATATATATATATATATATATATATATATATATATATATATATATATATATATATATATATATATATATATATATATATTTATATATATATGCGCCTTTCCACAATCTTTAATTAAATCGTATATAAATATAAATATAAATATACGTATTTTAAATATATATATATACGTATATTAAATATATATATATATACGTATAATAAATTGTATATATATATATATATTTCCAGAATCTTTAATTAATTCGTATATATATATTTATATATATATATATATATATATATATATATATATATATATATATATACGTCTTTCCACAATCTTTAATTAAATTAATATAATTAATATAATTAAATCGTATACATATATATATATATATGTATATATATATATATATATATATATATATATATATATATATATATATACGCGTTTCCACAATCTTTAATTCTCTCTGAAAGAAGAAGGCAATATCAAATTTTATCCCGACGTCGATGTTTCTTATTGAAATTCCCAGTCTTCAGGGGTTGTCATTTTGAACGGTATTATCATTTTTTTCCAATTTCTCAACAAAAAAAATTGAGAAAAATGAAAGAAAAAAAAATTGAAAGAAAAAAATTGAAAAATTGGAAATTCCGTTCAAAACCACAACCCCTGAAGGCTGGAAATTTTAGTAAGAAACGTCGATGTCGGGATAAAAATTGATATTTAATAAGCTAAGTAATCTTTTCATATAATATCATTAATTCTCTATTTTTAATATTATTTTAATACCTTTAATATTGAATACTATATATAAAAAATATCAGCTGTTGCTTAAATCTCGTATATATGTATATATATATATATATATATTATTTAAAGACATTTGTATGTTTATACATTCTTTTTATAGATACAAATATTTAAGTAAAGGCTCTGTTTATAATAAACGCTATTAACAACATTTACCGGCCTGAATGTCCGAGAAATTTTCATAAAAAATTCTCGTCCTCTGACAGGAAACGAACCTGCCACCTATACGGAACAGTCATATAGCCAAACGTGCCTTAACCGACTAAGCCACAGAGGATCGTTCGGTTTGCAAGGTCGATTTTACTGTTTTTAAACTACAATCTTCCATGAATATCTCACGTACATTCATATCTGCTCCAAATGTAAACACATGACGTCACACATTATGAAATGGACAAAGTCCGACAATTATTTTAAGACATTTTTATGTTTATACAAATGTTATTAATACTGTTTATTATAAAACAGAGCATTTACTTAAATATTTGTATCTATAAAAAGAATGTATAAACATAAAAATGTCTTAAAATAATTGCCGGACTTTATCCATTTCATAATGTGTGACGTCATTTGTTTACATTTGGCTACGCTTTGAGCAGATATGAATGTACGTGAGAGATTCATGGAATATTGAAGTTTAAAGGCAGTAAAATCGACCTTGCTAACCGAACGCTCCTCTGTGGCCGAATCGGTAAAGGCACGTCAGGCTATATGACGGTTCCGTATAGGATACAGGTTCGATTCCTGTCGGAGGACGCTTATTTTCTATGGAAATTTCTCGGACATTCAGGCCGGTAAATGTTGTTAATACCGTTTATTACAAACTGAGCATTTACGTAAATATTTGTATCTATAAAAAGAACGTATAAACATAAAAATGTCTTAATATATATATATATATATATATATATATATATGTGTGTGTGTGTGTGTGTGTGTGTATATATATATATAATTAAAGCGAAATTGTTTTCATTTAGTAGTCGACAAGGAAGACGTAGATAGGAGTTGAAATATATCTTCTTTAATAAAATAATACATTAAACAGATTTTGGTTTACCCAGAGAAAAGTTTCTACACTATAGAAATTGGTGCGAATAGCACGTCTATTGGAGAAAGTTTGCACGTATATCGAATAGAACTTATATTGAAAGAAAGGTTGATGAGGTAGGTGATTTTTGGATTACTGGTTGACTCGTATTTCTTTTAATCTTAGCTGTCATAACAAAATATTTTTTAAGGAAATGTTTAACATAACACATTATCAAGGTTGGTAAATGATTTCTAAAGGAATAGTTGCCAACAGATTTAAATTGTTCTATAATGTTGTGATGTATTTTGCAATACTTTTCTATATCGTATATCAGCGAATGATAACTATATAACGGCTGAATTGAAAAGTAGTTATTGATGGTGAGATCATTAAACGGCCTATTAAATGTCCATACTATACGAAGCACATACACGTGGACCATCTTTCGTTAATATAGTAAAGGAAAACTTATACAGATATTGCAATATTAAATTTATTCAGATATCACGAGATTAATACTTTTGGATTCGGAATTCACAAGAGATGCTCAAAATGGCGGCCTTTATCTTTTAGACATTTATTAGTACAGCTAACCACTGCTTGAACAACGTTGGCCAATGTGTCCAGTTGGATTGCTGCACATGAATTTGCAATTTATTTACTAAGCGCCGCCAATATAGTCAGTTTTCAACGACACAACATCCTTTAAAGTACCCAATAGGTAAAAATCTAAAAACTACGAAAGACAAGTTTTTCCTTTCCTGAAGTATGTATACAGTTTTTGACGGACAATATATATATATATATATATATATATATATATATATATATATATATATATTATGAAATGGACAAAGTCCGACAATTATTTTAAGACATTTTTTATGTTAATACGTTCTTTTTATAGATACAAATATTTAAGTAAATGCTCTGTTTTCATAGTAAACCGTATTAACACTTTCACTGCTACTCATTTGCCCAGTGCTGCCCCCATCCGGCCAGCCATTTTAAAAGAAAATGCCAAATTTCAACCTACATATTTTATTAAACAGAAAACTGTCACCAGTGTGTTTTACAGCATTCCATTTTCATGGATATACCTGGGAATGACTTACCAGATCAGTAATGGGTATACACATGATATCTTTTGAAGCATTGTCCTTTGTGTCCTTTCTGGGCGTTTTCCAGATTTTTTGCAGACTCTGCATGGCTTGGAAGGGTACCTTTTCTTATTGGTTGGTGGAATTTCTACCTAGTCATGAGCGTTCATTCCACCAACCAGGCGATTGGCAGGATCAATTTTAGGTACCCTTGGACATACCACAGCTTGAGGAGCTTCCCCTTCATTTTCAGAGTCAGAGGAATGATGGTCGGGGGCGGCAGCCTCGGCCTGACCAAATTCTACAAGAATGTCATCAATCAGTTCCATCCTGAAATCCAGCAATGCAAATTTTTTTCTGTGGATTTACCTTGTTGTACAGGATATGGGAGTTCACCATGCACAATTCAAACAAATATAGCACAAATTTCTTGCTCCACCTGATGGTTTTGCGGTTACAGGGATAATATTTTGCCATCTGGTCCAGTTTGTCAACACCTGACATATGTTTGATGTAGTCCAGCACACATGCAGGTTTTCGAATTGGCTGATTGTTCTTGTCCTGAGTACCAGAATCTTCCATCCTAGAGTCATCGAGAGTGGAGATCATTTTCACTGGGCGTTTGTCCTTCCACACGAGCACTAACACATCTCCATCCCTACGAAATGTCACCTGTCCCCGCTGAAGGCAATCAGCTTCCTGCCGCAGGTCACGAGGAGCACCACGGTTCAGCCGAAGTGTACCACAAACATGAACTTTCCGCTCATCTTCCAGACAGAATTTGGCCAATGCGACACTGTTGTAATAGTTGTCCAAGTACACTTTATAGCCAAAGCCATATAGGCGCTCCAGAAGTCCGCCACAGATCTGCTGAACTGTTCTGCCAATACCACAATAGAGTTCATAGTTACAGACGTAACCACTACTCGACTCGGAAACAATGTACCCTTTCATCCCATATTTGTCAGGCTTCTGAGGATTATAGACCCGAAATCTCACACGGCCACGCCATTTGAGCATCCCTTCATCTAGGGAAAGTTTCTTCCTCAGGAGTGTACACAGCTTTGAACCTGTTTATAATGTAATCATAAACAGGACGGATCTTGTAGAGCCGATCTTCATCATTTTTCAAATTAGATACGAAACTACCATGACGTAGAGCAAAATCGAGGCTGACTAATAATTTGCATGATAGAACAGTTAGAATTTCCCGTATTTTACGATAGATGGCGCAACGGGACACTCATACCAGCGGTATGCGAAAAACGTAGGTTTCCGTACTTAGCCAGCTGGAGCAAGATAAGAAAAACGAAGATCTCCGTAGTTAGCAGCGGAAGTGTTAACAACATTTACCGGCCTGAATGTCCGAGAAATTCTCATAGAAAATATGCGTCCTCCGACAAGAATCGAACCTGTATCCTTATACGAAACCGTCACATAGCCTGACGTGCTTTTACCGATTGAGCCACAGAGGAGCGTTTCAGTTAGCAAGGTCGATTTGACTTTTTTTTAAACTACAATTCTCCATTATTTTCTCTCGTACATTCATATCTGCTTTTAAAATAATTGTCGGACTTTGTCCATTTCATAATGTGTGACATCATTTGTTTACATCTGGATACGCATCGAGCAGATATAAGAAGCCGTTGGTATAAACCAATGGCTTCTGTTACTAATTATAGGCACTTAAGAATATTTGTGGAGATTTCATAGTTTATTTTGTTCAGGTGAGGTTTCAACTGTTTTATGTAAATAGCTTCAAGAATTTTTAGTTTTTGTTTATTGTTTTCATGCTTAAGTATAATGTTTAAATACACACACACAATATATATATATATATATATATATATATATATATATATATATATATATATATATACTAGCAGTATAACCTGTCTTTGACCGGGTCTTTCATTACTGGGAATTTTTGCCGTTCAATTGGAGCAGTTTAAGTTTAAAGTCAGCCCACCTAAAAATCAATATTAGTAACAACATTTGGGTGCAACTGAGGCACATCCCTAAATGGGGTGGGGTGGGGTAACGATTTGAATGGGGGGTGGCCCTGATAAGGAAACTGTATCATAATATTATTGCAATAATTTAAACTATTTATTTTCATTAAAGTTTTTATGAAAGATATATATATATCCAAGAACAGATAGTAAATAGTAAAACGTTGCTGAGAGTTATAATGGACAGGAAGTAGTGGAGAGCCATTGTCGCCAACAATTTGGACTCAGAAACAGCATTGAAGAATTATCTATCAAGCAAAAAAAATTCATCGAAATCGGGTGAAAACTGTGGAAATGCATAAAAACATTCGATCACACACACACACACACACACACACGCACATGCACACACACACACACGCACTCACGCACACACACACACACACACATTTTGAAAAAAATTTTTAAGCTTTTCACCCCAAGCAAGGCTGGAAGCTACTAGCACGCAAGGGGTTACAGAAGATTTGGAGCGAGAGCAGATAGGAGTGAAAGGGGAAAGGATGTGGAGAAGGATAGTGGATAGATCAAGGCAGCTGGAGATGTCGATTGACATTACATTTGAATAGTTGGAGATTATATTTGTCAGGGAAACAGGAATAAGGAAGGGAGTTCCACAGGTGAGAGGTGCGAGATATGAAGCTATTGAAGTGGAAAAGACGGCTACATTTAACAGTTTCAACAGTGAAAGGGTGAGAGCGAGATGCCAGCCTCGTAGGACGCTTGAATTTATGAAGCCTGGGAACCAGCGAAAGCAGCTCATCGGAGCAATTACCGTGGAAGTATTTGTAAAAAAGACAGAGCGAGGCGACGGCGCGTCAATGAGACAGCGACTGCAGACGAGATGCCAGATCAGGGTCAATTACGTTGCATACCCGTTTCTGGATCATATCAAGAACCCCGAGGCAAACATATTATTAAATATATATATATGTGTGTGTGTGTGTGTGTGTGTGTGTGTGTGTGTGTGTGTGTGTGTGTGTGTGTGTGTGGTTTATTTTCTATGGTTAAAATGCATTTAACCTAAATCTAGTTTACAAAGTATATAAGCATATATGAATAGAGACCACACCTTGACTCTCGTGTGAAATCTGACCCCTCGGGTTTGTATCACTAGAAATCAGAATAAACTGATAGTAGGATGGACGTAATCACCTATAGAGAAACGAGGGGCGGAATAACTAAGCATCAGGTTCCTTCGGCATTTATTTAGATCTGCTATTCAGTGGGGCTTGTTTTTAGGCGGGGGAGGGGCACTGGTTGACACATCTTAGTGTGTTAAAAGCCAAAAAAAAAAAAAGAAAAGAAAGAAAGAAAGAAAAGGACAAAGAAAAAGAATGTAACTAAAACTTTTGTCCCCAACAATGTCGTTATTATCGTGTCCATTTTTTTCCCTCGACGCCTTGTCGTGCGATAAAGCAAGAACCAGAATTGAAAGAGGAGCTTTTTTTTTTTAATCACTTCTCCATTGTTCCCGTTCATATCATGACTTTCCGGTTTTGACAGCTGACAGGTCAGAAATTATGTGCGGATATTAAACCTTTTTGCGCATGCTTCGAGATGCGCGCGCAGATATACTTGCTTTGTTTTTATTTTTTTAATCGAGTTCACCTGATGCAAGGCAATGAAGCCACTGAGACACAAGAAGTTACTGGGCGTGGAAGAGTTAAAAACAGAAACATTACTAAGGAGCAGGAATAAAAGAAGAGTAATCAGGAGGACAGTAGATAGTGATTGGCATTGCATTTAAATTTTTGAAGATTAAAGTTGTCTGGGAAGCAAAAGGCCACTAAGACACAAGGGCTTACTGGGGGTGGAAGAATTAGAAAACAGAAACATTACTAAGGAGTGGGAACAAGAGAAGAGTAATCAGGAGGACAGTAGATAGCCATTGACATTGCATCTATTTTTTTTTTTCGATTAAAGTTGGCTGGAAAGCATGGAGCCGGAAGTGAGTTCCACAAGCAAGAAGTGTGAGAAAAGAAACTGTTAGTATAGAATTTACAGTTACATCTAGCTAGCTCAACAGTGAATTGATGAGAGCTTGTGTAAACCTCTGCTTAAATTGAAACGGTCTATACGCCATAGCGAAGATCACACCCGTATTTATAGAAAAGACACGGGGAGGAAACCTTGAGGCGCTGGGAAAGCGATTGAAGCCGAGACACGAGAACAGAACTAATAATATTGCTGATTCTTCTTTGGGTTTTATCAAGGATCTCTAGATAAATAGCAGGAGCAATGTTTCATATTTGGCAGCACGAACCAAGGGTATTAGCACGTAATTGAATATAACATAAATTCTGATCTAACAATAAATATGTATGCGTATTAAAGTGACTGAGATTGAATGTATAGGAGTATCTATGTGAAGATAAGCGGGTTTGAACCTAGACGGGTGTAATTACGTATATTCGTAAATTAGCGTGTGTCAGACGAGGTTGAATCGAGAGCAGGCAGTTGATAGTGTGGTGGTAACTGGGGCAGTGCCTGCAGGAATGGTCAAAGGAAGAATTGTGGGCAGGTCCTTCACCAAGACGTGAGATACCGGCTCTCCGCTGAAAATCTCTCGCCTCCACCCTTACGGTCATATCACGTCGAAACGCCGGTTCTAGTCCGATCGCCGAAGTTGAGCATACGTCGAGTCTGGTCAGTACCTAGATAGTTAATCGCTTGCGAATACCAGGTCCATAAAGCTTGGGTGTACGTGTGGTGTACGCGGATACCGACTCAGGATGTGAAATCGGAGAGCCGAGTTCGAATGCCAGGCGAATCCATTATATTAACTTTCGCGAATATCTATCATGAATCGAAACGAGACGTGATTGTCCAAGCGTGTCACGCCCATCCCTACCAGCACGCACTGGGCCAGCGCAGTAATGTAAAGGTTCATCTCCGCATGAATCTGGCGAAAGGCCAACGCCCACCAAAGGACCTTCACAGGCTGAGAAGATGAAGAAGGCACGTGAAAATGATGTGTTAATTTTAGTCAGTCAGTTCAGTTATGCGTGATACACGTCCAGGCGATCATGTATCTTTCGATACATGACTGACGAGGCAGATTTTTTTTTACCGCAGTAGGTTGCCATTTCTTTCTGTTGTAGACCAGTTGCTATCCAAGGCTATAGAACCCAGTCTGTCCTGCTATTTACCCATAGCTGGGAGGAGAAAAGGATTCATACCTTTCCCAAGGGTATTAGTACGTAAGTGAATGTAATGGATTCGACTGGAATTCGAACTTGGCTCTCCGAGTTGAATGAAGTGAGATACGGGGTGTTAGATGTTTTATATAAAGGGCCTTTCTCATAGCGAGATGATTTCGGTAATGTGATCTATATAAAATGCTAGTGTTTTCTATTTACACTATTTACATTGTTCCGACTGTTGTCTTCATCTTTATTGTCATATTCCCGACGTTTCGGTCGTTGTGCGCTCCGAACTTCTTCAAGTGATATACGTTGGAATTTCCGAACCGAACCCTTTCTTTCGTCTACCGGGAGAGATTGTTCTAGTTCAACGTGGCCTGCCGTTTCTGGATATTTCATTTATTTATTTTTTCAGTTGTGTTTAACGATTCATCGTATAGCGAATTCGTCCTCTTTATAAGTATTGTGCATCTGCTTGCAGTAGAATATGTTGATGTTTTGTTGTGTGGTATTTTTATTACTGGTGTCATGTACTTTTTGTTAGAATAATTTTATTTGTTTATTGATAATGCAGTTGGGAAAATTATTGTTGATTAATGTTTGTTTTATGTGCTTTAGTTAACTCAAAAATATTGTCTGGAAAGAAGAATTTTGGTGTGCACTATTTAGAAAGTTTTTGATCACCTCTTCTCCTCCAATAGCTTCATGTCTCGCACTTCTTGCCTGTGGAACTCCCTCTATTCAAATGTAATGCCAATCGACGTCTCCAGATGCCTTGATCTATCCCCTATCCTTCTCTTCATCCTTTCCTCTATCACTCTTCTTTGCTCTCGCTCCAACTCTCTGTAACCCTTTGCGTGCTTAGTGGCTTCCCACTTTGCTTGGGGTGAAGCGCTTAAAAAAAATCTTTCCCGGCACTGGCTATCATTGTTTAGAATACAAGAGTTCGTACTGGTGTTTATTTTATTTATATACAGTGTTGTAGCATACCTACAGACGATAATGGGTATGTCCCCATTCATATAAATACGGTAGTAAATACTGTATGTTGGTCTGCAGTCGGAGATTCGTCTCCAGCTGTGCTGGTCAAAGTCTCTGCCTCCGGGCAGAGAGGACCCCTAGACGAGGCTATGTCGAAGAGCAGAGTCTCGTCTTTTAAACGGGGTCTACGGGGAATTTTTGACCTAGCCTACTGGCTCGGATACCCCATATTAAATTCGGCCTTGTGCTACATCTGACCGCGTGGGGCGGTTGGTAGATATCCTGCAGTTGGAGATTCGTTTTCAGCTGTGCTGGTCAAATACTCTGCCTCCGTGCAGAGAGAATCCCCAGACGAGGCTATGTGGAAAGGCAGAGTCTCGTCTCGGAAAACAGCTAACTGACCCCGTTTTATACGGGCCCTACGGGGAATTTTTAGCCGAGCCAACGGGCTCGGTTACCCCACATTAAATTCGGCCTTGTGCCACATCTGACTGCGTGGGGCGGTTGGTAGATATCCTGCAGATGGAGATTCATTGTGAAATTTACTTGATTCAATTCTAGCAGTTGACTATTTCTACGCGCCGCTAGCGAATCTTATGCGTGTTGTTCTTGTCCTAAGTATTAGCGTTCATTACTAACTTCCGTTTGATTATTCTGTTCAGTAATCTTCCCTAGGTTACAGCATACGGGTACGTCGTAAATACTGTGGATTTTAGTTCTATATTGACGTCAAGGAATGGGATTTTGTTATTAACCATGAGTTCGTATGTGCATTTTAGCGTGGAGTTTCTTCGAAAGTTGATTCTAGATTTATAATTTCATCCTTATTTTTTTTTTATCAAAACATAAATGACAGCAACATTCATTGTGTAGATTTGTGGTTTGTCAGTTGTTTCAAGCACTTTGTTTTCAATACGTGACATGCCGAAGTTAGAGAAAGCAGGACCTAACGGGTTTCCCATGCTAAAACCAGTGGCTGGTTGAATTTAGGGAGGAGGGATTGATGGGTGCTTGTAGACGCAGTCATTAATTATCTATAGTTGTCAACTTGTCGGTTAAGAATTACATAAATGTTGGTTTTGTCACCGCACCTGATGATGATATTGGGATTATTGCGTAACGCTTTTGCAGCTGATTTCAATTTTTCCACTGTCAGCTTTTGGTAGAGTTTTTCGATTTTGGTTTTATTTTTGATGGAGTCGTATCTAGGTTATATATATATATATATATATATATATATATATATATATTCAATCTGTGACATGTCGAAGTTAGAGAAAGCAAGACCTAATGGGTTTCCCATGCTAACACCAGTGGCTGGTTGAATTTAGGGAAGAGGGATTGATGGGTGCTTGTAGATGCAGTCATTATGTTGGTTGTTTCTTCAACTGAATGGTTGGTAAAAAAAAGATTTTCAGAATAGGGCGAACAAGGATCCTACCAGTGGGATTTGTTGCTTTCAAGATATGGAGGAATTCGTTTGTAGGTGCGATGTTTGATGTCTTGGGTGTGTATGAAGAAATTGTCATTTAGGGTTTATTGATAGCTGGTATACTGGTGTAAGTATTTACGATATGATGAGATCAAAGCGTCAAACCTGGTTTATGGAAATTTACGTTACTGTACAAATATCCTGATTGGTAATCACCGATAATCATTGATTTTGGGGCTTCAGATCTCAGCGTTGTTGGCTGTAATCAGTTTATTTACATTTCTAGTGGTTATCTATAGTTGTCAACTTGTCGGTTAAGAACTACATAAATGTCGGTTTTGTCAACGCACCTGATGATGATATTGGGATTATTGCGTAACTTTTGCAGCTGATTTCAATTAGACTGTGAGGATGTTATTGTGCTTGCTGTATAGAGAACGGTTTTTCAAACCTTCCGCTTTTAGAAGGTCTCTCAGATTTCGATGCACCTTAATTAATTTTTCCACTGTCACCTTTTGGTAGCGTATTTCGATGTTGGTTTTCTTTTTGATGGAGTCGTATCTAGGTTATATATATATATATATATATATATATATATATATATATATATATATATATATATATATGTAACGTAAATCATTCAAACGAAAAACAAATACTGAAGCTAATTATACGGCAAGAATCACTCTCGCAAACAATATTTAATAATAAAATACAATCAACTTCGAATCCGTTAATGAATGGTATGATCCTTGTTTATAAATTCCGGTTTTATCAGGTCTTATTTTTTCTACTAGCCGGGCTTTCAGTCGTTTCGAACGACCATCATCAGGTAGACATTTCAGTGTGTTTTTGTTAAATTCCAGGTAATAATGAGACATCGAAAGATAGTGCAGACCGAAAAAAGTGTGTTTTTAGCAATGTGATATTGTTAAATGTAAGAATAATTTTGGAGCGTGCAGTCGCGACGCTGAGGTTGAAATTTTTTAAATTTGAAAATTGTGCGTTCTTGTACTGAAGAAAGGTGGCATGAACTAAATTGTTCAATAGTTACAGTAAATGTCACAGTTATTATCAGGAATTCGCACTTAGGATCAGGTTATTTTAATATCAATTATGTAGTGCGTATTCAATTTATGTAACGTAAATCATTCAAACGAAAAACAAAAAAAAATCCCGGCTAGTAGAAAAAATAAGACCTGATAAAACCGGAATTTATAAACAAGGATCATACCATTCATTAACGGATTCGAAGTTGATTGTATTTTATTATTAAATATTGTTTGCGTGAGTGATTCTTGCCGTATAATTAGCTTCAGTATTTGTTTTTCGTTTGAATGATTTACGTTACATAAATTGAATACGCACTACATAATTGATATATATATATATATATATATATATATATATATATATATATATATATATATATATATATATATATATGATAATATTTTTTCTTAAATATGATTCCTTCGCTACATAAGAGTTCTCATAATTCAAAAGCGAGAGCCGAAACCCTCAATATAATTATTGAAATTAAGTTGAATTAAGGTATCGAGTTCCGTTTCATCCTCAAGCGAAAATTTAGGAATAAGCTTTCTTGTGGTTTGCGCGTATTTATAAGTATGGTCCTTTGCAACATTAATTACAATGGAAACGGCTGTGGTGGCCATTTTGGTTAGTTGGTCGAAGAGTTAATAGCCATTTGAATAAACAAATAAATAAAGAGATTAATAGATAGATAATAATGAAACAGAATCTTCTCGACACTTAACGACCTGCCGTAGCGCCATAAAATATCTTTCGCTTTAAACTAACTAGACGGTGACTGCCACCATCAGATTTGAAATAGAGACCCCACCATAACCTGACATATACTTTCCGAAGGATGAAACGGGACTCGACACCTTAATTCAACTTAGTTTCAATAATTATATTGAGGGTTTCGGCTCTCGCTTTTGAAACATGAGAACTCTTATGTAGCGAAGGAATCATATTTTTTTTAATATTATAATATAAGCTCTACTTCTGTATGGAGCACTGTCTTTTTAAAAATAAAAACAAAAATACTAAAGAACTCTGGATTATTTACCTAACGTATTCTTTCCTATTTTTCTGCATATATATATATATATATATATATATATATATATATATATATATATATATATAAGCATAAAAAATGTCTTTAAAAATTAATTGTCGGATATCCATTTCATAATGTGTGACGTCATTTGTTTACATTTGGTAACGCATTGAGCAGATATGAATGTAAGAGAGAAAATCATAGAGAATTGTGTTTAAAAGCAGTAAAATCGACCTTGCTAACCGAACTCTCCTCTGTGGCCCAATCGGTTATGGCACGTCAGGCTACATGGCGGTTCCGTATAGGGTACAGGTTCGATTCCTGTTGGAGGACGCATATTTTCTATGAAAATTTCTCGGACATTCAGACCGGTAAATGTTAATACTGTTTATTACAAACAGAGCATTTACTTAAATATTTGTATCTATAAAAAGAACGTATAAACATAAAAAATGTCTTTAAAAAATAATTGTCGGACTTTCCCCAATTTCATAATATATATATATATATATATATATATATATATATATATATATGTATGTGTGTGTGTGTGTGTGTGTGTGTGTGTGTGTGTGTGTGTGTGTGTGTGTGTGTGTGTGTTACATTAGAACATGTAAGTTACGACTACAAATTTATTACGACTCGGCCGTTGTACGCCCCGGCCTTTTTCAGGTGATTGGAATGTCGATCTGGTAACTGACATCCATTGAAACGTGGAACTAGAACAGTCTACCCCGGTGAGCGAAATAAAGGGTTCAGTTCGACATTCTAACCACCTGAAGAAGGCCGGAGCGTACAACGGCCGAAACGTTGTAATAAATATGGCGACAAAGATGAAGACAATAGTCCGAATAATGAAAATAGTGTACATAATACCTCATCTCAGAAATATAGACAGATACTAAAGGGCTGAAACGTTGTAATAAATATGGCAACAAAGATGAGGGCAATAGTCCGAATAATGTAAATAGTGTACATAATACCTCATCTCAGAAATATAGACAGATACTAAAGGGCCGAAACGTTGTAATAAATATGGCGACAAAGATGAGGACAATATTCTGAATAATGTAAATAATGTACATAATACCTCATCTCAGAAATATAGACAGTTACTGAAGAGCCGAAACATTGTGATAAATATGGCGACAAAGATGAGGACAATAGTCCGAATAATGCAAATAGTGTACATAATACCTCATCTCAGAAATAGAGGCAGATACTAAAGGGCCGAAACGTTGTAATAAATATGGCAACAAAGATGAGGACAATAGTCCGAATAATGTAAATAATGTACATAATACCTCATCTCAGAAATATAGACAGATACTAAAGGGCTGAAACGTTGTAATAAATATGGCGACAAAGATGAGGACAATATTCTGAATAATGTAAATAATGTACATAATACGTCATATCAGAAATATAGACAGTTACTGAAGAGCCGAAACATTGTGATAAATATGGCGACAAAGATGAGGACAATAGTCCGAATAATGTAAATAGTGTACATGATACCACATCTCAGAAATATAGACAGATACTAAAGGGCCGAAGCGTTGTAATAAATATGGTGACAAAGATGAGGACAATAGTCCGAATAATGTAAATAGTGTACATGATACCTCATCTCTGAAATATAGACAGATACTAAAGGGCTGAAATGTTGTAATAAATATGGCGACAAAGATGTGGACAATAGACCGAAAAATGTAAATAGTGTACATAATACCTCATCTCAGAAATATAGACAGATACTAAAGGGCTGAAACGTTGTAATAAATATGGCGACAAAGATGTGGACAATAGACCGAAAAATGTAAATAGTGTACATAATACCTCATCTCAGAAATATAGACAGATACTAAAGGGCTGAAACGTTGTAATAAATATGGCGACAAAGATGAGGACAATAGTCCGAATAATGTAAATAGTGTACATGATACCTCATCTCAGAAATATAGACAGATACTAAAGGGCCGAAACGTTGTAATAAATATGGCGACAAAGATGAGGACAATATTCTGAATAATGTAAATAATGTACATAATACTTCATCTCAGAAATATAGACAGATACTAAAGGGCTGAAACGTTGTAATAAATATGGCGACAAAGATGAGGACAATAGACCGAAAAATGTAAATAGTGTACACTGATGCCGCATGGCGCTATAGTAATGAGTCAAGCAAAAATGTATATCCGAGCATATCTGGAAACATCGAGTCAGACCAGATAAGTCACTTGTTGCCGAGCAGTAAAGGAAGTTGTACGTGTTCATGTTATACTAAAAATTGATCTGTGTATTCACATAACTTGTGTTCTATCCGCAGGTAAGCTGTTTGTTCCCAGTAAAGATTAAATAAAATTTGAATATATGAAGTTATATATAAAAGATGGTCACTGAATCTAAGTACTTTATTTAGTTTCGCTCAGTTATTACACCGCTGTTTACATCGACTCTAAGTCTGTACTAGCCAGCCCAGGGATTGAACTCAAAATTACTATGACACCTAGTTCTTATATGTTCCGTGTCAAGACGTAGATGAACGTGGCTCTCCACAATTTCCTTTCCTTTGTAGCTCTTAATAAATTTTGTCTTTTTATTTCTCATAAATCTTATTCGGCCATCCATTTCCTCAAGCTCATTCTTCTTCTTCTATCTGCTGTATCCCTTCAGGACGTAGGCGATCATGGCTCTCCACAATTTCCCGTCCTTTGTAGCTCTTAATAAATTTTGTCTTTTTGTTATTTCTCCTAAATCTTATTCGGCCATCCATTTACTCAAGCTCATTCTTCTTCTATCTGCTGTATCCCTTCAGGACATAGGCGATCATGGCTCTCCACAATTTCCTGTCCTTTGTAGATCTTAATAAATTTTGTCTTTTTGTTATTTCTCATAAATCTTATTCGGCCATCCATTTCCTCAAGCTCATTCTTCTTCTTCTATCTGCTGTATCCCTTCGGGACGTAGGCGATCATGGCTCTCCACAATTTCCTGTTCTTTGTAGCTCTTAATAAATTTTGTCTTTTTGTTATTTCTCCTAAATCTTATTCGGCCATCCATTTACTCAAGCTCATTCTTCTTCTATCTGCTGTATCCCTTCAGGACGTAGGCGATCATGGCTCTCCCCATTTTCCCGTCCTTTGTAGCTCTTAATAAATTTTGTCTTTTTGTTATTTCTCCTAAATCTTATTCGGCCATCCATTTACTCAAGCTCATTCTTCTTCTATCTGCTGTATCCCTTCAGGACGTAGGCGATCATGGCTCTCCCCATTTTCCCGTCCTTTGTAGCTCTTAATAAATTTTGTCTTTTTGTTATTTCTCCTAAATCTTATTCGGCCATCCATTTACTCAAGCTCATTCTTCTTCTATCTGCTGTATCCCTTCAGGACGTAGGCGATCATGGCTCTCCCCATTTTCCCGTCCTTTGTAGCTCTTAATAAATTTTGTCTTTTTGTTATTTCTCCTAAATCTTATTCGGCCATCCATTTATTCAAGCTCATTCTTCTTCTATCTGCTGTATCCCTTCAGGACGTAGGCGATCATGGCTCTCCCCATTTTCCCGTCCTTTGTAGCTCTTAATAAATTTTGTCTTTTTGTTATTTCTCCTAAATCTTATTCGGCCATCCATTTACTCAAGCTCATTCTTCTTCTATCTGCTGTATCCCTTCAGGACGTAGGCGATCATGGCTCTCCCCATTTTCCCGTCCTTTGTAGCTCTTAATAAATTTTGTCTTTTTGTTATTTCTCCTAAATCTTATTCGGCCATCCATTTACTCAAGCTCCTTCTTCTTCTATCTGCTGTATCCCTTCAGGACGTAGGCGATCATGGCTCTCCCCATTTTCCCGTCCTTTGTAGCTCTTAATAAATTTTGTCTTTTTGTTATTTCTCCTAAATCTTATTCGGCCATCCATTTACTCAAGCTCATTCTTCTTCTATCTGCTGTATCCCTTCAGGACGTAGGCGATCATGGCTCTCCCCATTTTCCCGTCCTTTGTAGCTCTTAATAAATTTTGTCTTTTTGTTATTTCTCCTAAATCTTATTCGGCCATCCATTTACTCAAGCTCATTCTTCTTCTATCTGCTGTATCCCTTCAGGACGTAGGCGATCATGGCTCTCCCCATTTTCCCGTCCTTTGTAGCTTTTAATAAATTTTGTCTTTTTGTTATTTCTCCTAAATCTTATTCGGCCATCCATTTACTCAAGCTCATTCTTCTTCTATCTGCTGTATCCCTTCAGGACGTAGGCGATCATGGCTCTCCCCATTTTCCCGTCCTTTGTAGCTCTTAATAAATTTTGTCTTTTTGTTATTTCTCCTAAATCTTATTCGGCCATCCATTTACTCAAGCTCATTCTTCTTCTATCTGCTGTATCCCTTCAGGACGTAGGCGATCATGGCTCTCCCCATTTTCCCGTCCTTTGTAGCTTTTAATAAATTTTGTCTTTTTGTTATTTCTCCTAAATCTTATTCGGCCATCCATTTACTCAAGCTCATTCTTCTTCTATCTGCTGTATCCCTTCAGGACGTAGGCGATCATGGCTCTCCCCATTTTCCCGTCCTTTGTAGCTTTTAATAAATTTTGTCTTTTTGTTATTTCTCCTAAATCTTATTCGGCCATCCATTTACTCAAGCTCATTCTTCTTCTATCTGCTGTATCCCTTCAGGACGTAGGCGATCATGGCCTCTCCCCATTTTCCCGTCCTTTGTAGCTCTTAATAAATTTTGTCTTTTTGTTATTTCTCCTAAATCTTATTCGGCCATCCATTTACTCAAGCTCATTCTTCTTCTATCTGCTGTATCCCTTCAGGACGTAGGCGATCATGGCTCTCCCCATTTTCCCGTCCTTTGTAGCTCTTAATAAATTTTGTCTTTTTGTTATTTCTCCTAAATCTTATTCGGCCATCCATTTACTCAAGCTCATTCTTCTTCTATCTGCTGTATCCCTTCAGGACGTAGGCGATCATGGCTCTCCCCATTTTCCCGTCCTTTGTAGCTTTTAATAAATTTTGTCTTTTTGTTATTTCTCCTAAATCTTATTCGGCCATCCATTTACTCAAGCTCATTCTTCTTCTATCTGCTGTATCCCTTCAGCACGTAGGCGATCATGGCTCTCCCCATTTTCCCGTCCTTTGTAGCTTTTAATAAATTTTGTCTTTTTGTTATTTCTCCTAAATCTTATTCGGCCATCCTTTTACTCAAGCTCATTCTTCTTCTATCTGCTGTATCCCTTCAGGACGTAGGCGATCATGGCTCTCCCCATTTTCCCGTCCTTTGTAGCTTTTAATAAATTTTGTCTTTTTGTTATTTCTCCTAAATCTTATTCGGCCATCCATTTACTCAAGCTCATTCTTCTTCTATCTGCTGTATCCCTTCAGGACGTAGGCGATCATGGCTCTCCCCATTTTCCCGTCCTTTGTAGCTTTTAATAAATTTTGTCTTTTTGTTATTTCTCCTAAATCTTATTCGGCCATCCATTTACTCAAGCTCATTCTTCTTCTATCTGCTGTATCCCTTCAGGACGTAGGCGATCATGGCTCTCCCCATTTTCCCGTCCTTTGTAGCTCTTAATAAATTTTGTCTTTTTGTTATTTCTCCTAAATCTTATTCGGCCATCCATTTACTCAAGCTCATTCTTCTTCTATCTGCTGTATCCCTTCAGGACGTAGGCGATCATGGCTCTCCCCATTTTCCCGTCCTTTGTAGCTCTTAATAAATTTTGTCTTTTTGTTATTTCTCCTAAATCTTATTCGGCCATCCATTTACTCAAGCTCATTCTTCTTCTATCTGCTGTATCCCTTCAGGACGTAGGCGATCATGGCTCTCCCCATTTTCCCGTCCTTTGTAGCTCTTAATAAATTTTGTCTTTTTGTTATT
Organism: Acanthosepion esculentum; assembly: GCA_964036315.1. Lineage (NCBI taxonomy): Eukaryota > Metazoa > Mollusca > Cephalopoda > Sepiida > Sepiidae > Acanthosepion > Acanthosepion esculentum. The sequence continues at coordinate 93,593,324 of OZ038499.1, forward strand.
TCTCCTAAATCTTATTCGGCCATCCATTTACTCAAGCTCATTCTTCTTCTATCTGCTGTATCCCTTCAGGACGTAGGCGATCATGGCTCTCCCCATTTTCCCGTCCTTTGTAGCTCTTAATAAATTTTGTCTTTTTGTTATTTCTCCTAAATCTTATTCGGCCATCCATTTACTCAAGCTCATTCTTCTTCTATCTGCTGTATCCCTTCAGGACGTAGGCGATCATGGCTCTCCCCATTTTCCCGTCCTTTGTAGCTCTTAATAAATTTTGTCTTTTTGTTATTTCTCCTAAATCTTATTCGGCCATCCATTTACACAAGCTCATTCTTCTTCTATCTGCTGTATCCCTTCAGGACGTAGGCGATCATGGCTCTCCCCATTTTCCCGTCCTTTGTAGCTCTTAATAAATTTTGTCTTTTTGTTATTTCTCCTAAATCTTATTCGGCCATCCATTTACTCAAGCTCATTCTTCTTCTATCTGCTGTATCCCTTCAGGACGTAGGCGATCATGGCTCTCCCCATTTTCCCGTCCTTTGTAGCTCTTAATAAATTTTGTCTTTTTGTTATTTCTCCTAAATCTTATTCGGCCATCCATTTACTCAAGCTCATTCTTCTTCTATCTGCTGTATCCCTTCAGGACGTAGGCGATCATGGCTCTCCCCATTTTCCCGTCCTTTGTAGCTCTTAATAAATTTTGTCTTTTTGTTATTTCTCCTAAATCTTATTCGGCCATCCATTTACTCAAGCTCATTCTTCTTCTATCTGCTGTATCCCTTCAGGACGTAGGCGATCATGGCTCTCCCCATTTTCCCGTCCTTTGTAGCTTTTAATAAATGTTGTCTTTTTGTTATTTCTCCTAAATCTTATTCGGCCATCCATTTACTCAAGCTCATTCTTCTTCTATCTGCTGTATCCCTTCAGGACGTAGGCGATCATGGCTCTCCCCATTTTCCCGTCCTTTGTAGCTCTTAATAAATTTTGTCTTTTTGTTATTTCTCCTAAATCTTATTCGGCCATCCATTTACTCAAGCTCATTCTTCTTCTATCTGCTGTATCCCTTCAGGACGTAGGCGATCATGGCTCTCCACAATTTCCTGTCCTTTGTAGATCTTAATAAATTTTGTCTTTTTGTTATTTCTCCTAAATCTTATTCGGCCATCCATTTACTCAAGCTCATTCTTCTTCTATCTGCTGTATCCCTTCAGGACGTAGGCGATCATGGCTCTCCACAATTTCCTGTCCTTTGTAGATCTTAATAAATTTTGTCTTCTTGTTATTTCTCCTAAATCTTATTCGGCCATCCATTTACTCAAGCTCATTCTTCTTCTATCTGCTGTATCCCTTCAGGACGTAGGCGATCATGGCTCTCCCCATTTTCCCGTCCTTTGTAGCTCTTAATAAATTTTGTCTTTTTGTTATTTCTCCTAAATCTTATTCGGCCATCCATTTACTCAAGCTCATTCTTCTTCTATCTGCTGTATCCCTTCAGGACGTAGGCGATCATGGCTCTCCCCATTTTCCCGTCCTTTGTAGCTCTTAATAAATTTTGTCTTTTTGTTATTTCTCCTAAATCTTATTCGGCCATCCATTTACTCAAGCTCATTCTTCTTCTATCTGCTGTATCCCTTCAGGACGTAGGCGATCATGGCTCTCCACAATTTCCTGTCCTTTGTAGATCTTAATAAATTTTGTCTTTTTGTTATTTCTCCTAAATCTTATTCGGCCATCCATTTACTCAAGCTCATTCTTCTTCTATCTGCTGTATCCCTTCAGGACGTAGGCGATCATGGCTCTCCCCATTTTCCCGTCCTTTGTAGCTCTTAATAAATTTTGTCTTTTTGTTATTTCTCCTAAATCTTATTCGGCCATCCATTTACTCAAGCTCATTCTTCTTCTATCTGCTGTATCCCTTCAGGACGTAGGCGATCATGGCTCTCCCCATTTTCCCGTCCTTTGTAGCTCTTAATAAATTTTGTCTTTTTGTTATTTCTCCTAAATCTTATTCGGCCATCCATTTACTCAAGCTCATTCTTCTTCTATCTGCTGTATCCCTTCAGGACGTAGGCGATCATGGCTCTCCCCATTTTCCCGTCCTTTGTAGCTCTTAATAAATTTTGTCTTTTTGTTATTTCTCCTAAATCTTATTCGGCCATCCATTTACTCAAGCTCATTCTTCTTCTATCTGCTGTATCCCTTCAGGACGTAGGCGATCATGGCTCTCCCCATTTTCCCGTCCTTTGTAGCTCTTAATAAATTTTGTCTTTTTGTTATTTCTCCTAAATCTTATTCGGCCATCCATTTACTCAAGCTCATTCTTCTTCTATCTGCTGTATCCCTTCAGGACGTAGGCGATCATGGCTCTCCACAATTTCCTGTCCTTTGTAGATCTTAATAAATTTTGTCTTTTTGTTATTTCTCCTAAATCTTATTCGGCCATCCATTTACTCAAGCTCATTCTTCTTCTATCTGCTGTATCCCTTCAGGACGTAGGCGATCATGGCTCTCCACAATTTCCTGTCCTTTGTAGATCTTAATAAATTTTGTCTTCTTGTTATTTCTCCTAAATCTTATTCGGCCATCCATTTACTCAAGCTCATTCTTCTTCTATCTGCTGTATCCCTTCAGGACGTAGGCGATCATGGCTCTCCCCATTTTCCCGTCCTTTGTAGCTCTTAATAAATTTTGTCTTTTTGTTATTTCTCCTAAATCTTATTCGGCCATCCATTTACTCAAGCTCATTCTTCTTCTATCTGCTGTATCCCTTCAGGACGTAGGCGATCATGGCTCTCCCCATTTTCCCGTCCTTTGTAGCTCTTAATAAATTTTGTCTTTTTGTTATTTCTCCTAAATCTTATTCGGCCATCCATTTACTCAAGCTCATTCTTCTTCTATCTGCTGTATCCCTTCAGGACGTAGGCGATCATGGCTCTCCCCATTTTCCCGTCCTTTGTAGCTCTTAATAAATTTTGTCTTTTTGTTATTTCTCCTAAATCTTATTCGGCCATCCATTTACTCAAGCTCATTCTTCTTCTATCTGCTGTATCCCTTCAGGACGTAGGCGATCATGGCTCTCCCCATTTTCCCGTCCTTTGTAGCTCTTAATAAATTTTGTCTTTTTGTTATTTCTCCTAAATCTTATTCGGCCATCCATTTACTCAAGCTCATTCTTCTTCTATCTGCTGTATCCCTTCAGGACGTAGGCGATCATGGCTCTCCCCATTTTCCCGTCCTGTGTAGCTCTTAATAAATTTTGTCTTTTTGTTATTTCTCCTAAATCTTATTCGGCCATCCATTTACTCAAGCTCATTCTTCTTCTATCTGCTGTATCCCTTCAGGACGTAGGCGATCATGGCTCTCCCCATTTTCCCGTCCTTTGTAGCTCTTAATAAATTTTGTCTTTTTGTTATTTCTCCTAAATCTTATTTGGCCATCCATTTACTCAAGCTCATTCTTCTTCTATCTGCTGTATCCCTTCAGGACGTAGGCGAACATGGCTCTCCCCATTTTCTCGTCCTTTGTAGCTCTTAATAAATTTTGTCTTTTTGTTATTTCTCCTAAATCTTATTCGGCCATCCATTTCCTCAAACTCATTCTTCTTCTATCTGCTGTATCCCTTCAGGACGTAGGCGATCATGGCTCTCCCCATTTTCCCGTCCTTTGTAGCTCTTAATAAATTTTGTCTTTTTGTTATTTCTCCTAAATCTTATTCGGCCATCCATTTACTCAAGCTCATTCTTCTTCTATCTGCTGTATCCCTTCAGGACGTAGGCGATCATGGCTCTCCCCATTTTCCCGTCCTTTGTAGCTCTTAATAAATTTTGTCTTTTTGTTATTTCTCCTAAATCTTATTCGGCCATCCATTTACTCAAGCTCATTCTTCTTCTATCTGCTGTATCCCTTCAGGACGTAGGCGATCATGGCTCTCCCCATTTTCCCGTCCTTTGTAGCTCTTAATAAATTTTGTCTTTTTGTTATTTCTCCTAAATCTTATTCGGCCATCCATTTACTCAAGCTCATTCTTCTTCTATCTGCTGTATCCCTTCAGGACGTAGGCGATCATGGCTCTCCCCATTTTCCCGTCCTTTGTAGCTCTTAATAAATTTTGTCTTTTTGTTATTTCTCCTAAATCTTATTCGGCCATCCATTTACTCAAGCTCATTCTTCTTCTATCTGCTGTATCCCTTCAGGACGTAGGCGATCATGGCTCTCCCCATTTTCCCGTCCTTTGTAGCTCTTAATAAATTTTGTCTTTTTGTTATTTCTCCTAAATCTTATTCGGCCATCCATTTACTCAAGCTCATTCTTCTTCTATCTGCTGTATCCCTTCAGGGCGTAGGCGATCATGGCTCTCCCCATTTTCCCGTCCTTTGTAGCTCTTAATAAATTTTGTCTTTTTGTTATTTCTCCTAAATCTTATTCGGCCATCCATTTACTCAAGCTCATTCTTCTTCTATCTGCTGTATCCCTTCAGGACGTAGGCGATCATGGCTCTCCCCATTTTCCCGTCCTTTGTAGCTCTTAATAAATTTTGTCTTTTTGTTATTTCTCCTAAATCTTATTCGGCCATCCATTTACTCAAGCTCATTCTTCTTCTATCTGCTGTATCCCTTCAGGACGTAGGCGATCATGGCTCTCCCCATTTTCCCGTCCTTTGTAGCTCTTAATAAATTTTGTCTTTTTGTTATTTCTCCTAAATCTTATTCGGCCATCCATTTACTCAAGCTCATTCTTCTTCTATCTGCTGTATCCCTTCAGGACGTAGGCGATCATGGCTCTCCCCATTTTCCCGTCCTTTGTAGCTCTTAATAAATTTTGTCTTTTTGTTATTTCTCCTAAATCTTATTCGGCCATCCATTTCCTCAAGCTCATTCTTCTTCTTCTATCTGCTCTATCCCTTCAGGACGTAGGCGATCATGGCTCTCCACAATTTCCTGTCCTTTGTAGCTCTTAATAAATTTTGTCTTTTTGTTATTTCTCCTAAATCTTATTCGGCCATCCATTTCCTCAAGCTCATTCTTCTTCTTCTATCTGCTGTATCCCTTCAGGACGTAGGCGATCATGGCTCTCCACAATTTCCTGTCCTTTGTAGCTCTTAATAAATTTTGTCTTTTTGTTATTTCTCCTAAATCTTATTCGGCCATCCATTTACTCAAGCTCATTCTTCTTCTATCTGCTGTATCCCTTCAGGACGTAGGCGATCATGGCTCTCCACAATTTCCTGTCCTTTGTAGATCTTAATAAATTTTGTCTTTTTGTTATTTCTCATAAATCTTATTCGGCCATCCATTTACTCAAGCTCATTCTTCTTCTATCTGCTGTATCCCTTCAGGACGTAGGCGATCATGGCTCTCCACAATTTCCCGTCCTCTGTAGCTTTTAATAAACTTTTTTTTGCTATTTTCTCCTAAATCTTATTCGGCCATCACTTTACTCAAGATCACTAACTAGGTTATACTTTGTTTTCTACTATCGCTATTGCCTTCGTTCTCCCCTGTATCAGATTTTCCAAGCCTTATTTCAACTGCCATTTCATGATATTAACTATATGCTTACTTTTTTTTTATTCAAGAAAAATGCTTTAGTCTACTAGGCTGTTATCTCGTGCGACAACAAGAGAGGCGGATTTTCGAGTCGTAATTTAACGAATGCCTTTGTATAATTTGTTAGACGCGCGCTTAAATCGCTGGGCATTCGCACTGCTTGCTCAGATAGTATTCTCTTCGTGAAAATGGCATTTCTTCTTAGTAGTTCTAAATAGTCACTTCTCCTATTTCCGCCATGATTCAGCTACGAGCCCTGTTCATTAGAAGATCCTAATTAATAGTTTTGTTACGTGCTTCATCAAGCTGATTGTTCGATGGAGTTCGCAAATGCACCTAATCACTTGGCTGCACTATAAACGAAACTGTTGCTTAATCACATCTACTGCGCAATTTATTGGCAGTCTCGCTTTCAGATTACGGCCGCGTCACATTGAAACACCGGTTCCCGTATGATTATCGAAGCAATGTCGAGACTGGACAGTAACTAGATGGGTGGCGGCTTGAGGAATAGTAGATGTTGTGAGCTAGGATGTGTGGGTGGTATGGCCGTATCACATTGAAATACCGGTTCCCGTACTATCACTAAAGTTAGGCAATGTCGAGCCTGGTCAGTAACTAGATGGGTGACGGCTTGAGGAATAGGTGTTGTAGGCTAGGATGTGTAGGTGGTATGGCTTATGGCCGCATCACTTTGAAACATCGGTTCCCGTAGAATCTCTGAAGTTAGGCAATTTCGAGCCTTGTCAGTTACTAGATGGGTGACGGCTTGAGGAATAGCAAGTCTTGTAAGCTAGGATGTGTGGGTAGTATGGCTTATGGCCAACTTACATTGAGACATCGGTTCCCGTATGATCCCCGAAGTTATGCAATGTCGAGCCTTGTCAGTAACTAGATGGGTGACGGCCTGAGGAATAGCAGGTGTTGTAAGCTAGGATGTGTAGGTGGTATGGCTTATGGCCGCATCACTTTGAAACATCGGTTCCCGTAGAATCACTGTAGTTAGGCAATGTCGAGCCTGGTCTGTAACTAGATGGGTGACGGTTCGAGGAATAGCAACTCTATTAAGATAGGATGTGTTGGTGGTATGGCTTATGGCCGCATCACATTGAAACATCGGTTCCCGTACGATCACCGAAGTTAGGCAATGTCGAGCCTTGTCAGTAACTACATGGGTGACGACTGGAAGAATAGCAGGTGTTGTGTAGCTATTATGTGTGGGTGGTATGGCTTATGACCGCATCACATTTAAAACATCGCTTCCCGTATGATCCCCGAAGTTAGGCAATGTCGAGCCTTCTCAGTAACTAGATGTGTGACGGCTTGAGGAATAGCGGGTGTTGTAAGCTAGGATGTGTGGGTTGTATGGCTTATGGCCGAATCACGTTCAAACATCGTGTTCCGGTATGATCACCGAAGTTAGGCAATGTCGAGCCTTGTCAGTCACTAGATGGTTGACGGCTTGAGGAATAGCAGGTGTTGTAAGCTGGGATGTGTGAGTGGTATGGCTTATGGCCGCATCACGTTGAAACATCGGTTCCCGTATGATCCCCGAAGTTAGGCAATATCGAGCCTTGCCAATACCTAGATCGTGAAGGTTGGAAAATACCAGCCGCTGTAAGCTGATATGTCCGTGTGGTATGGATTACAAGCACATCACGTTGACACATCTGTTACTTTGCAAACAGATCCAGTTTAGATTTGTCAAAGCTTTTTTTTCTGTAGTTTTTACCCTTCCTTTACCTATAAATGGGAGGAGTTCACACCTGCTGTCTGCGTTTAGGTATGTTTTTGCCTGCAAATCTTTGCTGGTACCGAAATTTATCTAGTATTTAATATCTCCTGACTGGATTTTTTCAAATCCGGGAACGCTTTAAGCGTCCCTCAAACCAAATGTTAGTTACGTCTTCAAAGTTCCCCTAAGGTTACCGTGTACGACAACAGGCACCTGGAGAAGGTCGGAGAGTACAACGACCGTAATGTTGTAAGTATAACAACAGTAATCCATCTACCAGTCCGAACAAAAATAGTGACGTTTCCCGATCCCGAAAATTTCGACATAAATTAAGCTTCTATACAGTGAAAGTGTGAACGTTTTCCATATTCAGATGAACTACATTCTTTAGTTTCATCAGTTCTAACCTTCACGGCTAAGACCCCACCATGCCACGCCCATTGTCATTCCCTTCGTATTATTTTGCTTCCACTCGGTCAGCTTTTTTCAACGAACCGGGACCGACTCACAGGAGGATGCTTCTCCGAACACTACAATCTTAACCTGTTTAATCTAGGGTTAACATTATCGTATTCCCATATTTTCACCCGTCGAAGTGCTGTTGAAATGCACTGAAACCAAGTTGCATCTTTGTAGTGGGTAAAATGGTTTTGTCTATATGATAAAATTATAATAAATAAATAAATATATAAATAAATAAATATACATAGATATACACACACACACACACACATATATATATATATATATATATATATATATATATATATATATATATATATATATATATATATATTCTCATTGTGAGTACGATCATGTTCGTGCAACTCATATCAAAGGTACAATTTGTAAAGCTGGATCCTCTTTGATGTCCTATCGGCCCGAAACCGGTCGAATTCTCAGACATGGACCACTGGTTGTATCAAGTAAGAATGGTGGCTGATGGGAATCCATTTTTTACAGCGGCGAAAAGGCCGGGGGCGTTTAAATGTATCATATAAAACTGACACACAAAAAGCAAACAAACAATTTTCGAGGTTCTTTTCAGTTTTCAATACGCCATTGGCGACGCCATCCTCCTGTACAACTTGGGTGATTTATTGCACGAATAGAAAGCAGCGGCCATTGACATTAAGTCGGATCTGACGCATAATATTAAGACCTAGTCAAAAAAAAAAAAACAAATACGTACTTACCTACCAGTAAAGTTTAGATTCCGACTGAATGCTCAACTATTAGGGAGTTCGAAAAGTAACTGCGTATTCCACTGAGGGCTTTCGTTTTATTTGTCTTCTCATAATTTTTCTAGGTTGTGAAGGACCACAACCTCCCATTCCGTAAAGAAAGAAAGAAAGAAAGAAAGAAAGAATGGAAGGGAGCGAACAGGAAATAGAGGAAATAAATAAGTAATAAAGGAGTACGTAATGGAATAAGAAAGAAAGAAAGAAAGAAGAATGGAAGGTGGCGAAGAGGAAATAAATAAGGAATAAAGGAGAAGGCAATGGAATAAGAAAGAAAGAAAGAAAGAAAGAAAGAAAGAAAGAAAGAAAGAAAGAAAGAAAGAAGAATGGAAGGTGGCGAAGAGGAAATAAATAAGGAATAAAGGAGAAGGTAATGGAATAAGAAAGAAAGAAAGAAAGAAGAATGGAAGGTGGCGAACAGGGAAAAGAGGAAATAAATAAGTAATAAAGGAGAAGGTAATAGAATAAGATAGAAAGAAAGAAAGAAAGAAAGAAAGAAAGAAAGGTGGCGAACAGGAAAAAGATGAAATAAATAAGGAATAAAGGAGAAGGTAATGGAATAAGAAAGAAAGAAAGAAAGAAAGAAAGAAAGAAAGATAAGTATAAGTTGAATAAGTGTGGTGAGAAGACACATCCTTGTTTTTGTTTTTTTATAATCATTTCATACCAAGCAAGGTAATAAAGCCACTATGACGCAAGGGGTTACTGAGTGTTAGAAATATGAGAAAAAATATGAAAGAGAAAAGAATTATTATGAATGATAAAAAGAAGGCGACTGAATAAGAGAGGAAGAATGGACAAAAAAGGGAGAGTGAAACTGTTTAAAGGCGAATGAGAGAAGGAACGAGAGAGAGAGAGAACGAGAGAGAGAGGGAGAAAGAGAAAGCGGTTAATTGTGGTACAAGACCGAATTTAATGTGGGGTATCCAAACCCGTAGGCTCGGACAAAAATTCGCCGTAGACACCGTATAAAACGGGGTCGGGTAGCTGTTTCCCGAGACGAGACTGTGCCCTTCGATATAACCTCATCTGGGGATCCTCTCTACCCGGAATCAGAGAGTTTGACCAGCGCAGCTGGAGATGAATCTCCAACTGCAGGATATCTACCAACTCCCCACTCAGTCAGATGTGGCACAAGGCCGAATTTAATGTGGGGCATCCGAGCCCGGAGTCTCGGCCAAAAATTCCCAGTAGGCCTCGTAGAAAACGGGATCGGGTAGCTGCTTCCCGAGACGAGACTCTGCCCTTCGTCTAGGGATCCTCTATGACCGGAGGCAGAGACTTTGAATAGCACAGCTGGAGACGAACCTTCAACTGCAGGCCAACATACAGTATTTACAACTTATTTATGTGAATGGGAAGATACCCATTATCGTCCGTAGGTATGCTACAATAATTAACACGTAAGTGAATGTAATGGATCCGACTGGAATTCGAACTCGGCTCTTCGATTATGTAGCTCTGCAGAAGGATGATGAGAATGACATAATCGGAATATATGATCAGCGAGAAAGTTTTAAAGAAAATGGGAACAAAAAGGACGCTTGTACGTGGAATCATAAAGAGAACTGGAATTTATGGGACACATAATGAGAAAAGAGGGTTTGCAGAATGTTAGGGCACAGTTGGCCCGACGAAAATCATTAAGCAGAGTTATCCTCCCTTAGACCGGAGGGATGAAAAAAGGGTTTCTGCTACTTCCTTTGTTTTAAGAGTGGAAGAGAGAGAGAGAGAGAGAGAGAGAAAGAAAAGTGAAGAAGAGTGATTGGGAAATAAAGAAAGGGAGAAAAACCGAGAGCTTGTAAAAATGAACGAGAAAGAGAGAAGAAAGTAAAACTGTCGAGAAAAGGAGAAAACAGGCCAAGAGAGAAAAGGGAAGGGAAGGGAATTACAATGAATGATTAAGAGAAGGAAGCCTTTTCTTAAAGAAAGAAAGAAAGAAAGAAAGAAAGAAAGAAAGAAAGAAAGAAAGAAAGAAGAAAAGGGAAAGAAAGAGGAAAGAGAAGGTGTGTTAGAGCTTAAAAGAAAAGAACGCAAAAAAGGTGGAAAGGAGAAATAAAGAAAAAGCGAAGTAATTAGAGAGAGAAAGAAAGAGAGAGAGAGAGAGAGAAAAAAGAATAAGTAATAAAAGAGAGTGAAAGGGAGATAATTATAATGAATGTTAACGAGAAGGAAACTAAGAGTGAGTGGAAAAGAAAAAAGAAAGAAAGGAAGGAAGACAAAGAAAGAAAGAAAGAAAGAAAGAAAGAAAGAAAGAAAGAAAAGTCAAAGGATAGAGAGAGAGAGAACGGAAGTGTTAGAGAATAAAATAAATGTAAGTAAAAAGAGTGGAAAATAGTGAAAGAGAAAAAGAAGGAATTGAAGAGAGGGAGAGAGAGCGAGAGAGAAGAAATCAGCAATATAAGAGAGCAAAAGGGAGATAATTATGAATGACAGAGAGAAGGCATCTGAGTAAAAAAGAAAGAAAGAAAGAACAATGGAGAGAGAGTGAAAGTGTTAAAGGGTGGAAGAGAGAGAGAGAGAGAAAGAGAGAGAGAGAGTGACAGAGAAGAAAAATAAACTAATGGAACCCCAAAGGACTTTCATGTCATTTCAAAGGTGAGTGCTTTCGTTTTATTTTGTCTTCTCATAAGTTTTCAAACTTGTAGGAGGGCCACGATAATCCATGCCCTGAAACAACATGGCGTGTGTAAGAATAATAAGAAAGACATGTCTTCCTTAATCTTGTTCATCAACTTTGCCATCTTGCTACAATCATTGGTAATTGTCTAAGCGTAGATTTTGGCATCTCCATTTTGTAATTTGCTGTTCCATTTTGTTAACATACATTCGAACTCGGCAATAATCATTCGGCATTCTGGGTACGGGAGTTTGGCCATGACACCAAGGTGAGCTGGACAGATCTCCGAGGCCCACATCTTATCGTCACACATCCTGCGGCTTCACTCACCTTTCGAACTGTATTTTATTTAATAAAGTTTGTTAATAGTTTATCCTTTCGTTCTCTCTTCTTATCTTTCTTCACACAAACACGGTTGTGGACTGGGGCAGGAATTGGCTGGTTAACTTTAACGCCTCAAAAACAAAACTGCTCTCTATTACTCACCACAGAGGACCGTCCCTACCTCCCCCATTAGAATGTCTGACACTCAACTCCACGAGAGCACCTCTTTGCGATTGCTCGGTCTCACATTGTCCGCTGACCTGAGATGGAACGAATACATTGAGTCAATAGCTTCGTCCACCGCAAGGAAAGTTGGCTCCCTGTGCCGAACCAGGAAATTTTTCTCGCCGGAGTCGATCCTTCAAATCTACAAATCAACCATTCGCCCTTGCATGGAGTATTGCTGCCATATATGATCTGGATCCCCTTCTAATTGTGTCAAAGTCCTTGATAAATTCCAAAGACGGATATGCAACGTAATTGGCCCTGATCTAGCGCCTCGTCTGCAGTCGCTCTCTCACAGACGTGCCGTTGCCTCACTCAGTCTTTTTTACAAATATTTTCACGGTAACTGCTCCGATGAGCTGCTTTCGCTGGTTCCCAGACTTCATTAATTTAAGCGTTCAACTAGGCTGGCATCTCGTTCTCATTCTTTCACTGTCGAAACTGTTAAATGTAGCCGTCTCTTCTACTCCAATAGCTTCATGTCTCGCACTTCTCGCCTGTGGAAGTCTCTTCCCTTTTCCTGTTTCCCTGATAGCTATAATCTTCAACTATTCAAATGTAACGTAAATCAACGTCTCCAGATGCCTTGATTTTTATGTTTAACATTCTTTTTATAGATACAAGTATTTAAGTAACTGCTCTGTTTATAATAAACAGTATTAAATAACATTTACCGGCCTGAATGTCCGGGAAATTTTCATAGAAAATATTTGTCCTCCGACAGAATTCGAACCTGTATTCTATACGGAACAGTCATTTAGCTTGACGTGCCTTAATCGATTTGGCTACAGAGGAGCGTTCGGTTGGCAAGGTCGAATTTACTGCTTTTATACTACAATCTTCCATGAATCTCTCACGTACATTCATAACTGCTCATGGCGTATCAAATGTAAACAAATGACGTCACACATTATGAAATGGATAAAGTCTGACAATTATTTAAAGACATTTTTATGTTTAACATTCTTTTTATAGATACAAGTATTTAAGTAAATGCTCTGTTTATAATAAACAGTATTAAATAACATTTACCGGCCTGAATGTCCGAGAAATTTTCATAGGATCAGAGGATGAATATTTTCTCTGAAAATTTCTCGGACATTCAGGCCGGTAAATGTTGTTTAATACTGTTTATTATAAACAGAGCATTTACTTAAATATTTGTATCTATAAAAAGAATGTTAAACATAAAGATGTCTTTAAATAATTAACATTTGTGTTTGTGTGTGAACGTAAAGAGTTTGTATTTTGGTGAAAGTTCGTACGTACGTGTACGTGTGTTTCATGGCGTTTTTTTCCCACAAGTGGGCGAAAACGCGGATCTCTGCGAGAGGTTACATTTTTAAACGTGTCCGCTGAAATGCAAAGTGAAAAAGAGAACGAGGCAAGAAGTCGCCCAGTATTTATAGTGTAGGGAGAGCGACCCCTACTGACAATTAGGGAATTAAGAGGAGCTAACTCCGGCACACTCACGACCCATTCATTCATTACAATTTACTCATTCACCAAAAGAATTTATTCGTCACAACTCAAGCCAGCATACAACAAAATACCGATTCACAGCGAGGGACCTACAAAAAACCCATGAGATAAAAATCTGGCCGTTTTTGTTTTTTTACAAAAATATATAAAAAATTCGTGATTCAAGATATGATGAGAGTAGATGAAACCCTAAAACAAACTTAAAATTGTAACACAAAATAAAATCAAAATAAATGTTAGTATGACCCATCCACCCTTCGAAAGGAACGTATATTTATTGTGTATAAGAATACAAGTATGGCACAAGGCCGAAAAAAGGGGAGGGATTGAGGCTGGTCTTCACTAACTATCCTATGCCTAGCTAATTCGATTCATGACCCATTCACTCATTACAATTTGCACATTCACCACAAAAACTCGTCCGTCACTAACCAATCCTCCATACACCATAATACCACATCCTCTCAAGGGGGGGGGCTACAAAAATGCGCCCCATACCATAAAATTTAATGATCCCAAATTATATATAAAAATCTAAAGATGAAAAATGAGTGGGAAGGGAGATGAACCCAATAACAAACTAAACATGAACACAAAGTAAACTAAGCATAACTGATCTTAGTAGGGCCCGTCCAACGCTCAAAATGAGAGGCCGCTGTATTCTGCCCATTTGGACAAAATCAAGAGGCTCTCTCGCTAAGGGAGTGGGAAAGGAGGAGATTTTCCAAGCGTAGCTTGGATATGGTACAAGGCCGAAAGTATGGGGCACCCAGTAAGGATCGAACTCACTATTCAGTTGTAATTGGTCTAGCAAGATAAGCTTGCTAACCATTACACCACGCCGATGAATAGGAAGCTGTGGAGAGCCATATTCACCTACATTTTGTAGGGACATAACACATAAAAACAAAGAATGTCTTCATTTGATTGCTGTCCATGTCACCTGTTCTACTCAGCCGTGGGCCATCTATCAGAGAGAAATGTCAAAGATTAAACTTTTGAATGATGATTTTTAAGGAAAAAAGCCCGTTTCTCCAAGTTTCCAAATTTGGTGCAACACAATCTTCCTAATTCCATTTTACTCCTATTGACCTTGTATAAGATTAATGAATGTCAATTTAAAAAACAACAACAATTAAACTAGTTGGAAACAAAAACCATCTTCGCAAAGAAAGAAGAGATTTGTTTATTAATAGAAAGAGAGAGAGAGAAAAGTAAGAAGCTCCGAAAGAGGGCGAATGAAAAAAGAGTGAAAGAAAAGAAAGAACAAAGGTAGTTACTGGGAGAGAAAGGGAAAGAAAGCATTAGAATTCATGCATATGTATTTCTATAAAAATCTTAAAATAAATCTAAATGTTTTCCCAAACACTGACAACTTGCAGTTTTTAAATTAGCATCAGAAAACGCAGACCCCCGCCCGACGTTGGATTAAGTATGCTTGGCTTATTCAAGAAATAAAGATAAAAAACAAACGGCGATCATTAAAATTCATGCGTTTTGTCATAAATATATTCAATAGTTCTCAGTGGTGTATTATACTTTTGCCCCAGCCAATTGCCTGCTTTCATAACCACCCTGTGTAACAGGCCGACCCTGGACGCATAGTGCAAATTGTCGGATCTTTTAAATTCACCCTCCCACCGCTGTAAAACTACCAAAGCTGGGCATCAAACCATTAAACCGTTGATTAACGAAGATGTCGTTTCCGTTGGCGGTTTGGCTCAAAAGGTGACTTTGAGAATTATCACAGTACAATATCCTTTATCCACTGTGCCATGTGTCCTTCAGGCGTTAGTTAGATCCAGTGAAAGGACCCAAACAGTGTGATTTCAATACCCGGTTAAGGCAGTGTAGAACTTGGAGAGGTGAATTAACAGGAGATAACTGATAACTGACATCCATTAAACATGGCACGTGGAACGAGAACAGTCTACCCCAGTGAGCGAAATAAAGGGTTCAATTCGGCATTCCAATCACCTAAGAAGGCCTGAGCGTACAACGGCCGAAACGTTGTAATACATATGGTGACAAAGATGATGACAATAGTCCGAATAATGTAAATAGTGTACATAATACCTCATCTCAGAAATATAGAGAGATACTGAAGGGCCGAAACGTTGTAATAAATATGACGACAAAGATGAAGACAATAGTCCGAATAATGTAAATAGTGTACTTAATACCTCATCTCAGAAATATAGACAGATGCTAAAGGGCCGAAACGTTGTAATAAATATGACGACAAAGATGAAGACAATAGTCCGAATAATGTAAATAATGTACATAATACCTCATCTCAGAAATATAGACAGAGACTAAAGGGCCGAAACGTAGTAATAAATATGGCAACAAAGATGAGGACAATAGTCCGAATAATGTAAATAGTGTACATAATACCTCATCTAAAAAATATAGACAGATACTAAAGGGCCGAAACGTTGTAATAAATATGGCAACAAAGATGAGGACAATAGTCCGAATAGTGTAAATAATGTACATAATACCTCATCTCAGAAATATAGACAGACTTTTACAATTTTTAACACGTTTTTTACGTATCGAATACGGTAAAAAGATTGCATATTTTGCTTGTGGCGATTCATGATCAGAAATCTGCTTTGAATGTATTTTCCATTCAATGTATCTAATAAAAAGTTTTTCATTCTTAACTCCATTTTTAAACAAAACTATGCAGAACACTCAATAACTCTCTTACGTCTTATTGGTTTTATTGCCTTGCTTGGGGTAAAAATGATTAAATACACACACAAACACACACAAACACACACACACACACACACACACACACACACACACAAATATATATATATATATACATATAATATAAATTTCATTGATGCCTGTTTCATTAGATAATATAGACACGTTTTTTCTATTTATTTTAAGTAAATTCCTTTCATATTGTCTGATAAGCTTAATAACATTATCATTGAAAGATGAAAGGAAAACACCATATTGATACATGTTTAAATCCAATCTAAGCTTTCGGCTGACATAAGCAACAAAAAACAAAAATCATTATTGTTTTGTCCGTGTATTGTTTAATATATTGTAATGTAATTGTCATCTTTGATGATGGCTTATGTAAGCCGAAAGCTTAGATAGGATTAAAAAATATGTATCAATATTGTGATTCTCTTTCTTTGTTTAATGATAATGTTATTAAGCTTATCAGAAGATATGAAAAGAATTTACATAAAATAATTAGACAAAACTTGTCTATATTTAATGAAACATGCATCAATATATATATATATATATATATATATATATATATATATATATATATATATATATATATATATATACGAGAGTCATTCAATAAATAAAGTGACTTTTTCGGTATAATGACTTCTAATACAGATACAAGCTTACTTTTTTTTTCAACGTAGTCTCCCAGCACTGTCACACACTTTTCCCATCTGTGCACAAGCTTCCGTATTCCCTCAGCGTAAAAATCTTTGGACTGATGTCTCAGCCAGTCGCTCACAACACTTTTGACTTCATCGTCACTTTTAAACTTTGTGCCTCTCGTGAACGCTTTCAAGGGACCAAACAGATGAAAGTCTGAAGGGGCAAGGTCTGGGCTGTAAGGGGGATGAGGGAGCAGTTCCCAGCCCAGCTCGTTGATGGTCTGCACCGTTTGGACTGCTGTGTGAGGCCTTGCGTTGTCATGATGCAAGATGACTCCTTCTGACTGATGACCCCTGCGTTTGTCCCAACAGATAAGCTCAAAGTGCTTGCAATCATCCACTGTCAGACTGAATGAGGTTATTGACTGATTCGATCACCTCAGGAGACCTCACTTCTGTAGGCCTCCCAGGCCTGTCTTCATCCTAAACACTACTCCGTCTTTCTTTAAACAATTTAGCCCACTTGTAGATATTCTTTTTGGCTGAAACATGTGGCACCATACACAGTTGAAATTCTCCTATGAATTTCAACTGATTTGCACCCTTCAGCAACCAAAAACTTGATAACTGACCGCTGTTCAATCCTGGAGCATGCTTCTTGGTCGGCCATCTTTGTTAATCGCCAAAACTCTCAAAGTTTTTTTTTAATCTGCAAAAGAAATTAAATCCGTGTGAAAAAGAAGTAAAACAAAAAAAATAAAAAAGAGTAAGCTTCTATCTATATTAGAAGTCCTTATACCGAAAAATTCAACTTATTTTATTGAATGACCCCCATATATATATATATATATATATATATATATATATATATATATATATATATATATATATATTGTGTATATTTAGGCAGCAATTTTTCATTGTTGCATGTTTCATTAAATAATATAGACAAGTTGTTGTTCCAGTCTCTCTGCTACAGTTCCTTACCTCCTCTCGTAGATCTTGTCGAGATTCGCAACACTGTCCTCTTGGCATCTCAGATCACTCTGTAGTATTTATTGATGTTTCATTCCAGTCATCTATTAGACAGGAACCTCCTATTCATAAGACTTCTTTCCGTTACCTGTCTGCTGATTAGTTTTCACTTTGTGACTTTCTTCGAGACTCCCCTTGAATAGATCTTGTTTAACATCTTATTGAGAATTGTGCCAGTGGGGTTTCTTCTTGGATCAAAACCGGCATAAATGCTTTTATTCCTTCTTGGAAATACCAGATGAAACCTCAGTCTTCTCTATGGTTCGCACCAGTATGTTTTGCCGCTATAGCCTACAGCAAGCATATGGAGGGCCGAATCAGACATATCTCCAGCCTCGAGGGCCACACCTGCTTACAGTCTTACATTAATCACAGCTAGTGGTAACTAAACTTACTTACAATACAAGGTAGTACAATTTAATCATTTTTATGTTGTCCTGATGATTGACATCGCTTTAGACAAATTATTCTCGACATATCAGGTTGGAATGTCTGTGTGGATGCCACTTTGATCAAATACGATAAATGTTCATCAGATATGTAACCCTCTACTTTGAGTGGCTCACGAGCCTTGTATTAGGCGGAACTTTAGTAAAAGAAAATCCCTAGTCATTGTATTTATCAAAAATCTGCAACAGCTGAAAGAAACATATTTTTGCTTTAGTATGAGGCTTTATGTACATCATTCAAAACCCTATTTAATTTTACCCACCTCAGCATCTTTTTAGTCATTTTCTTCTGATAAGTTCCGACCTAGCTGAAAACAAGTCGCAAGATGTATCAATTTACTGACCAATGAAAATGCCCGACACCCCATAATTCCGGGAAAAAGATGTCAGATGTTCATCAGTTAATCTGGTTCTGTGAGACGTTTTTGTGGCCTTAATAAATGAAAATAACTGCTCACAGACCTATGGAGTAGCAAACATGGCCATAATGTTTGTGGCAAACTTTCTGAAGTTCTTAAATGTCTGAGGAAGGTAAGAAAAAATCCGGGTACGCCTACTTCTAGGTACTTTCCCTTGAGTGATGAGTCAGTCTGCATTTCCAGTAGTTCAATCTGTAGACTTTCCTCTGCCTGAGCAACATCCAAAGTGAATGGTGCTGAGAATAATGCAAACTGATCTTCACAAGATGAAAAATCACAAAATCTTCACTGAAATTCCTTTGACAGCAATTCCAGGTAACTATCATACTTAGCAAAGATAAATACAAACTCAGTTTTGGCAGTTATTTTCAACTCCTTGCACATAGGAAAACGAATCAAGTTTTCATGTGACAACTGGGAATTCAATAAAGCTAATTTTGCAAGGAAACACTTGATATCATCATATAACTGAGTGATGAGCTTATTTTTACCTTGTAATTTAAAATTAAGGTCACTTAATTGGGCAGTAATATCCACTGAAAAGGCTAGATCTCGGAGCCAGCTTTCATCTTTCAATTCATCTGTGCTTTGACCCTTCATCTCCAAAAACAAAATTTCGTGTCACAATAAAAACAATCTTTTCAGTACCTTGTGACGTGAAAGCCACTAAACTTCTGGGACATTTGTGAACTGATTATTCTCATCTTCCAATAACTGGCTAAACTGATGGTGATGCAGAGCACGACCTCTGATATAGTTCATTGTTTTTGTGACAAAACTCAACATATGATCTAATTTTAAAATCTTAGAACATAAGTTCTGCTGATGAATTATACAGTGAAAATGTTTGAATGTTGAATCTGGATATATGTTTTCTATTTTTGTACCTAACTTGGCAGCAACACCATTATGTCTCCCAACAATATTGGCAGCACCATCAGTAGATAAACACACAAGTTTACTCAAATCAAGGCCATACTCATAGAGAAGCTGTTCGGCTTTTTCAAAAATGTCCGGTCTTGTTGTTGTATTATGCATTGGGACGAGTTCAATTAGTTCTTCATCAATTTGAAATTCATTGTCAAAAGCCCTGATGAAAACGGCGAGCTGTGCTATTCCAGCTATGTCAGCAATCTCATCCAGAGCAATAGAAAAATGTTCAAAACTTGATGATAAAATCTTCAACCGGAAGTTAAAAATAGTCGCTGAAATTCGAAAACAAAAAAAAATCATTGAGATTGAGAATTAACAATCTAATCATACCAATTGAAAAAAAACATCTCGTTGTTTTTAATAATTTTCATAACCAATTCTCGATATGCCACGGCTATAGAAACCTTTGCGAGGGCCACCAAGATGCGAGTAAAGGCCGTATGCCTCCGGCGGGCCGCCAGTTTGACACAGCTGGCCTACAGGAATCAGTATTTCCGGTTATAGCAGCGTGACAGTCTTTGTTTGCTGAGAGAATGAGGGACCGTATTCCATCCATCAACTTTGGCTCTCGTGATTACTGGCGGCTGTGTAATATTGTATTAAATTTCTATTCCTCCTTTCTTCACTCAATTTGACCGTCTGATCCTTCTATTGGCCTATTAGCCATTAACCTCTTTATGGCAAAGTAATAGAGACTCTAATTTGTCTTGAACGGTCATTCTTCTGCATCTTTGTATTAATGCACATGTCCCCCAGGGCTCTATCCTTGGACTACAGTGTTCTTAATTTTAATTAATGACTTCATGTTCATCAGTTCTCAATTTGGTATCTATGCTAAAGACAAATATGATGATAAGATTTTCTTTTACCAGTGTACTGATTGGGATTCATTTGTGACTTTGAGATGCCCCTTCGATTGATATTCTTGACCCTCCTATTGCCAGAGAAGTTTCTTCTTGGATTAAAACTGGCATTGATGCTTTTAGGCCTTCTTGGAAATACCAGGTGAAACCACAATCTACTTGTTTCACACCAATCTGTTCAGGAATCATTTTTTCTGTGTGTACCCGTGTGTATGTTCCAGTCACAACAAACGCCTATTTGTATCGGCTTGTAATAATTGTAAATGTGTCCTCAAAGAGGTTAAGTCTTTGTTGATAGAATGGGGTACTGTACAGCCTCTAACAAGTTGGGTTCTAGTGATTACTGGCAGTTCTAATTGTTTTAAAATAAGCGTAAGTTTTCTATTCCTCCTCCTCCTCTTCACTCAATTTGAGGTGTTAACATCTTGATAAAGTGGAATGTTTTGCTTATAAATTCTCTTCAATTTCTACTCTTGACTCATCTGGAGTATCTTTGCCTGACTTTCCACTTAGAACTAAAATCTCCGAGTTATATACATATATATCATCTCTGAACTGGATCCCCCACAAAGTTTGTTGACTTGATGCTATTCCCGCAATAGTCCTTACGAAATGTGCCCTTGAATTGGCTCCTGTTTTCTCTCATCTCTACAATAAATGCCTTGCTGTTTCTTGTTTCCCAGCTTGTTGGAAATCCTCTTCTTTAGTTCCATTCTTTAAGAATTCAGGTTAACTGTCTGGATCCTTCTATTAGCCATTAGACAAAGTACTAGAGAGACTAAGTTGTCTTGAATGGTCACTCTTCTGCATCTTTGTATAATGCACATGTCCCCCCAGGGCTCTATCCTTGGACTACAGTGTTCTTAATTTTAATTAATGACCTACATGTTCATCAGTTCTCAATTTGGTATCTATGCTAAAGACAAATATTTACTCATGTCTTAATCTGATTCGTTCAATAAGGTCAAATTGGCGGCTGATCTCAAAAATGACCTACAGTCTGTTAACTGAAGCAAGAATGGCTTATTAAATTTGAGCACAACCAAAACAAAATGTTTTAATTATCTGGGAGATTTCTTTTTGGCCTCCATCAGCATGGCTGATGTTAACCTCCAGGAGAGTGACCCATTGGACCTTCTCGTGCAAACGTTTTCCACTGACATAAAGTAGAAAGATTATATTGACTCACTTGCTAAGAAATTTGGTTCACTGTGTGTAGCTCCAAATCTATTTTAGATGTCTATAAATTTACCATTTGTCCATGCCTTAACTATTGCTGACACATCTGATCCGGTGCTCCTGCTATATATGCATATAACTCTATCATCTCTGAACTGGATCCCCCACAAAGTTTGTTGACTTGATGCTATTCCTGCAATAGTCCTTACGAAATGTGCCCTTGAATTGGCTCCTGTTTTCTCTCATCTCTACAATAAATGCCTTGCTGTTTCTTGTTTTCCGGCTTGTTGGAAATCCTCTTCTTTAGTTCCAATCTTTAAGAACTCAGGTTAACTGTCCGACCCTTCCAAATATCGGCCTATTAGATTTCTAACTCTTTTTGGTAAACTACTAATGGCCCTAATCACTGATGAATTATTTAAGCATCTCACATTGCAGGACCATCTTTCAGGCGATCAATATGGCTTTCGTTTCTCTAGGTCAACTGATGTATTAACACTTATTTCGAAAAGAGACCATCAACCTTTAGATAAGAACAGTGAATCTTGGGTTGTTGCTTAGGACATCTTGAAAGCGTTATACAAGGCTTGGAATACCGGTCTTCTTCACAAGTTGAAAGGTTGTTGTGTCGCCGGACGAATATTTTAACTGGTTCAGTCTGTCGTGTCAATGAGAAACTGTCCTGGTAACAATCCTACTGACAGTCCTGATGTCCTGGTGACGGTCCATTTTTTCCCGGGCATGAAGGTCTGAGTTTACCTTAACCCTAGAACACTAACTAGCAATTAAAGTTACACCACTACTAACCATGGGTATATCATACCCGATTTTGAAAATATCAAAAAAAATATTAAATATAAATTTTTATTTGAAATATTTTACATGCAGGCATTTCAAACTTTGTATTTTGAGTTAACATTAATAGGAACTGAAAAAACATATATTATTTAGGTAAGAAAATCAGGTACTGAAAATTGTAATTCAAAATAGGAAAATTTGCGCTGGGTACTATATACCCATGGTTAGTGTTCTCGGGGTAAAATTAATCATGGCTGTTCAATCCATACATAACCACCAAAAAAAAACCAAAAAGAAACGAAAAGAAATAATGCTATGTAATATTGGTACCATTTCATTACAACTGAAGTAGAGCCTTGAGGCAACAGAAATATGTCTCTACCGAAGGATACTGAGAATGCTATGGTGTGAACAGGTGAGCAATGACGAAGATTTAGAGGAAAAGGAAACAATAAAGACACTTGTTGAAGACAGTTAATAAGAATGGAACATTTGTAGATGTATGTTTATTAACATGACCACACGATTTATATTTAACGTAAATTACCACAAAATATGAAAGACAAGAAGGAACAAAAACGGTTTTATAACAACATTTATATTTATTTTTTTGTATTGATATACATGTGTTGAGGTTACTATTTTGTTGATGTTATGTCCCTCTGCTTGAATAAATTTTTTTACCTGAGCTCACAATAGTTGAATGAATTATAAAGCTGAGAAATGCTGAATAAACTGTAGCTTTAGAAAAGAATTTCAAAGAGAAAAGTTCTTGTTGCTTGTTTGGAAATGTTTGTATATTTGTAATGTAGTTTGGAAATTTTCGTACGTACGTGCATGCGTGAATATGTTTTTAACGTCTGACCGTCCATGGTCGAGACGAGAATCCTTCAAGGTTACATCTTCTTAGGCGAATGAAGAAAATGAAAGAGAGAGCAAGCTCGTGTCTGCTATTTATAAGTAATGTAACCACGTGACAGGATCACGGAAAATTGGCGGGAAAATTTGACTTGGTCACGCGCTGGAAAAATATTTGTACGTGGGTGGATTGCAACGCCTACTTGTGTGTTTATTGACCAATTAGAAGCTGGTATTTCCTGAAAATATTTACTAAGCTGAGTAGGCTCTCTGATCCACTTTTTGCACAAAAATGTACAAAATTCAACACACTTATACTTGTAGAGGACCGTGTGGTTTGCAAGTAGTTAAATTACGAACACGTTCTGTTTATTCCTGCTAGAAGGAGGTCCCACTACAAGAAAATGGTGAACTCAAATTAAGTCCAACCGAAGATGTAAAGAAAACAACCAAGACTGATATATCCATGTCAACAAATATATGCGTTAAACAACAAGATTTACAAGTGAACGTAAAGAGTTTGTATTTTGGTGAATGTTCGTACGTACGTGTGTGTGTGTGTATGTGTGTGTGTGTGTGTGTGTGTGTGTGTGTGTGTGTGTGTGTGTGTGTGTGTGTGTGTGTGTGTAATGTTCACGGCGTCTTCCACAAATGGGAAGACGCCATCTTTAGCGAGAGCTTACAGTGTAGACGTGTTGGCTGAAATGAAGAAATGAAAAAAGAGCACGAGGCAAGAAGTCGCCCAGTAGGGAGAGCGCCACCTAGTGACAATTAGGGAATTAAGGAGGAGCTAACTCCGACATACTTAGCAACAGAAAAAAAATATTTGAAATTTATAGAGCATATAATACAGAAAGAGGTCTTGGAAAATTCTTGTATGAAAATCTGTATGACGCTCTGAACTCATTCGTATAACGAACAAGTTCAAAGGCATCATACAAATGTTGTACATTAATTCTTGTATGAATATATAAAACAAAGACTTTATGTAATTTAATAATTAATTATTTAAAAGTGCATAAACTATAAATAATGCATTGTATTAGGTTTTGTTGCGGTTGTGTGAAGATGTTAAGAGATATCAGAAGGTTTGAATGATCAGAAGGCTTAAAAATGTGCGTGTTCAATAATCTTCCATCCACAACAATTAATAAAAGACAAAAATAATGATTCAAAACATAACAATTGAATTTATTAAGTATTTGATGTACATGCATGTGAACTGAAAATTTTAGACAGAGTTGTGTCTCTTAGACTAGGTAATATTTTTACTTGAGCTCATAAGGATAGAATTAACTATTAAATTGTAGTTTAGAAGAATGAGTATGTGTTGAGTGTTTGGAATTGTGTATTGTACAAGTTGGTAATAGTTCAGAATTATACTTGCATGAAATGTTGTAAAGTTCTTTTACGTCTGACTACATTAGTCAAGACGGGAGTTCTTTAAGGGTCACATCTAGGCAGCGCAGCTGAGACGCGAGAGTGAGAACCAAGAGGGAGCGTGACGAAAGAGAACGATAATTACTCGTGATTGGTTTTATAATATGTTGTACCACGTGACAGGCTCCGAATGAGTTGGCGTCAAAATAGATCTATCGCGTGGGGTGATTTGATTGGTCGAAACTGACCAGTCAGCGAGCTAGATTGAAGGTGATTAACCAATGAATGCTTGTTATATATTTGTAAGCATGATGGTGGGAAAATTAGAACAGGAAGAGTGCATTTTTCCAGCGGAGGATAAACTGGTTGTCGTGGATGATTCCACAGTTTTACAATGTTGTAAGTATAAATTTTTTTTGTAAATAAACAATTTAATAAATAGTGTTTAATATTTTTTTTTGTGAATTCTTAAGAACAAAACCGTTTATTAATTCACTACATATTGAAGGCTGGAGAGACAGGGGAAAGAAGTCACCTAACGAGCCTGTGTAGACGATTGGCAGAACGGGGATTAGGAGAGATTGCAAAAGTACGGACTTTACTAATGTCTATTAACGTCTACAAAGTGTAGGAAGTTATTGATAGCCATGATCGCTTACGTCCTTAAGGGAGACGTCAAACAGAAGAAGAAAAATATCAGATGCAAATTAAAATTTGAACAAGGGAGATAATCGCAAAATAATTTTATGAGTTATTTCCCTTGCTATTCGTAATTTGCTGATAGAATTTTATAGATTCCCAAGTTTTTATCTACTACACCCAATTTTTACGAACAAGTTCAGGGACATTATACAAATTTTGTACTCTCACTAATTCTTGTATCAATATATAAAACAAAGTCTTTATTTAATTTTGTTTTTTAAGCATTCCACCCCAAGCAAGGCGGGAAGCCGCTAGCACGCAAGAGGTTACAGAAAGCTGGAGCGAGAACAAAAAGGAGTGATAGAGGAAAAGGATGAAGAGAAGGATAGGGGATAGATCAAGGCATCTGGAGATGTCGATTGACATTACATTTGAATAGTTGGAGATTATAGCTATCAGGGAAACAAGAAAAGGCGAGGGAGTTCCACAGGCGAGAAGTGCGAGACATGAAGCTATTGGAGTAGAAGAGATGGCTACATTTAACATTTTCTACAGTGAAAGGGTGAGAGCGAGATGCCAGCCTAATTGAACGCTTAAATTCATGAAGTCTCGGAACCAGCGAAAGCAGCTCATCGGAGCAGTTACCATGAAAGTATTTGTAAAAAAGACAGAGAGACGACGGCACGTCTGTGAGAGAGCGACTGCAGACGAGATACCAGATCAATGCCAATTACATTGCATATCGGTCTTTGGGTTTTATCAAGGACCTTGAGACAAATAGAAGGGGCTCCATATCATATATGGCAGCAATACTCCATGCAAGGCGAATGGTT
Organism: Acanthosepion esculentum; assembly: GCA_964036315.1. NCBI lineage: Eukaryota > Metazoa > Mollusca > Cephalopoda > Sepiida > Sepiidae > Acanthosepion > Acanthosepion esculentum. The sequence continues at coordinate 93,619,254 of OZ038499.1, forward strand.
GATTTGTAGATTTGAAAGATCGACTCCGGCGAGAAAAATTTCCTGGCGTGGCGCAGGGAGTCGACTTTCTTTGCGGTGGACAAATTTTATCATTTAATTATTTAAGTGCATTATTTTTGACTGAATTTCAGGGATCTTTTCATTTGAGTCGCTACATTACACCCTTCCATTGTTTTACAGAGAGCTTTCCTGGGGTGTTGCAGTGGTTCCCAAACAGCACAGCGTGCTCCATAGATGCGACGGAAGAGGATAGCCGGTGAGGCGCAATGTTTGAAAGACAATCAAAGATTTAGAAACAGTTTCAGAAACTCTTATGCCAAAAATAAATATGAATTCAAAATTTAAAATATTATTATGGATTATTTGTAATTGCATGCATGAGTTCCGGTATAAATAATTATTGACCAATTTTATGGTTCTAATATTTTTAGATTATGTCAAGTATTAAAAATATAGTAACTGGTTTCCGCAAATTGGAGGAGAGAGTTATCAATAATAATGTTCTGACTTCGAATCCGTGGTCATCTCCCTTTATCTTTCTCTCTCTCTCTCTCTCTCTCTCTCTACTTCCATCTCGCTTTCTTTCCTTCTTCTCTCTCCCTACCTGCCTCCAGTCCCTTCTCTCTCTCTCTCTCTCTCACTCCCTGTCTCTCTACCTCCATCTCGCTTTCTTTCCTTCTTCTCTCTCCCTACCTGCCTCCAGTCCCTTCTCTCTCTCTCTCTTTCTCTCTCCCTGTTTCTCTCCCTCCATCTCGCTTTCTTTCCTTCTTCTCTCTCCCTACCTGCCTCCAGTCCCTTCTCTTTCTCTCTCTCTCTTTCTCTCTCCCTGTCTCTCTCCCTCCATCTCGCTTTCTTTCCTTCTTCTCTCTCCCTACCTGCCTCCAGTCACTTTTCTCTCTCTCGCGCTCTCACTCCCTGTCTCTCTACCTCCATCTCGCTTTCTTTCCTTCTTCTCTCTCCCTACCTGCCTCCAGCCTCTTCTCTCTCTCTCTCTCTCTCTCTCTCTCTCTCTCTCTCTCTCTCTCTCTCTCTCTCTCTGTTTTTTTTTATTATTTTTAAATGTGCTCTTATTATTTAAAAACAAGAAGTGCATAAAACAAGGCTTGGAATACCGGTCTTCTTCACAAGTTGAAAAGTTGTTGTGTCGCCGGACGAATATTTTAACTGGTTCAGTCTGTCGTGTCAATGAGAAACTGTCCTGGTAACAATCCTACTGACAGTCCTGATGTCCTGGTTACGGTCCATTTTTTCCTGGAGATGAAGTTCTGAGTTTGCCTTAACCCTAGAACACTAACCAGCAATTAAAGTTACACCACTACTAACCATGGGTATATCATACCCGATTTTGAAAATATCAAACAAAATATTAAATATAAATCTTTATGTGAAATATTTTACATGCAGGCATTTCAAACTTTGTATTTTGAGTTAACATTAATAGGAACTGAAAAAACATATATTCTTTAGGTAAGAAAATCAGGTACTGAAAATTGTAATTCAAAATAGGAAAATTTACGCTGGGTACTATATACCCATGGTTAGTGTTCTAGGGTTAAAATTAATCATACATAACCACCAAATGAAAAAAAAAAAGAAATGAAAAGAAATAATGCTATGTAATATCAGTACCATTTTATCACAACTGAAGCAGAGCCTTCAGCAACAGAAATATGTCTTTACCGAAGGATACTGAGAATTCTATGTTGTGAACATAAGATTTGGTGAGGCGCGAGTACATTTTCATTCCGAAAATGCGAACCAGAGAATAAAAGGTTTGGGAACCATTGTGTTAAGCTTTTATGGTCGTTACGCGTGCGTGGATCTTCGAGATTGAGGGCAAACTAGATGTTCCATATTTTGGGATTGCTCGCATTGGCAGTTGAGGTCATCATCGGTGGCATATCCCCATTTCTGAAGGTTAACTCTACAGCGACCAACAACCGTTTCGGAAGCGATTTCGGCAGAACCAGGAGGGCCAAGCATCACTGAGGCCGGGAAGGGTGTCTGTAGGGTTAAGAGAGAGAGAGCCCGTGTTCCACGTTATATAAGTGGCTGCACCACAGTAACAGACGCTGACTAGAAGCTATGTTCTTCAGCGTTTTGGCTGAGTGTCAAAAGCTGTGTCTTGACTTCAGCCTCTCTGCCATTCGTTCACAGCCGTGGAGTGAATGGCAAGGATCAATTTCCTGCTCCAACTTTTCCAGATGGGAGTGGGCTGTCCTTCTGATATAAGGGAGAGCAATTCCATTTAGCAAGTAGAGGTTATCTACCTTGGTTGGCTTGAGACAACCAATGATCGGTCTGCAAAAGGCGTTCAAGGCAGGGTTGATTTTCTTTGCGTGTGATGATCTTGTAGTGAATCTAGGGAGGCTGCATGAATATGTAAACTTGTGCAGCAAATAAAATATGCAATATCCACAAACATAAATCATAAGAAATGGTAACGATATTCAATCAAGACAAAAAAATACAGGTTTGTAGCTGACCGTGGTGTGAAGATGATATCTCTGGGTTAAGATTTCCTGCTAGCCGGTCCAGCTACATAGGAATGTTGGACTTTAATGGAGTCCAAAGAAGATAAAGAAACAAACAAGACCGATATACATGTATGCAAACAAATATATATTAATAACAAATTACAATGACATGAAGACATGAAAAGTTACAGAGTGTTTGTATGGAGAAGTTATGTGTGTGTTGAGTGTCCGTACGAACGCGTATATTGTTTTTAGCGTGTTCCCAGAATTTGGGAAACGCTGTCTCTGTGCGAGGTCACATATTGGTGTAAGTGAAAAAGAGAAAGTTTTTTTTACCTCGCCTCACGCGCGAGGTAGCGGCCCAAGGCCTGGGTCGAAAAAGAGAGATAGAGAGAAGGGTCAGCCAGTATTTATTGTCAGGGGTGTGAGACCCCTGTTGAAGGATTAAGGAAACTGAGGAGGAGCTAACTGCGACAGGTTGGAAACTGTAGCGGTATTGACGGCGTAAATCAGCCCCCACATTTTTTTTACTTTACGAATGTTTAAGCAAACTGTAGTGATTACTACTATGTTTGCCACGCCTACATTTTTCTCAACTGTCATTGGTCAAATAATAAATACTAACTATCACAGGACAATTTACTGATCGCATTCACCACAATGAATTTTTCCTACTGTTAATTCATAAACATGCTTTTGTTATAAAATCACCGATTGCGTAATTTTTCATCCAATCAGATATTTTTTGTGTTCTTTCGAAATTTCTCCCGCCGTTGTCCTGGGAGCCTACCGATAGTAATATAAACCAGGATTCGTTCCAAAAATAGACAGTAGAAGCTTGAACTCAGTAGAACACGGCAACTCACACGCATCTACACAGACTATTCATTCTACTCACTGTACACACACACAGACAGAACTTAAATATCATTCACCGTCATCTCTATGTAACAAGCCAAGTCGCAACAGCTCTGTTAGTTATATTTAATCCACAAAGATGACAAAGATTCGTGTATCAAGTTGAATGTGGAAAACTTGAGTTGATTGTTCGTGATAAAATATTGCAGTGTGAGTGAGTGTTCTTTCAGGTTGAAATCATGTTAAGGATCTTTAACGTAAAGAAACTGTGTGACGAGTTCAAAGGATTTCGATCGGCTCAATGTCGAAGATGAAAGACGTTTCATATTTATTGCTAACTTTGGTCACGTAGTAGGCTCACAGAGGATTGACAGATTTTGGCGGAATTATTTTTTGATCAGGTCAAACACTTGGTCGATGTTATTCGAACATGACTTAAATATTAAGTGACCAATCAGAATTTGAGATTTTCTAAAAATATGTATTAAGCTGAATAAGCTCTGTGATCCACTTTTTGCACAGATTTGTACAAAAATTGATATTAATAAAAAAAAAAAAAAGGTGGTAGCTGGATGTTAAATACGCATATGTGCAAAGGACAAAAACTGTCACACTGGCATTGGTATTATTACACCGACCCAAACTCTTTAATGCAATGAGGAAGGTGCTGCCACAGGATTGGAATACCTGGGGCTGAGCAACTTCTTCCATTTTTACAATGAGGAAAAATATGGCTCTAATTACGGTACAGGGGCGTTAATGACGCCTCGGTAAGCCCTCAAAGGTTAACTCCTGTGCCAGGGTGATAGAGTAAATTCCTCCATCAGGTTTTAGCTAATTATTTTGTTTTGTATTCATTAAATCTGTTAAATTATTGATTTTTGATTTATATTGTGGCAGACTTCACCACATTAATTTAACTTTACATTAGGAAACAAGACTGACATGGAAAAGGATAAGCAAAAGACATCGTTACAAGTTGGGTAATTCCATGTTTTGGGGTAAATATTTTTTTTAAACCCCATTAGGGTAGCTTCTTATTTTTGTTTTCATTTAGGAAAAAAACGCATCCATTTTGGTTTCTCCAAACTCTTTCTTTACATAAATGATCTGCCCAAGAGGATACTCCAATCATTTGTGAATATCTAGACTGATGATTCAATGGTATATGGGGGCACACCTGGAAAACTCTAGATGACCGGAGATTGGCAGCTGATCTGTGGAGGACTTCACCACATTAATTTAACTTTAGATCAGGAAACAGGGCTGACGCAGAAAAGGATAAGCAAAAGATATTTTTACACATAAAATATGTATTTAACAAGATGTACAATATCAAACAAAGCATGCATTTGAGTAAGAAAAGGTTGAATAAAACAAGAGTTGTCTCTCTTTAACTGTATTTTTAGTATTCCACAGTTCACTGGAAGAATGTTTATGAGGGTTTCTTATAATGATTGTTCTCAGAAGATTTTGCTGTGTAAGAAAAGATTATGTGAGCGTATAAGGAATGTTCAGCATGTGAGTGTTGTGTGTGAGTGAGAAGGTTGGCGCATGGTTTCAACTGTCGTGGATTCGTTTGGCAGCTGAATTCTCACTAATTAGCTAAGAAAAATTCTTGTTTATACAGGTGACTTTAGGCTCCAGATCGCTGCGCGGTAAAGTTACTCTTCACGTGCAGTCGATCTGATTGGTTGGCATTGACCAATCAGCGGGCGACTTTTGAGGAGACAGAAGAAAACTTCAGTGATCCGTTTCTCCCAAAAATGCACAAAATGAAAATAGAGCGATTGCAAAATTGTCGCATTGCTGCGATTTGTAAATTGTCTATAACGTAGTGGTGATTAATTAACCAGTGAATGTGTATATGTATGTATGTGTGTGCGATATAGATCGGAACAATATTGTTTTTTTTATTTTGTTTTATAATTACGTTCGATCTTCTTTTTTTATTTTACTAATTTAATTTCGTAAATATTGGTCACAAATATTGAATTATATTTAAATTTTTTTTTTATTTCGAGCGTATATGACTGGAGTTGGAGTCAAAATATGGTGCAATTTATAACAAAATTCCGCGCGATATAAGGGAGGTAAATCAATATTTAGTACACAGAAATCGCTTCTGTTGAGGCCAAACCGGAAGTAAACTCACTTTTGACTGTCGTAAATATTCTAAAGCGAAATACTTATACAATAATTTCGTGAGATAAATAAAGCAACTTACACTCAAAATATATTTACTGCTAGCTACGAAACAATTTTTTTTCCTTAATTGTTGGAAATCTATTTTAAATTTTATCCTTCTTTAACATTGCATGAATTTTACGACAGTCTCCAACGAATGCGAACAGTCTGACACGTGCTGAACTGTTGTGTTTTTCAGAAATTAAGTAGCACGTCTTTCTCTAATTGAAATAATGACTAAAAAGAATAAAGAAATGGAATCGGAATCCGATATGGAAAGTTTCGATTCAGATGAAGAGGTAAGTGGCTTTTTTATTTACTTATTTTCAGTTGTGAATAATTTTATTTATGTCGTAAACACCGAACTTCTTCAGTGATTCCTCTCAACAACGTGCCTTTTTTTTTCTTTTTGTAAGGAAGTATTATTTAAAATTAAAAGTTATTGTGCATAATTTCTGTTTAAATTATTTTTTGGTCATTTGATTATATGGACTGTTTCTTGGAAAAAAAATATCCCAATAAAAAAAATAAATGGTTTATTTTTTTTTACAAAAGTCTCAAACAAAATTTAACAATGTTCATCCTTCTTACAGTTACTTGTTTTTAAACTTTTCTTCAAGTTATGTTAATAAAACTCTTAAAAAATAAATCCAAACCTTAAATCGATGAAATAATTAAGAAAAAATAATTATCCCGATTAAATGGTGATTGTTATCACTTGTTTTTTTTTTTTAAACTAAAAACAGACAGAAAAAAAAAATCTATCTTAGCTGAGACTGATGAAAAAAAGAAAAAAATCTGAAAGTAAAATACCTCAGACATTTTGATTTTTTTTAAGGTTTTGCTGGTACTGTTAAGTTTAGCGTTACAAACGATTTCCGCATAGCAACCACTGGTCTTTAAGTCATGCATCAGAAATATAACGAAAAAGCATCCAAAAGGCAAAATAATGAATACTCCCCCCCACCTCTGAAATTTTAACTTAATCATCGCTAAGAAAAATGCAGTGGCATATTTAAATTAAATATACATATTAAGAAGAGATTTTCAGCACATAAGCTCACAGAAGGAAGTTGGGGAGGACAATCAAATTTCGTTTGAAACTGAGAAAATACTGAAATATCAGTCCTAATCATTGAGGACTGATACTAACATCCATGCCAATCCATCCAGTAAATGTATGGATTGGTATTCTCATAGATGATGCTATCAAAAATTCCTTTCGATTATAAGGGTCGCTAGAAGCCGGTTCAGTACAGTAAATGTTGCAAAACACTATCACTCGGCCCAAATCCAAACAGGGATCTGTTTAACTCTATGAGAAGACGAGAGCTCACAGAACGACTCTGTTTATCATAAATGCTTCTCACAAATAAAAAATGGAGAAGGGAGGGGAGGCAGTAAGTTACCTTAAGTAACAAGGTGGCAGACCTGCACATTTCACTCCTTTCGGCAAAACAATTACAAAAACCAGAGCGGCCTTGCTTTGGAGAACCGGCATGGCAAACACTCCGCTGACCGCAACCCAAACGCCAACAGGTAATTTCACTTAGTTTTTCCACAAAACAACAGAAATGTGGTTCTACAGAAGGATACTGAGAATGCCATGGACTGAACATGTGAGCAACAATGAAGTTTTAGAGAAAATGGAAACAAAAAGAACACTTAACATCAGGAAGAGAGAGTTGAAATTTCTCAGGCATATGAGGAAAGATGGCTTGGAGAATTTGATACTCCCAGGACAGATTGAAGGCAAGAGACCCGGATGAAAACAACACATAATACAGTGTAACCCGGATATAAGAGAGTTGTCAGGACCGGAGAATAAGTCTCTTATATCCGGGTTTGGTCTATTATATATACATTAACACAGGCTCTAATTTGGGACCAGAGAAAATCTCTCTTATATCCGGGTTACACTGTATATTTAGTGAGCTTGAATGAATAGATAGTGGAGCAGGTTTTGTGAGAAATAACAAAAAAGAAAATTTATTGAGAGCTACAAATTGTGGAGGACCATGATTGCCAATGACTTGAATGGACACGGCACATTGCTTGTAAAAAGAAAAACTTGGAGTGTTTAGTTAAAGGGAGATAACTGATGCTGAGACATCTGGAAGCAACATGGCATGTGGAACTAAAATAAAAGTGGACGAAATAAAAGGTTCAGTTCAAAATTCCAATCTCCTGAAGAAGGCCAGAGCGTACAATGACTGAAACGTCATGAATATGGCAACAAAGATGAGTACAACAGTCCAAACAATATAAATGATTTAAATCAATTTTGCAAAAAGTCTTTATTTAAAGCAAAAGATTTAGAAACAAAACATTTTTTTTGGGTTTCATGTAATTTTATGAAGAGAGAAAAGTGTTAAACATATTCAATTTTATATTAATCAACTGTATATATATATATATATATATATAATATGTAGAAAACAACTGAAAAGTTGCAAATTTAAAAAAATTGAATTTTTTTTTGTGAAAGTATTTATTTATATTTTTTTGGTGTGTGTGTGTGTGTATATATATATATATATATATATTTTTTTTAAATATATAAATAAATACTTTCACAAAAAAACATTCAATTTTTTTTTTTAATTTGCAACTTTTCAGTTGTTTTCTCCATATTATATACATATCAAGAAAGTATACATGGCTTCTCAAATTCACAAGATATAGCTTAAACTTAAGTCACACACCAAATATAGGTATATGTATATTTATTAATATATATTTCTTTGCTCTGTCTAATCACATCGAGCACTAGTATGTCTACACCTGTTGGCAAAATTTGGTAATTATTTATTTGCTTACCTGTGTATGCACACCAGCACACGTTTGCTAATATCTAGTTATTTCATTTACCTAAACCTATACATACATACATACATACATAGTGTGTGTATCAGTTTATTTTATGTCACTTAAGTGAAGGATTACCTATATTTTTTGTTATGAAATGTTTTTAATATATCTGCTTTTATTATTCTAATAGAGGAATAATTCATTCTAGCCAAATCGTTGTCTTACAAACATTTCTTGTAATAATTTAAAAGTAATAAAATTTCTTGTAATAATTTAAAAGTAATAAAATTTCTTGTAATAATAATAAATATAATAATTTTAAAATAATTCAGCAGACAATGTGTCACAGTTGTCATCACTTCTCAGCCTTTTGGTTAAGATCAAAGTGTAGTATCCGTTCTTATCAGCTTAATCTGATTCTTTCGCTCTCTCAACTTCTGTTTTCTCTTCTTTCTTTAATTTTCTCATTGAAACCGGTTGTCTTTCCTCTTTTTCCATACAATTAAAACAGAATAGTCCATTACTTATGGTCTGGAGCCCCTTCTGTTTGCCTCGGGGTTCTTGATAAGATCCAGAGACAGGTATGCAATGTAATTGGTCCTGATCTGGCATCTCATCTGCAGTCTCTCTCTCACAGATGCGCCGTCGCCTCTCTCTGTCTCTTTTAAAAATCCTTCCATGGTAATTGCTTCGATGAGCTGCTTTCGCTGGTTCCTAGGCTCCATGAATTCAAGCGTCCTACGCAGCTGGCATCCTGTTCCCACCCTTTCACTGTTGAAATTGTTAAATGTAAATGTCTCTTCGACTCCAATAGCTTCATATCTCACACCTCTCGCCTGTGGAACTCCCTTCCTTATTCCTGACAAATATAATCTCCAACTGTTCAAATGTAATGTCATTTGATATCTCCAGTTGCCTTGATCTATCCACTATCCTTCTCCACATTTTTTCCTCTAACACTCCTATCTGCTCTCGTTCCAAATCTTCTGTAACCCCTTGCCATGATCTATCCACTATCCTTCTCCTCATCCTTTCCTCTATCACTCCTATCTGCTCTCGCTCCAAATCTTCTGTAACCTCTTGCCTTGATCTATCCACTATCCTTCTCCTCATCCTTTCCTCTATCACTCCTATCTGCTCTCGCTCCAAATCTTCTGTAACCCCTTGCCTTGATCTATCCACTATCCTTCTCCACATCCTTTCCTCTATCACTCCTATCTGCTCTCGCTCCAAATCTTCTGTAACCTCTTGCCTTGATCTATCCACTATCCTTCTCCACATCCTTTCCTCTACCACTCCTATCTGCTCTCGCTCCAAATCCTCTGTAACCCCTTGCGTGCTAGTGGCTTCCAGCCTTGCCTGGGGTGAAAAGCTTTAAAAAAAACTTATAAGGTATTAGTTAGGTGTAACAATCATGCAAATTAACAGACAGGATAAGCATAATTGTAATGACATCAGTTGATAAAAAAGAGGTTCACAATGCTTATCTAACTTAAGTAAAAGATTCACACTGTTCACACTCCTCAGGATCAGATAAGAAGAATTATATTAGTGAAAGGGTATTTTTTTTTTTTATATATATAAATGCTTATTTACATTATTCGGACTATTGTCCTCATCTTTGTCGCCATATTTATTACAATGTTTCAGCCCTTTAGTATCGGTCTATATTTCTTAAATGAGGTATTATGTACACTATTTACGTTATTCGGACAATTGTCCTCGTCTTTTTCAGCTGTTGTACGCTCCGCCCTTCTTCAGGTGGTTGGAATGTCGAACCGAACCCTTTATTTCGCTCACTGGGATAGACTGTTCTAGTTCCACGTGCCATGTTTAATGGATGTCAGTTATCAGTTATCTCCTGTTAATTCCCCTCTGAAAGTTCTCCACTGCTTTAACCGGGTATTGAACTCACACTCTTTGGGTTCTGTCACTGGATCTAACCAACGCCTTTATCCACTGTGCCATGTGTATGACTTTCTGGGTATTATAAACCTAATGTCTTCAGCAACCATTTTTACCAGTGCTCTTATTGCAATTTTTGATGTTACCATCTATGTTTTTACCAGAGCTCATATTGCAATTTTTGTTATTATCGCTTTTCTCTGGCACTCCTTATTACTGGTTCCCATATTGTATTTATTTCTATGCTTGGTCAGCTCAGGAGATTTTTGTGGCTGAGCATATGTGCTGATTCCTTAAGTTTACGAATTTTCCAATGGTGTTCTTTGTCTATGATCTCAACCTGATCCCACAGAGGGCGGTGATCTCCCTTCTCTCTCCATATGTGGTCAGCCGCGCCTGATGGGAACAATAGTCCGAATAATGTACATAATACCTCATCTCAGAAATATAGACAGAAATGCTTATTTATATAAGTGTTTATAAAAAAAACACATAAGCTAATAATACAATTTTATTTTTATCTGACCTTGAGAAGTGGTGATATCGCAAATCTGTCTTAGATAAGTACTGTGAACCTTTTTAATTATTAATTAGATATATGTACTGTAAATAATAAAATGATATCCCGAGTTTATTTTTTTTTTAATCTTATTTACAGTTGCAGCAGGCATTTGCAAAAGATGAGCTGAAACGAGGCCTGAACCTTGAAGTGGCTCCAAAGAAAGAATTTCTTAATCGAAAGGTAAGGGTACTTTCTTAGAAAAAAAAAAAAAGACTCTATTGAAACTTTCCATATTTTCACCCACTTTCAGTATTCTCCAAATTTCTGTCATGAAAGGAAAATGCCATCAGAGGGTGTAAATGGAAAAGCCTGTTTTACACCTAAGGCTTACCGTTTGTTTTTTGTTTTTCATTGCCAAGACACGAAGGGCTCACCTGTTTCCTAGTTGTGGATGACAGTCTTTGTTTGAGGAAGTAAATCTTTAACCCTGAATTATATTGGAGACTTGTGCTGCTGCACTTCCCATACCATTTAGATTTCATTAAGATGACTAGCGATGGGACTGTGCAGGAATGTTTAGGGTTCAAAATATATCTTTAATGCAGAAGTGATACTAGTCTGTTTATAGATACCTTGATGGTTGGGCTCACGAATAGGTACACTGACTGTATCCCTGAACAGGTTGCCATGTTTATGTCTGCCCTTTTCAATTCCAGGGAGTCTGTTGTTCATCAACACAGCAGAATTCTGAATGAAATAACCTGGAAAAGGTTGAAATTCAGTAAAACAAAACATTTTTCCATATATTCAACCTTTTGGTATTCAAATGCACGCGCGTGCACACACACACACACACACACACACACACACACATGTACACACACAGTGATACTACAGTTCAAAAGTTTGAAGTGACTCCTAGAATTCGCATTGTATGAACTTGACAGAAGAATGAAGCCTTTCCATCCAAAAAATGAAAAAAGCTTTCAGAGTCATTGAAAAAAAGAATGGAATCACTTATCAGACTTATACTTTGAGAAACTTTTGCAACAAATGCCAAATATTTATGGTGCAGTAATCTAGACTAAAGGAGGACATTTTGACGAGAGCAAAATTTAATCGTAAAATGCTTCTTTTTTCCTTTTTGTCATAATAAAATTTCTAATAAAAAATCATGTCTCACTTTTTTTTTTTAACCATGTCTAATAATTTTCTCTTCTTTAAAGTACAAAAAACTAATTTCGGGCCAATTAAATTTACCAGGGCTTTCCTCAAACTTTTAATTTGTAGTGTGTGTATATATATATATATATAGGTGAAAAACGTTATTTCATGTCATTATTTCTCTCACACGCACGTGTGTATGTGTGTGTGTGTGTGTATCTGTGTGCATATGTGTGTATCTGTGCATATGTGTGTGTGTGTATGTGTGTATCTGCATATGTGTGTGTGTATGTATCTGTGTGCATATATATATATGTGTGTGTGTGTATCTGCATATATGTGTGTGTATGTATCTGTGCATATATGTGTGTGTATGTATCTGTGTGCGTATGTGTGTGTGTGTGTGTATATATATATATATAATTAAAGACATTTTTATGTTTAACATTCTTTTTATAGATACAAGTATTTAAGTAAATCCTCTGTTTTATAATAAACAGTATTAAACGACATTTACCGGCCTGAATGTCCGAGAAATTTTTATAGAAAATATTCGTTCTCCGACAGGATTTGAATCAATTAAGGCACGTCAGCCTATATGACAGTTCCGTATAGGATACAGGTTCGATTCCTGTCAGCGGATGAATATTTTCTATGAAAATTTCTCTGACATTCAGGCCAGTAAATGTTATTTAATACTGTTTATTATAAACAGAGCATCTGCTTAAATACTTGTATCTATAAAAACAATGTTAAACATAAAAATGTCTTTAAATAATTGTTGGACTTTGCCCATTTCATAATATATATATATATATATATAATGTGTGTGTATATGCATATATATATATATATGTCTTTTTTATGTTTAGTCCTTTCGTTTCCCTTTCCTTGTCTCAGAGTTCCTGCATTTTCCTTTTTGTGTCTGTTATCAACATGGTGTTGCATATCTTAAATTGTTAAGATTAGTCATGTCAGTAATAAATCCTGGTGGGACTCCTATTTCGTTTTGGAACATCTTGATGGAAATGATGTCAAATGTCCATTTGCGATTCATCTCTCTGGATCACTATTTGCTTCTGAGAAAAAGAACTTCTCAATCGTTGATTTCATAATGAAAATGCTATTTTCTTTAAAATCTCTGCAATTGTTTGGCTTTTGTCTTGAGTTAAAACGAATGTCTTATTGATCTTCATCTCTCTTCAGAATGATATGAAAGTCGTGTTGGAAAAATTTAAACAGAACCTTGACTGGATCGAACGCCTTGATTTGACCACAAAACCACCAGCACCAGAGGAGGAGGACGACGAAAAGGCTTCCCCCGAAGACAAAAGTGTCCACGATGATTTCCGAAGAGAATTAGCATTGTAAGTCGGGTTTAAGTAAACCTCAAAAAAAAGATGCATAAATCCATAGCTTGGTGCGTACCTGTTGTATAAGAGTAAGTGTCATTGCCGACACTGTGGTTTGAAACTAGATCGCCAGTGAGTAACATGGGTGATCCCATTATTAAGTAGATCACATGATCATAAAGGAAGTGAATAAATAGGAAGTAGCGTGATGACTCTACAATCCCTGTTCACTCTTCTTTTCTGTCCACTATTGCTATATATGTTCACTCTCTCTACTCTGCTACTATATGGATTACGATTCTCTTCTGAACATTATACTATTTGGCGATTACTACTTGAACAAGTACTACTAGTGTGGATATCAAAGGGAAGGCGTTACTACTAGTACCGGCGTCTATGAAGTCTCGAATATAACATGTATTTTTGGAAGTGCTAACGAGCTTTCATTTGACATAACAAAAGTGACAAGCGAAGCTGTCCAACATCACAAAAGTACCTGATGAATTTTTTTTTTTTTTTTTTAATGTCCGGAAAGTATCCAGCCACCGAAATTAATTAAAAATTCAGCTATTCTCCACTTAGTAACTTATTTCCCTCCCAATTACAACCAGATGGGGGGGGGGATTGTACACTGTACAAGAACTTTGATCACAATTATTTTCCCTTTTTTCAAAGTAAATAATAAAATTAAAAAAACAAAAAAATGCAGACATGGGCTTAGATGTCTTCAATAAGCCGGAGAGGCAAATGGATGGTTTTTCTCATGACACTGCTTTTTTTTTTTTTATCTCCCTTCACTCTTTGGCAATGTTCATTGTTTTAAAAAGCGTTGATTTGAATTCGAATAAAACCTAAACCGAATGAAAGTGAATTTATACACTTGTATTTGTTCTTCAAAATTTAAAACAAAAATATTAAACACTATTTATTCGATTGTTATATTTACAAGAATAATTTATTTACAACATTCTAAAATTAGTACAATTAAAACTAATGCAATATTTATCATTTACCAATTTATAAAGAAATAAATATAAAAACAATTTTTTATTTATAAACATTTACTAAATTATTAAGATGTTTGAAGCAACTATAAGGAAATGTTTATTTGCCATTTTTGAATCAATTGGCAATTAGCCAATGTTTAGCGAACCATTCCAATAAAAATAATAGTGTAAGTAAACAAACTAATAAATAAGGTATATTATTTTTGTTGTCGATTCTCAAGAACAAAGAAAATCTATAAATTTACTTTCATATGTTTAGGTTTTATTACAATTCTAATCCTCGTGTTTTAAAATGATAAACATTGCCAAGAAGGGAAAATAGCTAAAATAAAAGTGGCGCCATCCTTTTGTCACTGTAGATACATTTAATCGTATTTGCAAAAAAAACATTAAAACCCACATGATGGGAGGAAATTTTAAGACTATTACTGATATTAAAGAGATTATGTTGAAGGATTTTTTTTTTTTTACAAAGATGTTTTAGGTTTTGTAAGAGATGCTGGGAAAAGTGTGTGAGGTCCTAAATAGTGTATTCTGAAGAGGAAATAAGGCACCATTGCCCTAGGTAGGCTATTACAACCACTTAGCAACTATATTAGATTTCACTGATCATCCTGGGTATAATGATAAACTACATCTGTCAGCAAGGCGTCTGATCAGGAGATTGGACGTCTTGAGGGGTGTAGAACCACTTAATTGATGTTGTCCTTGAGGGGTGTAGAACCGTTTAATTGTTAGGGTCCCAGCTATGGACAAATAGTGAACCCCCTAAACAAAAATCAACAGTACATTTTTTATAAAGAAATAATCAACAACACATTTTATATAGCTAAATGCAACATTGAAAAAATTAAAAAATGACTTTTATTAGTAAAATGACTAACAATGTATTTTATGATCTATAAAATATATATCTAGAAAAACATGCCTTTACCCTAAAAGTATAAAATTCCATACAAAATATTTAGATTTCAGCCTTAAATAACCCATAGAGGTGTTGATATGCCGCTAAACAAAATCAACCTACCAAAATCCAAATATTTAGATTTCGGCATTAAATAACCCATAGAGGTATTGATATGCCGCTAAATAAAATCAACCAACATAAAATCATGGCATTAGGCCATATAATATCCTGCAACTTAAAGAGAACAAACTGTATTCCAAATGTTGTAGCATACCTACAGATGATAATGTGTATGTCCCCATTTATATAAATACAGTAGTAAATACTGTATGTTGGTCTGCAGTCAGATTCATTGTGGAATTCACTTGACTCACTTCTAGCAGTTGACTACTACTTCTATGTGCTGCTGGCGAATCTTATATGTGTTGTTCTTGTCCTAAGTATTATCGTTCTTCATCAACCTTCATGTGATTATTCTATTCAGTAACCTTTTCTAGGTTACAACACCAAAATACAACTCAACAAAACAACATAAAACACACATATCACCACGTCTAGTAATTAAGCTCACACAAACATGTATGCATACAAAAGTTGAGTATCATCTTCTATGTATTGAATTGAGAAAGCAGAATAACATCCATCCTGGGTAAGACGATAAACTCCATCCGCGTCCTGGGCAAGACAATAAAGTACCTCCAACAGCAAGGCCTCTGATCAGGAGGTTTTGAGGAGTGTGGAACCACCTCTTAATTGCTGGTGTTCCCAGGTCTACCCTGACCCGGGGTGGTAGCACCTGTTAGAGTCCCAGCTATGGGCAAATAGTTAACACCCGAACTTGTGTAAAAATAGGTTTTAATACCAGAAATACTTTGTAATAAAAAATTATTACCAGCAGTACTTTTGAAAAAGAAACCAGTAATACAAGCAGCTATATGTTCTTTGAAAAAAAAAAAAATTGGAGAATGGAACTCAGGATACAAAATAGTGCAAATGAAATATTACCAAGTGAGGAATTTAAAAAAAAAAAAAAAAACTTTTTACGAAAATAAAACCATCCAAGATTGTAAATTTCCTAAAAGAAGTTGAATTGTACTCAAAAATATGAGTAATTGAAAAATGGTTCAAATATATATGTATACATACACACCTTTTTTTTTTTCTTTTTTTTTTTTTTTAACTATCGCTATGAATCTATTTAAAAAAAATTGTTGGCATTAAATGATCCACTGAGGTTGATATGCCATAAAACAAAATAACCAACCAACCAACGAGAATAACATATATATTTTTATTACTTCAAAACTCCCAAGAATATAACATTTTCAGCATTGAATGACCCACAAGGAGTTGATATGTCGTTAAATTAATCAACATTTCAATGAGCTGGTCTTTAAGTGAGAACTTGTACCTGACTGCTATTTCAGTCATTCTATGTGTGTAATGGGTTTGTGGCAACCATTTGCAATTTATTTTTAAATGTTTATACAGGACAATAAATTCAGAAATTAGTCCTATATTCTGTACATCACTTCATTTCATATACTGTAAGTTGAGCATAAGTAAATTTTGATATCTGTCTGAATTTCTGTGAAGAGAAGTTGTTATTTACACACAGATTTACATTACTTTTTTTTTCCTTCCTTTTTGTTTCTTTTCTTCCTCCTCTTCCCTCTTCTCTATCATCAAATCTTTTTCTCTTTCCTTTCTTTATCACCCTCATCGCCTCTTTTTCTCTTCTCACCCCGAACCTTTTCACTCTCTTTCCTCCATCTCTCACTTCAATTCCTCCTTCCCCGCCTCTCGCCACCCCCGTCTCCTCTCCCCCCCTCTCATCACCCTCTCTTCACTCTTCATCTTTCCTCTCCTACCAAAATTTCTTTACTCTTTCAGTTAATGCTGTCTTTTATTCTCCTTCCAGTTACAAACAAGTCCAAGCCTCAGTGCTGGAGGTTTTACCAAAACTGAATCGCCTTGGCATCCAAACTCGTCGACCAGATGATTATTTTGCAGAAATGGCAAAATCTGATCGACACATGAAGAGAGTAAGTTTCTCCATTCGCAAAATGCCAAACATCATACGCCTTCAGATATTCTTCCGCTTTTTTTTTTCACATCTTGTCACTGAATCTAATGTTTCTCTATTTCATAGTATGGATGTCCAAATGGGGGGAAAAATAACATTACATTTATCTTTCATCACTGAATAATTATCCTCACAGCTTTGGACCAGTCAAGCCACGGTTTAATAGCAGCACAGACGAATGACATTGAATAATTTCCATATTTCTCAATTATTGAAACCTGATTGTCATTTTTCAATAACATGGTGGATGCAGTCAAGTGCAGAAAGAATAAAAACTCATTTGGGGAACCTTTTTTTTTTTTTTTTTTTCTTCTTTTTTCTTTTTTTCTTTTTCTTTTTTCTTCTTCTTTTTTTCTTTTTCTTCTTTTTTTTCTTCTTTTTTTCTTCTTTTTTTCTTTTTCTTCTTTTTTTTTCTTCTTTTTTTTCTTCTTTTTTTTCTTCTTTTTTCTTCTTTTTTTCTTTTTCTTCTTTTTTTCTTTTTTTCTTTTTCTTCTTTTTTTCTTTTTCTTTTTTTCTTTTTCTTCTTTTTTTCTTTTTCTTCTTTTTTTTCTTTTTCTTCTTTTTTTTCTTTTTCTTCTTTTTTTTCTTTTTCTTCTTTTTTTCTTCTTTTTCTTTTTTTTCTTTTTTTCTTCTTTTTTTTCTTCTTTTTTTCTTTTTCTTCTTTTTTTCTTTTTCTTCTTTTTTTCTTTTTCTTCTTTTTCTTCTTTTTTCTTTTTTCTTTTTTTTCTTTTTCTTCTTTTTTTTCTTTTTTTCTTTTGCTTTTTTTTTCTTTTTCTTCTTTTTTTTCTTTTTTTTTCTTCTTTTTTTTCTTCTTTTTTTCTTTTAATTCTTCAAAATTTACTGTGATGGTTTCTTTTCTTCATGCATGCTAAGTCTACAATCTTGAAAAAAAAAAAAAGAATAAAAAACTGCAAAGGATGCTCCAAAAGTAATGCCCCTGTGGGAACCATCCAATAACACAGGGAGCAAAATAACACCATAGGATAGAGCAAGTTTTCAGTGACAAAACCTATTTTTCCTGATGGTCACCACCAGTGGCTATGCATTTTCCTCTTTTCTTCATTTTATACATAATTGTCATGAGACAATATGATGTTTAAACGTTTTCATAGTTGTTTATTTCATGTACGTCTCATGACAATATTTGTTAGATTATCAATATAGACTATTCAAAATGTCGACATTAATTCAATGCTGTGATCTAAATGCAAAGAGAGTTACCACTTTTAGAGCCCAAAATGCCTATTTGAATAACTAAGCAATTTTATTTCAAAAAGTTATCAAAAAGACTATCTATTTCATAACATTTCTCCCTCTCTGCCATTCATACATACATACATACATACACACATATATATATATATATATATATATATATATATATATACCCTGACGATCTGCCTAAGTGAAACCTTGGTAGGTTTGTCTGGCTCATTAGGTTTGACTAGGTTTGCTCTACGTTTGTATCGAGTTCTTTAGTTAGCTGTTTACTCGTATCGGGGTTTTTTCTTTGGGCCTTGAACCTGTATCTGTGCGATTATTTTCGACAGACTTTCATGTTCCTGGCTCTTTCTTTTTTTAAAACCTTTTTTTCCCTTCGTGATTGATTTGGCTATTGTTAAATCAAAAATTTGAAGGTTTTTCGACACGAGTATAGTTACCTATTTTTATATATATATATATATATATATATATATATATATATATATATATATATATATATGATGAGATCTCAAGCTTTGGGTGGCAACCTTCCTAGATAAAAACACTTGGCATACTTGGACAACCATGAGTATCTGAGTTGAGTGGGGGCAGGAAGGGCATCCAGCCTTGTAAAAGCTTTATCTCAAATTATTATGACAAGTCTCTGTATGTTGACACGCATATGTGGAGAGACAAACCGTGTCAAGCAGAATCCCACATTGCTTTGTGCGGGATTACTTCCTGTTTTGCCTCATAAAAAGAAAAGGTTTTATGATGATATATATTTGGTTGCGTTTCAGGCTTTTGCGATCGTCAGACAATTATATATTTATATTCATATACACATACTTTTTATATATATATATATATATATATATATATATATATTATGACAAATTGGAAAAAAATTTTATATGTTTCATCCATTAGAATTTCATCCAACTGTGCCTTGTTGATGCTGCCATGTATCCACATGCACACGAAATAATATATATATATATATATATATATATATATATATATATATAGGATAGAGAAAAGAACAAAAAGGAAACGTTTATAAATCTGTTAATTTCCTCTAGTATATAGATTACTATACCCAAGTTGTCAGCACTGAGGTCTTCTGAACACAGAGCTTTCATAGCTAGATCCTGCCACCTGCTCACCTCACGGTGGGTCTTGATTGACTAATACTGCTGCTATGTAGATTATCTACTATTCCCTCCATTTTCAATCTTCCTATTCACCAACCATGCAATTAGTCAAAGGGAGTTAACTCGATGATCTCAACACTAACATGTTTCAATTTTATTAAAACTTCATACAAGATTAAGATTTGGGGAAAGAAATTCTGTTTATTTTTATTTTATCGCTGTTTGATTTTCATTGGTGAAGCAGGCTTCACATGCATTTGACTTTTTAAGCAACATTAGTGTAAGTTATGGCATTCTGAACTGAACAGATGACATCTTTTCAAAGCTCAAAAAATAAGATTCCAAGTCTAACACACACAAACTCATTCAATAAATAATGTGAATTTTTCGGTATAAGGACTTCTAATACGGATAGAAGCTTACTTTTTTTTTTCTTTTCTTTTTTTCAACGTAGTCTCCCAGCACTGTCACACACTTTTCCCATCTATGCACAAGCTTCCATATTCCCTCAGCGTAAAAATCTTTGGACTGATGTCTCAGCCAGTCGCTCACAACACTTTTGACTTCGTCGTCACTTTTAAACTTTGTGCCTCTCGTGAATGCTTACAAGGGACCAAACAGGTGAAAGTCTGAAGGGGCAAGGTCTGGGCTGTAAGGGGGGGTGAGGGAGCAGTCCCCAGCCCAGCTCGTTGATGGTCTGCACCGTTTGGGCTGCTGTGTGAGGCCTTGCGTTGTCATGATGCAAGATGACTCCTTCTGACTGATGACCCCTGCGTTTGTCCCAACAGATAAGCTCAAAGTCCTTGCAATGGCATCCACTGTCACCCTTCTGTGAGACTAAATGAGGTCATTGACTGATTCGATCACCTCAGGAGACCTCACTTCTGTAGGCCTCCCAGGCCTGTCTCCATCCTCAACACTGCTCCGTCCTTCTTTAAACAATTTAGCCCATTTGTAGACATTTTTGGCTCAAACATGTGGCACCATACACAGTTGACATTCTCCTATGAATTTCAACTGGTTTGCACCCTTCAGCAACCAAAAACTTGATAACTGACCGCTGTTCAATCCTGGGGCATGCTTCTTGGTCGGCTATCTTTGTTAATCGCCAAAACACTCAAAGTTTTTTTTTAATCTGCAAAAGAAATTAAATCCATGTGAAAAAGAAGTAAACCAAAAAAAAAAAAAAGAGTAAGCTTCTATCTGTATTAGAAGTCCTTATACCGAAAAATTCAACTTATTTATTGAATGACCCTCATATATATATATATATATATATATATATATATATCACTCTACTTAGTGTCTTGAGCACTTTAGATAGTTGTCTTTTTAATCGTTTTGGGGTCTTTTCTCTTTGGACTTGGAGCTTAAACACTTGGCGATTGTTTTCACCTTGTTTTAATGTTCTTGGTTCTTTCTTTTTTTTATTCCCCATTTTTCCTCGGGTACTGATTTGTTCTACTGCAAGTTGAGCTAGCCAAGGTTTTTACAAATGAGTACCACCATTTATATATATATATATATATATATATATATATATATTTATAACAATCTTTTGTGTGGATAGTCTGCAGTTCAGTTCTGTGTTCCTTCTTTGCTATTCCACCTGAGCAACAAGTTCATTGGTGAGAGAGTTAAGGCGACGGGGACAAGTACAGGATTAAAAACTGAACTGAATGACACTCATATGTCAAAAACGACTGGAGAGTCCATCTTATATACATATATATATATATTTGCATGAAAATATATATTGCATGACTCTTCAGCAGAATTGAGTCACTGTCAGTCACTGTGTATTTATCTAAATCTAAAAATAAACACGCTAAAATTCACCTTCATCCCTGCTGTGAGCCGACGGCTTAGTGGTAGAAGTTCCGACTGACGCCAATTCAGTCTGGTTTTGATCCTAGCTAGAGGCAACCAGACGTCTAGCCACACTGATGAGCTGTGAAACAGCGAAACAGTCTGTCTGTGGATGACAAAAATATATATATATATGCATATCTTTTTCTATTTCTCTATTATTTTTTTTTTTTTTAGGCTAAAGAAGTTAATCTGAAGACAAATTCAAATCACTTTATCATTGCGTATTTCATTTTATTTACTAGTATATTGCCTGTCATATGGCGGTGTTTAATATTGGGAATGATATACGTCTGTAACTGTTTCATATCAAGTTTTGTCATTTTTGGTCATCCATATTTGACTCTTTTCTTTGTACCCTTATCTGTCTCTATCAGTCACTCACTCTCTTTCTCTCTCACACACACACACACACACACACACACACACATTGCTCTTGTTTATAGACTAAGTTATTATTGGTGATTCTCTCAGCCAATTTTTTTTCCGTCCATGTCACTTCTGTTTCTCTTCTTTCAGATCCGTGAGAAATTAATCGCAAAGGAAATCTCCATGGAAAAATCGGAGAAAGCCAAAAAGTTGAGACAAGCTCGCAAATTCGGCAAACAGGTAAGCTAACGGGAATCAAAAAGAATACGAAAAAAAGTATGTGTTTATTCAGGTATGCCATCTTTTTATCTGAAATTATGGAAACGGAACAGCCTAGTCTAAATTTAACCCTGACCCTGTATAGATAATATTCACAAATTTTCTCTGCAGAGGCGTTTGGTGAGATTCGAACTTGGCTTTCATGGTTTGAACCCAAATATTCTAACCATTCGTACATACACCGGTATTCTGAATAAAACCTCTTGAAGAATTTATACCTTGACATTCTCATGTTAAATACTGGTCCTTTCGTCCAGGTGTCTGACATGAATGAGTTGACTAACCTTTCGACTTTCATGTCAAACGGTATCCTTCAGAAGAACAATTAATTGGCATGGTTCGGATATTGACCTGTGCTCTTAAGAGTCCTGTTCTTTATTCTGATGGCCATAACATGTTGAAAGAGTATTCTCATACAATCACCAAAGTTAAGCAACACTGTGCTTGATCAGTACCTAAATGGGTGACCACTTGGATGTACAGATGGTATAATGACTTGGAATTGGAGATCGGGGAGCCAAGTTGCAATTCCAACTGGGCTCATTATATTCACTTACGTATAAATACCCTTGGGATCCGTATGAACCCACCTCTTCGCAAGTACCACCTCACCAAGCTCGATGTTAATTAGTAGGACATGTATCAATCAATCGGTATTATCTCCCAAAAATTCTTCGGGTCTAAAAATTGGACGGCCAAGTTCCAAATCCTGTATATAAATCCTATATTCACTTGCATGCAAATACCCCCTTGGGAACGGTATGAATCCACGTCTTCTCTCCCCCACCTCAGCTATGAATTCATTAGGGGGACTTGTAACCATAAAACATTATTATTTCCAGAAAAATCTTTTCGAATATTTTCTGGCTTTAAATAACCTGCAAATGTTACAAATTAATTGATCCTATAGTTAATTCGTTGCATTCATTTATGAACAAATACCCTTGGGAAAAGTGTGAAGCTATCTCTCTCTCTCCCCCCCCCTAATCACAAGATATTGTTTTTGCAACTGCAGCTTTCATAAAACTAAATATGCTAAAAACAGAAAGTAGTTTTTGCCAACCCTTATCTATGGATGTCCAATTAGAAAGAAATTAACAAATTTTAATTGGTTTGCTTTCTTTCCCTCTCACTTTTTTTTTTATTTATTTATTTATTTTTCTTTGATTTTTAATGGGATTTTTCAACAGTGCTAAAACTGGAATAAAATCTAAAAAAAAAAATTTTTTTTTTTTTACTCGTTCAGATTTTGTAAAAAGACCAATGTTGACGTTTCTGTCTCCATTTCTCGTCTTTCTGTTTAGGTACAAGTGGAAGTTTTGAAGAAAAGGGCTCAGGAAAAAAAGAAAATGCTGGAAGAAGTGAAAAAATACAGAAAAGGTGAGGAAAAATTCTGATGCTTCATGGCTGCCAAATTCTGGGAAGTATTTCTGCAAACCTTCCTTTGAATCCACTTTTTTCTTTTCTTTTAAGTGGATCTTTTAATCAGTAGTAGTAGTAGTAGTAGTAATCCAAAATTTGAGCTCAAAATATTAAAAAAATGTAGAGGACTTTAAAATGATAATTAGGATCACATTTACACTGGTCTTCTTTTATGTGGCATGTCCTTTCAGGACGTAGGCGATCATGGCTCTCCACAATTTCCTGTCTTTTGTAGCTCTTAATAAATTTTGTCTTTTTGTTATTTCTCCTAAACCCTGTTCCGCCATCCATTTACTCAAGCTCATTCTTCTTCTTCTATCTGCTGTATCCCTTCAGGACGTAAACGAACATGGCTCTCCACAATTTCCTGTCCTTTGTAGCTCTTAATAAAATTTGTCTTTCTGTTATCGCTTCTGATCCCTGTTCTGCCATCCATTTATCCAACTCGTTAGGTAGGGTATACACTGATTACGTCCGTCCCTCTAGCCTTCAATCTGTACTGTGAGTATTAAATTCTCCAAGCCCACTTTCCTTATTACGTGCCTTAGAAATTTTGGCTGTCTTTTTCTGATATTAAGTGTAAGTGTCCTTTTTGTTTCTGTTTTCTCTAAAACTTCATATGTTTGGTCCATGGTATCCTCAACATCCTTCTGTAGAACCACAGTTCTGTTACTTCAAGACTCTTTTTCATCTTTGAGGAGATTGCCCACCATTCACTGCCAATTCAGTACTCTTTGTTCTTAACAAAATTTTCCTGTTTCTTAATACTCGTCTTAGCTTTTGGACATGCCTAAAATAACAGGTTCCAGGGTCGCCTTTGTATTCTACCAAGTCTCTCAAGATAAATAGCAAAGAAGCACCAGACCAGATATGACAGAGCAATATCCAATGCATAGCCGAATGGTAGACCTATAAATGTGTAAGTTGGATTCTGACAAGAAAAATTGTCTGGCATGACAGAGTGAAATAACTTTTCTAGTAGTAGATCTAGAAATTTATTTCATATAATCATTCCACTTCACGTCGGTGGAAAATGTGAGGCCAAGAACACACAAGGAACTGCGTGCTTGGAATGAGTCTTAAATGAATCCCACTATTAGGAATTTTTCTTCTCATCCTTCGATTTTTAATAAATTCGGTGCTGTTTGATAAAAGTGACTCACCTGATTTTTTTTTTTTTTACTTAAAAAATTTTTCGCCTATTGTTTTTGGGGGTCAAACTAATTTTTAATCTTACTAATATAAAGACCCCCTTCCCGACCACCTAGTAAAAAAAAGTTTACTCACCCTAAGGTATTCTATTAATAATTATAATTTTGGATATAAATGAGATTTAGGGAAAAACTCTGTGAAAATAAAGTGACTCACTTATTTCCTGCAACTCGTAATCAATAGAAACATAACCGAACAGCTTTAAATAAAGAATAATAGAGGTATAATTTATTTATAATAGGTAATATAGTTCGAAATATTTAATAATCTATGGGTCCTCCTTTATTTGGAATAACCTTTTCAACCCTTTTTGGCATTGACTTGATTAGGTTCTGGCAAATCTCATCTCCAAGCATTGAATTCCATTCAGATATGAAATTCACAATCAAATCCTCTTTGTTGCTCATCTGCTTTCTCGAGAACCTGTACTTTATAATGCTCCAAAATTTAATTATTAGAGGCGGTGATGTGTGTGTAGTTTTGTTGAAGTTATATTTTTGAATACAATTTGATTTCTTTAAGAAATTATAGGATGATATTATATGAATGTTTAACAGCACATCAATTCCTTCATGGGTCATTTAATTATAGGATATTATATATGAAAGAATTCTTTCCTGTTGGTTGGTTGATTTTGTTTGGCGGCATATCAACACATTTATGGGTCGTTTAATGCTGAAATTAATTTTGTGCGTAATTTTATGCTTTCAACTACAGATATTTTGTACATAATTTTGTACTTTCTGAGTAAAGTCATGTTTTTTTTTAGATATACATTTTGTAGATCATAAAATGTCTTCTTGGTGATTTTACTATAAAAATTTATTTTTAGATTTTTTTAACAGTGCATTGATTGTCATTTTTTTATAAAAAATGTATTGTTGGTCATTTTATTATAAAGTGACAGATGCTGGTGTTTTTACCAGGAAAGTTTGTATGTTTTGTTGTTTAACAGCATAACAACTCTTTATGGATCATTTGATGCCGAAATTTAATTTTCTTGGGAGCTTTGAAGTAATAAAAATATGATAAATGTTATTCTGCTTTCACAGTTGAATACATGGTAGATGATACTCAGCTTTTGTGTATATACATGTTATGAGCAGTTATGAATGTACGTGAGAGATTCATGGAAGATTGAAGTTTATAAGCCGTAAATTCGACCTTGCCAACCGAACGCTCCTCTGTAGCCAAATCGGTAAAGGCACGTCAGGCTATATGACGGTTCTGTATAGGATACAGGTTCGAATCCTGTCGGAGGACGAATATTTTCTATGAAAATTTCTCGGACATTCAAACCGGTAAATAGTGTTTAATACTGTTTATTATAAACAGAGCATTTACTTAAATACTTGTATCTATAAAAAGAATGTTAAACATAAAAATGTCTTTAAATAATTGTCGGACTTTGTCCATTTCATAATATGTTTGTGTGGACATAATTACTAGAGACAGTGACGTGTGTTTTGTTGAAGTTATATTTTGGGATACAGTTTGATTTTCTTTAAGAACTTATGGGATGTTACATGGATTAATGTCATGAACGCGTTCTTTCATGTTGGTTGTTTGGTTAGCTACATATCAACCTCTCTGGGTTATTTAATGCCGAAATATAAATCTGAGCCCAATTTTGTGGCTTCACAGGTAAAATGTATTGTTGGTCATATTTTTATATAAAAATATATTGCTGGTATTTTTACTATAAAAATGTATATTTATATTTACTTCCCATTTTGTTTCTGTTTGTGGGGTTCACAGCTGGTTCATAGCTGGGACCCTCACAGGTGCTACCACCCCAGGTCAGAGTAGATCTGGGAACACCAGCAATTAAGGGGTGGTTCCATGATTCTCAAAGCCTCCTAATCAGCATCTAGCTGCTGGAAGTAGCTTATTGTCATACCCGGGACTACATTGTATTTAGATGCATTCTTGTAGCGTATGCGATATATGTCTTCAGTAATACCCGAGGCTATATTGTTGAACTGTACTGCACATTATAATTTATTATTTTAAGAGATTTTTGCTAAGCAAACTATTGCTTATTTTAAATCTCTTAAAATAAGTGGCCTAAAAATGTCTGTATCCGTTTTTCATTTAAGATAAATCTATTTTGCAAAATTGAAAAATAATAATAGAGGCATGAAGGGCATTCAACCCTGTTGCCTTCTTATTTGAATGAATTCATGCAATATGGTTTTATCAATAATGAAGCCATCAGTATATTTGACCATGTAGAATAACAACAGTTACCGGTGTAAGGGTCTCAGCTAGCGTCCAGCTGGCAGACAAAAATAAAGCAGGTATTTACTTGACCCACCACTGAGGGGACCCGAGTGTTTTCACCCAGGCCGCTGCTCTTAGCTAGTCATAGCTTGTCCAAGCTAGTCTTGGCTTGTCATAGCTGGTCCAGGCCAGAGCCGGTCCAAGCTAGTCGTAGCCATGATACCACCAGCGCAGGGACGAATCCCTACAGCAGGCAAGTATCTCTCAGTGAAGCTCTCAGACAGAAGGTCGACCAAGCGAACGATCTGCGAACAGATACTACGCTTTGATCCGGGCCTCAATACAAACCCTGCAAACTGACTGATGAATCAAGCTGGTATTTAAACAGAAATATCTCCACTCATGTACCTGCAGCCAATCACAGCCCAAGCAATGGACTATCCCACTTGAGCACAATGAGATGCTCCATGGCACCATAAATAGCTCTCTTTCTCAAGGTGGATTAGTCTTTTCTCAGCTTGTTCCACAACTGAGTGCTTATTTCGACAACGTGGTTGTTCTACATGGTGCTGTGAACTTCTTGAATTGTACCCTCGAACTTTTATAACTTTAAAAGATTTTCATGTATCGAATATAAAAGAATAAATATTCATTTTGGCTTGAACATTACTGAAGGATGAAGAAAATCCAAAATGGTTGGATTCATTTTCAAATATTTATTATCTCCCTTTGTTTGTGAAAGCTCCTCTATAGTAAAGCCCCAGTGTGCGTGTGTGTTAACATTATTGTACAGCTGAAACTCTACTGGAAAGCAATAAAATGTCAAAAAAGAAAATCCATCTGTTTTGCAGAAATCTATTTAAAAATTGGAAATAGGACATCATCAGTAGTCAGCTTTATCTCTTGTATCCAAGAACTTAATTCCTTGCTGCTGTCCTGGGTCAGACGATAAACTACATCCGCGTCCTGGGTGAGACGATAAACTACATCCAACAGCAAGGCCTCTGGTCAGGAGGTTTTGAGGAACGTGGAACCACCTCTTAATTGCTGGTGTTCAAAGGTCCACCCTGACCCGGGGTGGTAGAACCTGTTAGGGTCCCAGGTAAAAAGCATTATGAAAGTGTAAAAATAGGTTTTAATACCAGAAATACTTTGTAAAAAAAAATTATTACCAGTAATAAATTTTTGAAGAAAAAAATCTATTACCAGCAATAGGTTTTTGAAAAAAAAATTACCAGCTATGCATTTTTGAGGAAAAAAATATTACCAGAAATAGATTTTTGACAAAACAAAAATATTACCAGGAAAAAAAATTGTCTGCATTAAATGACCCATTGAGGTTGATGTGCCGTAAAACAAAATAAACTTCCTTGTTGATCACTTCTTTTATGGTGATGGTGTTGATGACGAAGGGGGCCAATTCTTGCATGGAAGAATGCATGTTGAATGTATAGTAATGGTGGTTGTGGACAGGTTTTGCTTTTTAGTCAAGCCTTTCTTTCTTGTTGTTTGACGTCCTCTTTTTCTCTTTTGATGGCTTCAAAGTTTTTGGTTCTGGTGGTGATGGAACGTCACCATTTGGTACAATCTCTGGCTTGTGTTGCAAACAGTGATGTTTTGAGTTTTGGTCCTTGTATCTTTGGAGAATGCAACCCTATCGTCTTTACTCTGAAATGAGGCTTTCTGAATAAGACTTTACCTGGAAACCATGACTTCCATTCTTACTACATGTCCTTGACCGTCAAAGACGGTGTTTCATGATCAGTAATGCAATGCTTTAACTGCTGGCACTTTCCAGGACTTTGGTGTTGGTCACATAGCATTTCTATTTGATGTTCAAGATTGAATGAAGACTTTGCTTGTAAAAGTGTTCTAATTTTTGGATCACGTGACAATTAGAGTTCAGGGTTTGCAGCCATAGAGTAAAGTTGAAATGACAACAGCATTATAGACCATAATTTTTAAGTTTGGAGCTTTGTGGTTGAAAATGGCCGCATACTACATGAAAACTGCCGTAGAAGCATGAAAAAATCGATTATTTCCACTATCGATGGGAGTTGTGAAATGCAACTTGGCCTTCCCGCTAACTTGGAGGATGTGCATGTAAATTTTGGTGCAAATCCGTCGAAAATTACAGGCCGTGCATTCGTTACACACACACACACACACACACACACATATCCTACCTTTTATAGATAGAGATTTATTTATATATTTTTATACTTATTTATATATATTTTTTATATTTATATATTTTTTATACTTATTTATATTTATATATTTTTTATATATTATTAATATATTTTTATACTTATTTATATTTATTTTTATTATTATTTATATATTTTTATACTTATATTTATTTATATATTTTTTTATACTTATTTATTCATATAAAGTTACCCACCTTGATTCGTTATCCCTTTAGGTTTAATAAAAATATTGTGGTGTCACCAAATTTTATTTTTTTATTTCTTCTTTTTTATCCCCGCCCTATAATTTGGTAACCTGAATCCAGATCTATACTTCACTATTACATTCTAATTATATAATTATTAATCGTAGAATAAAAAGAATGTTAAACATAAAAATGTCTTTAAATAATTGTTTATTATGTATTAATTCCATTTATTTATTAAAATGCATATTTGTTTAGTAGTTTTGGGGGTTTTTTTTTTTACATAAAGCCATAGTATATGTCGATTGTTTTCTTTAAAAAATGTGTTATTTCGGAAGTTTATTTTGTTGTGAATATTTAATATATTATTCTACAAATTATTGTGACTGTTTAATATTACTACAAATTATATTATTATGAATTTGTTTGTTTGTTTGTTTTTTATGGCATATCAACCGCTATGGGTTATTTAATGCCAGATCCAGTATTTACTAGATATATCAAAAACGTATAGTTGGCAACATCATTGTTTCAAAAAAATGTATAGCTGGCAACATCATTGTTTCAAAAAAACGTATAGCTGGCAACATCATTGTTTCCCATCACATTTTAGGGGTAAGGTGTTAGTATATTTAGTGTAGGGTTTGGGAGGGAAAGTTAATTGGAAGTTGTAGTTGTTTTGGGATGGGTTAGATGTGATGGGGCATGACATGACCAGCCGATTGATCGATCGACAGCCTTTTGGTTGGACGTAATTTATCGTCATACCCAGGACGCGGATGTAGTTTATCGTCATACCCAGGACGTTATGAATTTGTGTCTGATAACTTTTTACACATTGGTGTGAAGGACTACAATTTGTTTTAAAGTAACATTTTTTTTTATAGAGGAGGTATTTTTGAATTTATAGGAAAAGCGTTTTGAGTTTTAACATTTATTTTGTATCGTTTATTTTCACTATTTGTTCTGCCGTTTTTTTTCTATTATCAATTGTGCCATTTAATGCATTATTTTTTGATTGATGGTCGAGTAATGGATTACGGCTCAGAATGAGGAATCGGAGAGCCGAGTTTGAATTTCAGTTGAATCCTTTACATTCACTTATGTGCTAATACCCTTGGGAACGCTGTGAATCCTCTTCATCTCTCCCCAGCTATGGGTAAATAGCCGGACAGACCGGGTTCTATAAGCTTTGGATGGTCTGCCGCAAAAGGAAATGGCAACCTACTGCAGGAAAAAATCTGCCTCGTCAGTCATGTATCGAAAGATACATGATCGCCTAAGCGTGTATCACGCATGACACATGACTGACTTATCCTCTCTAGAGTTAAAAGAAGAAATTATCTGAAGTAATTATCTCACTGCAATAGTTTAAAGGGAGGAAATAAGAAGTGTATATTATGAGGATATGTAGGATAGATAACGGCTGACCTTAGACTAGAAAAGCTTAAGATTGTGGTGATTGGGGAAGCATCCTTTCAAAGTCAGTTATCTGACATGCGTGATACACGCTTAGGCGATCACGTATCTTTCGATTTGGACTCGGCTCTCCGATTCCTCAATCCGAGCCGCCATCCATTACTCTACCGGGCTTCCTCGGAGAGTCGAGTTCGAATTCCAGTCGAATCCATTACATACACTTACGTGCTAATACCCTTGGGAAAGACAGGAACTATCGTCTCCCTTCCCCCCAGCTATGGGTAAATAGCAGACCTAGTTCTATAGCCTAGGATGGCAACTGGTCTACCGCAGAAAGAAATGGCAACCTACTACGAGGAAAAACATCTGCCGCGTCAGTTATGTATCGAAAGAGACATGATCGCCTAAGCGTGTATCACGCATGGCATATAACTGACTGATTTCTCTTATCATTTAAACATTATTGTAATGAGGGCTGCATTTGACACTGTTTATTCCAGCATCCAGTATAAAATTGATCTATGCTTATAGGTGCCTGTGCAGCGATACACAAAAGGGTGCAGTTTAGCCCACTGGGGGTGATGGACCGTAATCCTTTGATACAGTATCCCTCTAGAAGTAGGAGAACTCTTATAGAACATGTGCCTCAGTGCTAATCCAGGTATCCTGTCTCTTGGATTCTTAGCATTGTTGGTGTGAGTCATTGCAATGTTGTGCAAGCTCTACACGACTATAATTCTCTGCATGGGCATTACGGACATCTTATATATTAAAATAATAAACATAATATCCTCTGTTGTTTGCACAATTCCGAGTTTCATGCTAATTGCAATCTTTGGGTGTAAGTTTGGGGTTACACTGATTAATATTTCTGACTATCGCAAGATATTTTATTGTTACGGTGGATTATTGTTAAGTATTTAAATGAATTGAAGTTTAATTTGAGATTTAAATTTAGGCCCAGATTAACATTTAAGATTGAAAATAAGAATTATAAATTAGCTATATTTATCCATGATATATATATATATATATATATAATATAATATATATATATATATATATATATATATATATATATATATATATATAATGTGTGTGTGTAAATATATAGAAAAATAGGAAAGAACATGTTAGGTTAATAATCCGAAGTTCTTTATTATTTTTGTTTTTATTTTTTTTTTAAAGTGCTCGATACAAAAGTAGAGCCTAAATTATAATTATTTTTAAAAAAAAAATATGATTCCTTCGCTACATAAGAGTTCTCATGTTTCAAAAACAGGAACTAAAAACTTCAATTTAATTATAAAAATTAAATTGAATTAAAGTATCAAGCGCTGTTTCATCTTCAAGCGAAATTAGTTATTCCAAAAATTTTGCTTGAAGATGAAACAACTTCATACTTTAATTCGATTTTTATAATTAAATTGAAGTTTTTAGCTCCTTTTTTTTTTTGAAACATGAGAACTCTTATGTAGCAATGGAATCATATTTTTAAAAAGATATAGATTTAATTTTATGCTGTTTGTTTTATAAAAAAAAATTTTCCCCCGTCCAGGTCAAAAAGATAAACTCGATTTTATGGTCGATCTCGAAGATGAAGAGAAAAAGAACAAGACAAGACGCCACCAGACTCAGGCAACCCAGAAAAAGGAACAGTTCATGTGAGTTTTCTTTCTTAATTTATCTCCTATGTTGATGTCTGGCTATGCATTTTGGTACACCTGTGGCCCATTGCACAATAATTGTGGGACAGGCATACAATTTATGGCCTGCAAAGTATAGCAGTACAAGAAAGCACTTTTCCCCATGTTACTTCTGCCAGCTCAGCTGCAATAATTTTGAGATGCCGATGTGCATTTTTTAGGAGAATGACATGCGTAGAATTTTGATTCATTTCCCCATTGTAAAAACGAAGGCACAAGACTTGATGGCTACATTTTTTTTTTTTTTTTTTTTTTTTTTACCCCCATTAAAATAATTTTACCCTGTTAAATTTTTTAAAAAAAACCCATCGTTAATTTTTTTTAAAGTCCTATTAAATTTTTAGAAACTTCTATTAAAATAATTTTTAGCCCCATTAAAATAATTTCCTTCCTGTTTACGAATTTTAATTTCTTTTAGGCCCAACAAGAAACGGCAACACAAAAATGAACGTTTTGGTTTTGGAGGCCAAAAGAAACGCTCAAAGTCGAACACTGCTGAGAGTTTTGATAAGATGACACCGGTTGAAAGCATGATGATGAAACAGAGTTCGCGCCGACATTCAGGCAAGAAATCGGCAGCAGTAAGTTGAATTTTGCAAATAATTTATCTTTTTTTTCTTCCTTGTTGGAGAACAGATGATAGTCAGATGGGATCCAATCAGGTGAATAGTGGGAGGGTGACCAACTAGTTCAAAGCCACAGACAGGCACAACAGCCATTGAAACCAAGGACTTATCCGATAGAGCATTGTCCCGATGAAACAAGAACCCTTTCATTAGTTTTTCTTGGCATTTTGTCTTGATAGATTTTTTTGATTTTGCGTTTTGTCAGCGAGTTAGCATATTACTCTCCATTGATGGTGTGATCCGTCTGAAGACAGTCAATAAACACAATGCTTTTTGCATCCCAAATAACTGAGCCCGTCACCTTACGTGGAGATTTAACGACCTTGGCGTTCTTGGGAGCTGGTGAGGACAGGTGTTTCCACTGCATGGATTGTCTCTTTGTCTCTGGCTCAAAGTGATGAACCCAACTGGGTTAGGAAATATTCCAGGAAACCAGCTGTGTCTGCCTCAAACAATATCAGATTTTCCCGAGATGTGATCAGCCTGGTGCACTTTTGATCAGGTGTCAGAAGACATGTCACCCACTGAACAGAAACCTTTATGATGCAGGATATTCTCAGCTTTCTCTCTCTCTCTCACGGAAGATATATGTAGCATTGTCTATTTGATTTATAGTCAATTGCCTGTTATTCATCGCCATGTGGTAAACACAACCAATTTTTTTTTCTCAGTGGTAGCTGTTGCAGGTTGATCAAAATGTTGGGTCATCTTCAAGACCCTCCCCTTCCCCTCCTAAGTTCACCTGCTCACTTTTGCACTGCTGATAAAGCTGGGGTGTCATCCCCTAATTTAGCAACTATTTCAGCATGAATGTCCTTGGGGGCTAAACCCCTTTTTTCTTCAGCTACTTGATAACACCACAATTAAGAGAAGTCACTACTAGTTACTTTTGAAGTCTTCTTTTAACAGTCAGGTGTCAGTTTACCTGAAAAGAAACAATGCAGTTATTAACAAGAAGAGTTGAAATGAATGCATGCAAGGTTTCACAGCTCTAGCATCACTCCTTCATAGTCAGCCTATGAACTTTTCAGCCCACCATTGTAATCATGTCTTAGAGAATTTGCCAGAGTATATTGAGGGCAAGAGGAATAAAGGAAAGTAGTGGGCCACCAACCTGATGAGCTTCTGCAAATACATGGAAGGTGTGAGGACGCAGGAGACTTGACAAATGTTGCTATGGGCTAAAGAGAATATGAAGTTGTGGAGAGCCATGATCAGCTATGTTCTGAAAGGACAAGGTACAGGGACAAAGAATGCTTTGGAAAAAATCTACAAATAATAATATACAAGTAGATTTGATAATAGTTAAACAATTCACACACTCATATACACTCCATAACATTTCATGACATTGTTAATTATGGCTCTCCTCGACTTCCTGTCTTTTATTGCTGTAAGTAACATTTGATTATTAGAAACAAGGAAAAGAGTGTTGAACTATTATGTAATATTAATCCTCTTGTATGGCAGTGAATGCTGGACAGTTTCCTCACAGATGAAGAGAAGATTTAAGGCAACAGAATTGTGGTTCTACAGTAAGATGCTGAGAATAACATGGACATGGAAATCTTAATAAAAATCGAAACAAAAAGGAAACCCAGAACCAGAAAATGACAGCTGAAAATTTCTTGGATACATAAAGAAGGAAGGCTTGGAGAATTTGATACTCACAGGATATATCAAAGGCAAAGGGAACAGTGAGCCACCTACCTGATGAGCTCGTATGACTGCATGGCAGAGCAGGTGGTGGGAGAGATGGTAAAATGATAAGCATTACTAAGAACTACAAAGGATAGGAAGATGTGAAGAGCCATGTTCTGAAAGGACATGGTACAGGGACAAAGAACGATTTGGAAAAATTCTACAAATAAATAATATACCAAAACAAGTAGATTTGAGATTTTATTTAATATCTAATAGCTAAACAATTCACGCACTCGTATACACTCCTTATACATTGCATAATATTTCTCATGACATTGTTAATTATGGCTCTCCTCGACTTCCTGTCTTTTATTGCTGTAAGTAACATTTGCTTGTTAGAAACAAGGAAAAGAGTGTTGAACTGTTATGCAATATTAATCCTCTTGTATGGCTGTGAATACACACATATATAATTTAATAAATTTAACTAAAATAAATAACTCCTGCGATATTGCAATTTTTCATGGTAATTCAAACCAAAAACAAGCACTATAATATCAAACACTGTATCCTGCCTTGATCTGACATTTCTTCATTGGTGATATTGTGAGGTATTGTTGTGGCGTCCTGGATTCAAATGTTATGATCTCTAAT
The DNA here is from genome assembly GCA_964036315.1 of Acanthosepion esculentum. NCBI lineage: Eukaryota > Metazoa > Mollusca > Cephalopoda > Sepiida > Sepiidae > Acanthosepion > Acanthosepion esculentum. The sequence goes on from OZ038499.1 coordinate 93,654,688, forward strand.
TGCTGAAATCCGACCTGATGCGGGATCGTCATCCAGCAAATGTTTTGTTACAGGAACTTATTAACAGGCGCAACTCTGGCCTTCCATCACAAAACCTTTGATGTTCTTTTCCTATTTTTCAGGTCAAGAAGGGCAAAAAGCAACAACGTCCAGGTAAAAGCCGAAGATTACAAAACAAATTCAGAAATAAGAATAAGAGAAGGATCTGAAACGAGAAATAACAAGAAATTTTATGTTTTTGTAATAAATTCTGTCATTAAACAAAGAGTCTTCACGTTTATTCAGACAAGTACCGATTCCAATTAGACCCTCATTCCCTTCGTATTCCTTTGGTCAGATGTAGGTTCCACTCGTGAAGCATCTTCCTTCAAACTGCAACTCTGTGGAACCGACTCCCAAGGGGATGCTTCCCCGATCACTACAATCTTAATCTGTTCAAGACTTGGAGTAACATATCTGCATAAATTATACTTTTACTCTGTAACTCCCTACTTTGAGTGGCTCCCGGGCATTGTGCAGGGTAAACATCATTGTATAAAAAAAAGTAAAACTATTAAAGGCAGGAATTGGCCAGTCAGATGTTTTCTGGACATCACCATACCCCACAAGAGTTTGCACAGCTGGTCTGGAATGCCCTATGCCCATCATATTTACCTGACCTTACACCTTTGGATTACAATTTATTTCGATTCTTACTTAAATTATCTTAATGTGAACTTCAGTTCTCTGGGAGTATGCAAAAGCCACTTATACCATTTCCACTTGTCTTGGGAAGTTTCCAGACACACCAAAATCCGCGTCCTGGTTACAATGTTAAACTGCACCCAACAGCAAGGCCTCTGATCAGGAGGTTCTGAGGAAGCGCGGAACCACCTCTTAATTGCTGGTGTTCCCAGGTCCACCCTGACCCGGGGTGGTAGCACCTGTTGGGGTCCCAGCTATGGGAAAATAGTGAACTTCCAGGTCTTTTCCAGCACATTGAAACAATGATGTTGCCAACTACACTTTTTTGAAACAATGATGTTGCTAGCTATACTTTTTTGATATATTTAGTAAATGCTGGATCTGGCATAGTGGTTGATATGCCATAAAACCCCAAACAACCAAACCAACACCAAAATCCTTAACTCTACCAACGCCACTGGTCTGGATAAAATCCCTGTGGCAGTTCTTAAGATTCCTGGCCCCGACTTAGCTAGCAAGTTATTTAACCACTACCCGAAGGAGAAATGCTTCCGAAGTCTGTGGAAATGGTTATTTTTTCGCCCTTTTTCAAGAAAGCTTACCAAAATAAACCAAACCAATCTAAACCAAAGAATACATATTCTATTCATACGAATCTATCCTAAAAAGGTTGTCGGCATTAAATAACCCATTGAGGTTGATATGCCATAAAACAAAATAAACCAATCTAAACCAAAGAATACATATTCTATTCATACGAATGTATCCTAAAAATGTTGTCGGCATTAAATAACCCATTGAGGTTGATATGCCGTAAAACAAAATAAACCAAACCAATCTAAACCAAAGAATACATATTCTATTCATACGAATCTATCCTAAAAATGTTGTCGGCATTAAATAACCCATTGAGGTTGATATGCCATAAAACAAAATAAACCAATCTAAACCAAAGAATACATATTCTATTCATACGAATCTATCCTAAAATTGTTGACGGCATTAAATAACCCATTGAGGTTGATATGCCGGAAAACAAAATAAACCAAACCAATCTAAACCAAAGAATACATATTCTATTCATACGAATCTATCCTAAAAATGTTGTCGGCATTAAATAACCCATTGAGGTTGATATGCCATAAAACAAAATAAACCAATCTAAACCAAAGAATACATATTCTATTCATACGAATCTATCCTAAAAATGTTGGCATTAAATAACCCATTGAGGTTGATATGCCGTAAAACAAAATAAACCAAACCAAATCAGAACTGCTAGATAAATTAATGTCCACCTCCATTATGACAGTTAAACCATCAATTTACCTTCAGGAAATGTTGTCGATTGCAAAACAACTGGAGATAAGCAATGAAATAGTGTTAGAAATGTTTTCACGATCTTTACCAGCTTCCATCGCACCGATGTTAGCAACGCAAAAAGATTTAAACCCAACCAGGCTGGGACAACTAAAATAAGCACGTGTAGCCAAATTCAAATGAAATAAGGGTCTACTAAAACCTCGGCAATGCCTGACTGTCTCAAAATTTTCCAAAAGGGACAATTACAAAAAATATATCGAGCACACATTTGTAATGCAAATTCATCAGGTTCATGGTGCAAATGGCCGAACAGAAAAGAGTTTTGATACAACAGCCAAGTTTGCATCTACCTTCACCAGCGCCAAACGAAGTGGGAAACTACAGTGCTGTTCGATAAAAGTGACTCACCTGATTTTTTTTACCAAATATTCTCTTCTCCGATGAAACGAAAATTGAGCTAAATTCAAAGGATAAGCGATCTAAAATCCGAAGAAGCAGCTTTGAAAGCTCTTTGAATTTAGCAGTAAGTACTGTCAAGCATCCGTTCAGTATAATGTTCTGGGGATGCTTTTCATTTCATGAAACTGGTTTCTTAAAACCTATTGAAAAGACCCTCAGGAGCAAGTAGTAAAAGAGAATTTTAGAGTCTTGTCTGCTCCCTTCTGCTGAAAGGGTGCAAATCGACCCCACCAAGCTCACTTTTATGCAGGATGAGAAATCAGAGAGCCAAGTTCGAATTCCAGTTGGGTTCGTAACATTCGTTTACATGTAAATACTCTTCCAGTTTCTTCCCTCACCCCAGCTATGGGTTAAATAGCAGAACCCTCTAGGTCCTGTAGCCTCGGTTGGCAATCAGTTTACCACAGAAAGAAACGGCATCTTACTTCAGGAAATCTTCCTAGTCAGTCGAGAATCGAAAAAGACATGCTCCCCGCCACCCAAGCGTGTATCTAATATGATTGACTTTTTAGATAAAATTATCGACGGGCATCAATGTTTGGAAGGAATAAGGGAGAAAAGGCGAAGATACATGAAAAGGATGGAGTAAAAGCAGAGATAACGAATCGTCATCATTAGCAGATTCTGCAGGTTGGTTTAGTAAAATCACGATTCAGCATGTAACCATGCACTTGTGGTACCTTTTCCAGCTTTCCACCGATTGGATGCATAAAAACCCTACGTTGCATCTCTGTTCTCACTTCAAGGGCCCACTGCAACGAAACAAAGTGTTAAAATAAATGCCACAAGAAATGAGGATTTTAAGATAAAAAGTCAACACTTACTCCGACTGCAGCAGACTGAAGAATTCCGTTCAGTGCATCACTATAAGGGGACCAGGCTCGCCGGGAGATATATATATATATATATATATATATATATATATATATATCCAGTCACCTTCTTCGGAATGGTTGCCAACCAAGACAATACGATCCAGTCTGTTCTGCTGTTTAAACCATAGCTAACAGAGAGAACATAGATTCGTTCTTTACCTAAGTTTATTTGTACATAAGCGGATGTAACAAACCCGACTGGAATTCGAACTCGGTTCTCCGATTTCGCATTCCAAACCACTAGACCACATGCACATTCATCCTTTCTAATATGCTGTCTTCTCCCAGTAATGGGCGGCCTGATACTAGTTACGAGGGCAATCTGTCCCCCACCTCCCCCACTCTCCGTCAAGAGTGGTCCCTATCTCAATAACTTCAATCCCAACTGTGGCTGTTAAAAGAAGCCTGTTACCGGAACATCTCAACGTCCGGTTGTGTTGTCACTTGCCCCCCAAAGTTTCCATTTATTCTCTTGCTCTCTTTCGGTCGAGCAGGTGACCGTTTAGAAGAGTCGACTTGAAAGACTTTATCTGCCGGCCATAAGACATGAAACACTTAATACACAAATAGAATCACATGCCACCCTCTCTGATGTGGGCGTGAAAAGTGAACAACACTTCAGTATCAACAGGCAGCGCAAACTTCCCACCGACAGACCATGTACACTAAAAGTTAGGAAAAGGTCTGCTGCAGGTTAACAAGGCAACATGGTGAAAAACTAAATAACGTTGTGAAATTAAAACACGAACCCTGTTTCCCATATTCTAAAATGGTTATTTTATTCAGGGTTTTGCCTGTTCGTCCAGATGGGTAGGCAGTTTACACTTAAGGCAATTTCTGCTATATTGGTCTAACAGTTCAGCTCTTCCTTCCTACCAACTCGCTGCCCATTTACACACCCCGACGTGTAACTGACAATACGGACAACTCCGTCTCCTGTCAGAACTGACTCCCCGATCCCAAGCGCATCTTCAAATTGTGGCCAGCAAGCGGATATATCCTATGTCCAGTTTTGTTATTGCTTGCACTCCAAAAGTCCTCATCCACTCATTTACTATTCCATTCTCCTTCAAAGTTTGATTCTGCTTAGAAAATATCAAAGAACCCATTCACTGGCCACAAAGCAGAAACAATCGAGTTAAAATCACATCTTTCCCTTCTGCGTGGGCTTCGATTGTGCTACACCCATCTTTGCTGTTGCTATAACAACGTTTCGGCTGTTGTGCCCTCTGGCCTTCAGCAGGTAATTATCAATCCGGGTAACCTTTGGTAAATGCACGTAGAAGTCTCGTCAATCTAAATCTAGTTCTCAACGTAGTTTCTTTCCTTCTCCGTTGTTGTATTCCACAACGGGTTATGTTTCCGCTTTATAAAAGCTGAAAAAAAAGCAATGGTTCCTGGCTCATGTATGTCCAAGTTGCTTTTTTCATCTTATTGCCATTCTTCTCTTACGTGTGTCACGAACGGGGCGAAGCTTCGAAGTATAATCAAATTTTCTCTGATGACCCTGGCTGCTGTGTCATAAAAAAAATCATATTTACGTCGGATATTCTATACCCAGGTTGGCTCAGGGATGTGGTTCGGGTATAAACATGGATTCAGACAAAATTTGGTTAACAGAAAGAAAGCAGCAAAATAAAGGGAGCAACGATTTATCCAAATAAATGATTAAGATAAGACGATATAACTAAATAATTTAATTTGTAACTTGAGGGAAATAGATTTAAGAGTGGAGATCGTTTTGAGGTGTGACGGAATAAAATAAAATGCTTTTAAATTCAATGTTCAAGTGAATTAATGTTCACATAAGGAAGAAAGTTATAGAGAGCGATATCTCGGACAGTTATTTCAATGTAGATGGTAATATTCTACAAAAGATTATTTTTACTTAGCTTTCTGTCCGTTAGTTGCAATCCATCTTCTTCGTTTTGCAGAGCATTTTCTTCTAACCGTTTTTTTTTTCAGCAGAGCGTTTTTAAGACACTTTTTCTTGGTTGCCATGGATATTCTCGTCACACGTGTCATGTAGGATGTGAGAGATCCTGGCTCTCCACAATTACCTTGTAGTACTTAGCAATGTTTGTCTCCTTACTATACGTCTCTCTTGCTGTTTTGCCGTCCATTTACACGAGCTCGTTAAGTATGTTACTCACTCTTTCCCTCTGCTCATCTTTCCTTCAGTATGTCCTGTGAGTGTCAAATTCTTCAAGCCCACTTTCCTCATTATGCGTCCCAGAAACTTCGACTACCACTTTCTGATCTTAAACTGAAGTGTCCTTTTCGCTCCAGTTTTCGTGATAAATTTCTCGTTATTCAAATGTTTAGTCCATGGTATTCTCAGCATCCTTCTGTATAACAACATCTCTGTTGTCTCAAGTTTCTTCTTCAGCTGTGAGGCGATTGTTCATCATTCCCCGCCATGTAAGTGGATTGATATTACGTAAAATTTGGGCACTGTTATTTTTTATTCCAACGAACCTGTAAAGGAAAAAAGTGTGTGAAAATCGAAGAAAAGAAATAACCTTCAAACATAGCTCTACAAATTTAAATAATTCTTTATTGAGTATAAAAATAATCTTTGTTTTCTTTTAAGTTGGAAGAAACAATTTACTCGCAAACAAAGTTCAGTGATTTTTTTCTTTTTACAACATAAGTAATGAATCGCGTTAGTATAGAGTGAAAGTTACATGTAAGTTTGTGATGCGAAAGTTCACGATTTTACATTACTTTATGTATGCGTATGAATGATGTGTAATTCCAGCAGTCGGCCGAATAAATGCTGCATTATTACTACTGCTGAAATTACGCTTTGTTTATATATCTCGCTCGTATATTTTTCGTATTGTAAATCGTGCGAACTGGTTTATGAAAATACTTTAAAAGCGAGAATTAATTTGCACAAAAGAACTTGAGAATTTAGTATTGTTTGTATCCCCCGGTCGATTTATACTGAAGACTAAACTTAATAATTTACGTCACGCTAATTATAAGAAAAAAATGGATCTAATCACGGTTAGATTTACTAAACCAAGTTTTATTGGTTAATAAATATATTTCCCAATTTTTAATTTCGGTTCTTGGAGGGAAAATATAGCTAATTGTGATCCTTCAAATATTTGGTAGCAAATGACATGAATGATCGTCTGCTTTTTTTAAACTTGAATGCCGTTTGAAATAACGTCGCTAATAGGTTAATAAATGCTAAAGTGGAAATTTTGATTTGAAGTTCGCGGGAGCCTATTTTTGAATAGAATTGTGATTTTAATGATGCTACTTAATTCTATTGATTTTTCTTTCGACATTTTTTTTCTGTTTTTTAATACTTTGCTTAGTTTTTGGAAGGCTTCTTTTGCTATTGCAATGCGTTTACGGATTTTTGTGTCACATTTTCCATGCTATATAACACTTCCCATTCTGTTAAACTTTTGTACTTTCTTTATTTTGATGTCTCTAATTTGTTAATCGCATCTTTAGCTGTCCTGCTTGCTAATAACTATACATTGTCTTCTTATAATTCATAGTCCTCTCTTCTCGCTTTCCTTTATGGCCCAGCCGGTTAGGACAGTAGAATACACCGGTTGCACCTCTGCAGAGGAGTAAGACCCCACCCTAAATAGGGTCACTTGTTTTCTGTGAGTGACGACTCGTGATTCCTAAGAACGGGATCCTGGTGGCTGAGCAGTTGATGATCCTGGGTATTGAGGTCATCAGTTGCATCACTCAACTTTGGCCCTTACTTGGGCTGGACAGGTGGTCAGGGAGGCCAAATCTGATCAATCGGCTAGTCACGTCAAACCCTAATACTTATATACACCAAAAGCACTCATTCTTCTAAACTTCCAATCCAAAGCCATACACCCCATCATATAACCTAACAAATAAGCAAACAAACGAAAACATATAAAAGAACACAATTAGAATTAGAAATGCGAGTTAAAATTTCAACTTCATCATTACACTTGGAAGCTTTGAATATAGAAGCTTCTAACATATTTAGTTCATTCAAATATATATATCTATATATATTATCCTTGTTGACAACACAATTATACTTAAACATGAAAACAATAAACAAAAATTTAAAATTCTTGAAGCTATATACATAAAACAGTTGAAACCTAACCTGAACAAAATAAACTATGAAATCTCCACAAACATTCTTAAATGCCTATAATCTATAGCAGAAGCCATTGGTTTATACCAACGGCTTCCCATACTTAATACTTCTCGTTTTCACTCTCGCGTGGTCATGTGTGACGTCACGAGCTGCGACGCGATTTTCGCTTCCTTGTCTCGTAAATACGAGTTTGTCGTTACTTTGAGCTTATTCAAACAGAAAGGGTGGGCTATTATTGTGGTTTCGTCTATGTGTTGTTTGCTTTATTGAAATTGTCATCTTTGATAATGGCTTATGTAAGCCGAAAGCTTAGATTGGATTTAAACATGTATCAATATGGTGTTTTCCTTTTGTCTTTCAACGATAATGTGATTAAGCTTATCAGACAATATGAAAGGAACTTACTTAAAATAAATTGACAAAACCTGTCTATATTATTTAATGAAACATGCATTAATGGAAAATTGCTGCCGCAATATACACAATATATATATATATATATATAGTTAGTTAGTTAAACCTAGAGAGCCAGACAAACCTACCACGATTTCATCTAAACGGATCGCCAGGGATGGCCGGCTCTTCCCTGACGATCCGTTTAGGTGAAACCTTGGTAGGTTTAACTAACTAACTATATATATATATATATATATATATATATATATATATATATATATATATATATATGGAGTCCATAAAGTTCGTGTGCACTTTAAAAAAATTATAACTTTATTTGTATTTGCCAACCTACCACGGTTTCACCTAAGCGGGTCGTCAGGGAAGGCTGACGATCCGCTTAGGTGAAACCTTGGTAGGTTTGTCTGGCTCTCTAGGTCTAACGAGGTCTGCTCTACTCACTGTATTGAGCACATTATTTAGCTTTTTGCGTACTCGTATCGGTTTTTTTCTTTGGGCCTTGTATTTGAATGCTGGACGATTATTTTCGGCTAACGTACATGTTCTTGGTTCTTTCTTTTTTTATACCGTTTTTCCCCTTTGCTATTGGTTTGATTGTTTGCAAATCAAGACACCGAAGGTTTTCCGATCGAGTATAGTGTTTTATACTTATAAGATTCTACTACTACTACTACTACTACTACTAATAATAATAATATATATATATATATATATATATATATTTCATTTTCCGTTTCACCTTTTGGAATTATAGTCTGATGATCCAACGTCCTTTAACACTAGGATGGCCATCTCCTTTGATATATATAAAATGGCCAAGGTGTCGTTTTCGACACCTTATGATTGTTTGTTTAATATTTCGCATGAAAAATAATCATATATGGTTAATGAAATTACTCGTATGTTTGCAATACATAGTTTATTAAAGAATATTACTATTACACAACATTAGACATCATTTTGAAGTAGGCTATAACATTCTTTCTACAATCCTGTAGGACCAACTATTTAGCAATATCTTAGATTCCACAATCTTTACATGTTACTAACAGTACCCTAGCTTCATCCTTTGCACATTTGCCGTGTTATGATATTATTTCAATGCATTTACCCTATAAATAGCCTAGGTGTCAAAAACGACACCTCGGACATTCAAGGTAAAACCTCAAATATCAGCTATTCCACTGAATATTTTTTAAAGAATTAAGTCTGTTAAGCATCTTTGGTAAAATTCAATAATTGTCCATAAGCCTCAGCATCGAACCAAAACTAGTTATTCCATAGTAATTTGTTGAAAATTTGAAGGTGTCGAAAACGACACCTCGGCCATCCTATTGTTAAAAGGGCTATGGTGAAATAAATTATTACATTGAGCCTTAAAGTGGTCTGTTTTTCTTTAATATATATATATATATATATTTTAATATAACCGTTTTCTGGACAAGATGAACATTGTCTGTAAAACAGTTTTATTCTACTCATCGCTTCTGTTTTCAGTAGAGCACACTATAGCTGTGTATTTTAATATTATATGTGTTCGCGTCATGTCCCTTTATTCGGTTGCATACGTACAGACCTGCGTGAACATCATTATATGAACGAGTACCAAGGCGTGTACATAATATATACACAACAACGGTTGAATAAATAATGACATCATTGATTTTTTTTTTTTGTAATATTTTATTTTCAGACGGGGCGCTGGGAGGATTGGATTCATGCCTTTCTTGAGAATATTAGCGAGAAAATGGCATGACGAGGACTTTGGACTCGCTTAATTTAGCCGAGTTACTCGACGCATCAACCCGCTGATTGCGACAAGCCGACCCTTGTTTGTCTGCAAATGACACCTGTCTTTCGTCAGCCAGTATTTACTCACTTTATACGTGGGGCGCTGAAAAGTCCAAGATCCGACCCCCATTCCCAAGACCTGACCAAATATCAGAATTTTATTATTTATTTATTTTAAGTGTTCTTATTTAAACCAAGAATTTTTTCTGCAACCTCTCGTATTAAAAAAAAAAAAAAAAAAAAAAAATGACAGGGTGGGGGACAGTTTTGTTTTTTCGCATAAATTTTACAGAATAAATAAATAAAGTCCAGCTTGCTTCCTGGCTCTAACAAATGGTACTTGTCCTGCTCTCACCGTTGACATCTCTCAGTCGCGTCTCTGTCTCCAGGCAGAGCGCAACTCAATTGTGTCTCTGTCTGCGGGCAGAGCGCAACTGAAAAAAATTTCGAGAGGTGCCCGGTCCCGGGGGACAGCTGTCTGTGGCAGTACTCCCTCACAACTGCTATGTAATATCGGTCCTCTTATATTGCAGTAAAAGCTGGACACTTTCTTACCAGAGTTGATAGAAGTGGTTCTACAGAAGGATGCTGAGAATACAGTGGAGGGTACATGTGAGCAATGACGAAGTTTTAAGGAAAATTTGTATTTAGAACCAAAAAGAGATAATAAGGAGACAAACATTGCTCAAGGCTAGGAAGTTGTGGAGAGCCATTATCACCAAACAAGCTTGTGTAAATGGATGACAGAACAAGGATTAGGAGGGACAATAAGAAGATAACAATGCTCAGAGCTACAAAAGATAGGAAGTTGTGGAGAGTCATGATCACCTAATTAACAAGCTTGTATAAATGGATGGCAGAACAGGGGTTGGGAGGGACGGTAAGGAGACAAACATTGGTCAGGGCTACAAAGAATAGGAAGTTGTGGAGAGTCATTATCACCTAACAAGCTTATGGATGGCAGAACAGGGATTGGGAGGGGCAATAAGAAGTCAAACATTGCTTAGAGATACAAAGGATAGGAAGTTGTGGAGAGTCATGATCACCTAACTAACAAGCTTGTGTAAATGGATGGCAGAACTGGGATTGGGAAGGACAGTATTGAGACAAATATTGGTCAGAGCGACAAAAGATAGGAAGTTGTGGAGCGTCATGATCAGCTAACAAGCAAATGGATGGCAGAACACGGATTAGGAGGGATAGTATGGATATAAACATTAATTAGACCTACCAAAGGATAGGAAGTTGTGGAGAGTCATGATCAGCTAACTAACCCGCTTGTGCAAATGGATGACAGAATAGGAGTTAGGAGGGATAGAAAGGATACAAACATTGCTTAGAGCTACAATGGATAGGAAGTTGTGGAGAGTCATGTTCAACTACCTAACAAGCTTGTGTAAATGGATAGCAGAACAGGGATTGGGAGGAATAGTATGGATACAAACATTGCTTAGAGCTACAAAGGATAGGAAGTTGTGGAGAGTCGTATTCAGCTAACTAACCCGCTTGTGCAGATGGATGACAGAATAGGGGTTAGGAGGGATAGAAAGCATACAAACATTGCTTAGAGCTACAACGGATAGGAAGTTGTGGAGAGTCATGTTCACCTACCTAGCAAGCTTGTGTAAATGGATGACAGAACAGGGACTGAGAGAAATAGTAAGGATACAAACTTTGCTTAGAGCTACAATGGATAGGAAGTTGTGGAGAGTCATTATCATCTAACAAGATTGTCTAAATAAATGGATGGCAGAACAGTGACAGTTACATAGAAAAACATTTAAACTAGCTATAAGAGAATGTTTGTTTTTGTGTGAAGTCTGTGTACGTGATAGATACGAGTGTAGGAGAGTTCAAAAGAGAGAGGACCTTGAAAATGAACGTACCCCAAGTGGGGTATACTTTACCGACGTGCAACTACATATGAAAACCGGTGTGAAAAAAGGTGAAAAGAGAAACTAGGGAGAGAAATGCACGCCTTTTTAAATAGCGCCCTCTAACGACGTTTTTTCTTTTTTCTTTTTCTTTTTATTTTGGCAAAGTGGGTTAATTCCCACAGCCTTACAAATAAAGAAAAATTGCAAACTTGCACAAGATTATATAAATAAATGGATGACAGAAGAGAATGAGAGAGATTGTATCTCTTACCAAAGTTTGTCTTTGGTAAGAGATACAAAGGATAGGAAATTGTGGAGAGCCATTATCATCCGCGAAGAAGATCAAAAGTATTTTTATTTTTTTTATAAACCTTTATTCTAAAGCTCATTTCATATACACATGTAATGATTATGACTCCACTATTATTATTATTATTATTATTAGGATGTATCATAATTATTTTCGTTTTTTACGGACCTTAACCCTAATGCTTTTTGTTGTACACATTTAAAAATGATCTATGACCCCCTTTTATTATTATTTTAATTATCATCCTTATATTTTGATTTCTGCTATGTCACGCTACCTATTAAGTCTGCGGGGAGACCTAACGCAGGTAACGGTGTGTTGTTATGGCTATATTTCATGATTTATTTTTCTTACTCCCATAAGATCACTAGTGTTACATGGACAAAGTTCTTTGTGTGTGGACTATAATTATCAAGACAATATTTTGTATTTCTCTTAAGCTCGGTTTTTTTTTTCAATGTGTTGTTGTGTTCCTTTTTTGATAATTCCAAGCGCACCTACTATAACTGGTACTATTTTTGTTTTCAATTTCTACATTTTTTCTATTTCGATTTACAGGTTTTTATACTTTGATATTTATTATTATTATTATTATTATTATTTTATTTCCTTTGATTTCTGGCGTGTACACATTTCTTTCCGGGTCCCACCCAGAGACCTAAGGTTAGAAATGGCATCATGACACTTTCCACTGACAAAAAAAATTTAAAAAATTTTAAATTTAATAAAAAAATAAAAAAAAATAAAAAAATTTCCATAGATAAATCCCTTCGTAAAGTGTGGGCTGTACTTGCGAGAACAATTTTTTGTATTTCTTTGAGGCATGGACTTCCAGGGAGCCCTTCAATTAGCCTACTGGAATCTTTTCCAACCAGTCCAAGCGCTCCAACTACAACAGGGATTATTATTATTATTATTTCCTTTGATTTCTGGCGTGTACACATTTCTTTCCGGGTCCCGCCCAGAGACCAAAGGTTAGAAATGGTATCATGACACTTTCCACTGACAAAAAAGAAAAAAAAATTTACATAAAGCCCTTCGTAAAGTGAGGGCTGTACTTGTGAGGACAATCTTTTGTATTTCTTTGAGGCATGGGCTTCCAGGAAACCCTTCAATTAGTCTACTGGAATCTTTTCCAACCAATCCGAGGGCTTCAGCTACAACAGGGATTGTTAATGTTCCCATGTGCCACATTTTTGAGATCTATTATAATTATTATTATTATTTCCTTTGGTTTCTGGTGTATTTAGTCGTTTTTTAGTAAACAGTTAATGGTTCTTGGTACATTTGTCCTGCAAACATTATCTGGCGGACACATGTGAGTCCCAGGTAAAAATGAATAACACAGAACATGGGATTAAATAAAAAATGACAATTACTGCATGTTATTAACAAAAGTGATTACATTGTTTACACAAAGGAAAAAAAAAACACATGAAAAATACCTATAAGAATGTACTTGTTTGTGCTTGTGTGATACACGTGTGTATATGTGCGTTTTGTCCGTTAGTTCAATCGACAGAGGACCAAGGAAACGAACGCTCCCCAGGTATGGCTCCTAGACTCTTTGAATTTAAGCACAGTACCAGACTGTCGACAAGGTCTCACCAATTTACAGTTGAGCTGGCTAGATGTAAACATTAATTCTATGCTAACAATTTCTTTTCTCGCTCCTCTTGCTTGTGGAACTCTCTTCTGACTTCATGCTTTCCAGCCAACTTTGATCCGAAAAAAATTAAATACAATGCCCATCGTTATCTATTATTCTCCTGGGTGGCCCTTCCTCTGTTCTCACTCTGTAGCAATTGTTCCTGCCTCTAAGTCTTCCACGCTCTTAACCCCTTGTGTCTCAGTCGCATTATTGCCTTCCTTAGAGTGATTTCGATTTTTAAAAATATCCTGCATTGTAATCAAAGTAGTAGGAAAGGAGATATTGTATATGATTCTGGACATAAATTTGTTGCGGGTGTTACCACTTTAGTTGAGAGGTGTGGCTGTTTTATCCAGTAAAATTAAGGAACACAATATATAGAATTTAAAACAAATGACAATAAAAGTAAACTTTTAACAAAAGAATTACATTGTATACACAATTGACATCAATGGAAAAGACATTAAAACTAGTTATCAGAATATCCTTGTTTGTGTATGTGTGTGTGTGTAATTTCGATAATCAGTGTGCCAAGGAAACGAACGACCCCATGTGGCAGCTTCTTTTTTTCTACATTCGACTATATCTGGAAGCAAGAGGAAAAAAGAGAAAGAGAAGGACATGTTTCCCCTTTTATAGACTTAAATGGCGCCGCCTAACCGGTTTTTGGTGAAGCCAAATGCGGTAAGCCACAACACATACGTACATACCTTTTGTTATGAAGTGTGATTTCATGTTTTATCAGTTTAACGTATCTCGCATACCGAGAGCTGGCCTACCCTTATTGCTTGGGCGTTTACACAGTCGACGCTCTATGCTAATTAGACAGTCATTTACATATCGTTACACACTTATACCCAACTTCTGTATTGTTTTTTATTTAGTTTACTTTACTCTACCGTCCTGGGTATGACGATAAACTACATCCGCGTCCTGGGTAAGACGATAAACTACTTCCAGCAGCAAGGCCTCTGATCAGGAGGTTTTGAGGAGCGTGGAACCACCTCTTAATTGCTGGTGTTCCTAGGTCCACTCTGACCCGGGGTGGTAGCACCTGTTAGGGTCACAGGTATGGGCAAATAGTTAACCCCGAAACTAGGGTAAAAATACTATGAAAGTGTAAAAATATGTTTTAATACCAGAAATACTTTGTAAAAAATTTATTACCAGCAATAAATTTTTGAAGGAAAAAAAATATTAGCAACAATGTTTTATGAAGAAAAAATATTACCAGCTATACATTCTTGAATGATAAATATTACCAGAAACAGATTTTTGACAAAACAAAATATTACCAGCAATAAAAAAAAGTTGTCGGCATTAAATAACCCATTGAGGTTGATATGCCGTAAAACAAATCAGACCAAACCCATCTAAACCAAAGAATATATATTCTATTCATACGAATCTATCCTAAAAATGTTGTCGGCATTAAATAACCCATTGAGGTTGATATGCCGTAAAACAAAATAAACCAAACCAATCTAAACCAATGAATACATATTCTATTCATACGAATCCATCCTAAAATTGTTGTCGGCATTAAATAACCCATTGAGGTTGATATGCCGTAAAACAAAATAAACCAAACCAATCTAAACCAAAGAATACATATTCTATTCATACGAATCTATCCTAAAAATGTTGTCGGCATTAAATAACCCATTGAGGTTGATATGCCGTAAAACAAAATAAACCAAACCAATCTAAACCAATGAATACATATTCTATTCATACGAATCCATCCTAAAATTGTTGTCGGCATTAAATAACCCATTGAGGTTGATATGCCGTAAAACAAAATAAACCAAACCAATCTAAACCAAAGAATACATATTCTATTCATACGAATCCATTCTAAAATTGTTGTCGGCATTAAATAACCCATTGAGGT
>OZ038499.1:93677585-93692585 GCA_964036315.1 Acanthosepion esculentum
TCTTTGTTTCTTTCTTTCTATCTTTCTTTCTTTCTTTCTTCTTCCGTTATTTCGTGATCAATTTTACTTCCTTTCTTAATCATTTCTCAGCTATTTTTGTTTCTTTTGTTAATCATTACTTTCTTAATCATATCTTATACCCGTTCTTTCTTTCATTCTTTCTTTCTTAATCATTTCTTAGTTTTACTTTCTTTTTTAATCATTTCTTACGAGATCCTTTCTTATACCTGTTCTTTCTTTCTTTACTTTTTTCTTTTTTTCCTAATGTTTTCTTAGTTATTTTTGCTTATTTTTTGATCATTTCTTTCTTGATCATTTCTTATATATGTCTTTCTATCTTTCTTTCTTTGTCATTTCTTAGTTATTTTTGTATCTTTTTAATTATTTCTTTCTTGATCATTTCCTAAACCTGTTCTTTCTTTCTTTCTTTCTTTCTTTCTTAATAATTTCTTAGTAATTTTTCTTTCTTTTTTATCATTTCATTTTTGATCATTTATTATATGCGTTCTTTCTTTTATTTCTTCCGCAATAATTTTTTAGTTTTTCTTTCTTTTTTAATCATTTCTTACATGATAATTTCTTATACCCTTTCTTTCTTTCTTTCTTTCTTTCTTTCTTTCTTTCTTTCTTTCTTTCTTTACCTTCTCCTTTATTCCTTATTTATTTCCTCTTTTTCCTGTTCGCCAAATTCCATTCTTCTTTCTTTCTTTCTTTCTTATTCCATTACCTTCTCCTTTATTCCGTATTTATTTCCTCTTTTTCCTGTTCGCCACCTTCCATTTTTCTTTCTTTCTTTCTTTCTTTCACAATTTTTAGTTATTTTGTTACATTTTTATCATTTTTTCTTGATCATTTCTTATACTTGTTCTTTCTTTCATTCATTCTTTCTTTCTTTCTTTTACCCGTTCTTTCTTTCTTTTTTTTCCGTTCTTTCTTTTGCCCTTTCTTTTGTCATTTCGTTCTTATACATACTCTTTATTTCTTTATTGTCCATTTTTATACCTTTTCTTTTTTTTTTCTTCATTATTTCCTCTTCCTTTATTTCGTGATCAGTTTTAAAACTTCACTTTCTTTCGGCAACCATTTTCTTTCCTGAGAGCATTTCTTCTTAACTTTCTTGATCATTCTTTCCTTTTCATCGGATCACGTTCCTTCCTTCCTTCTCTCTATCTTTATTCCTATTTTTCTTTCCATCATTTAGTTTTCTTTTCATGTCTCTCGACCAAAGCATCCGGACTCAACTCGAACCCTTTTTTAACCGCCATTTCCTGACTGAATTTCACGTATTTCCTTTATTCCTTGTTTGCATCGTCTGAAGAAAAAAAAATCTTCATTAGTTACTTCTTTGGCGATCTGAAGACCAAACTCACCTTCCTCTAACCCAACAACATCCACTGCCTGATCTCGTCAGCCTATGAACTCCACCCTGCAACAATATATATTTCGGTAGGCTTCGGGGAAAGTCTAGAAGAAACCATCAGTTTTATTTTATTTATCTATTGTGGGATTGTCGGCCACCCACAAGGAATTTGCTTAATTAGTTAACAAACGCATTCTGCACACGTGGGAAACGCAACACAACCCCTCGAAAAAACCCTTCTGTGTCTGACTACGTCCTCTCCTTTTCTTTTCCTTCTTTCCTTCTCTATTTTCTTCTTGATGCTGCCATCTTCTCATTCAACTATTTTCTTTTAAATTCCTTTTCTTCTATATCTCTCTTCTTCTTTTCTATCCACTCCCTTCTACATACCTTCAACTTCTCTTTCTCTTCCTGCTCCTCCCACTTCCGTTCGTTTGCTTCTTTCTTTCTTTCTTTCTTTCTTTCTTCTACATGTCTTATAAGTTTCTTTTTTTTCTCTATTTTCTTCTTTCCTTTCTTCAACTTATCTCTCTCTCTCTTTCTGCTCCCTCCACTTCCGTTCGTTTGCTTCTTTCTTTCTTTCTTTCTTTCTTTCTTTCTTTCTTTCTTCTACATGTCTTATAAGTTTCTTTTTTTTCTCTATTTTCTTCTTTCCTTTCTTCAACTTATCTCTCTCTCTCTTTCTGCTCCCTCCACTTCCGTTCGTTTGCTTCTTTCTTTCTTTCTTTCTTTCTTCTACATGTCTTATAAGTTTCTTTTTTTTCTCTATTTTCTTCTTTCCTTTCTTCAACTTATCTCTCTCTCTCTCTTTCTGCTCCCTCCACTTCCGTTCGTTTGCTTCTTTCTTTCTTTCTTTCTTTCTTTCTTCTACATGTCTTATAAGTTTCTTTTTTTTCTCTATTTTCTTCTTTCCTTTCTTCAACTTATCTCTCTCTCTCTTTCTGCTCCCTCCACTTCCGTTCGTTTGCTTCTTTCTTTCTTTCTTTCTTTCTTTCTTTCTTCTACATGTCTTATAAGTTTCTTTTTTTTCTCTATTTTCTTCTTTCCTTTCTTCAACTTATCTCTCTCTCTCTTTCTGCTCCCTCCACTTCCGTTCGTTTGCTTCTTTCTTTCTTTCTTTCTTTCTTTCTTTCTTTCTTTCTTCTACATGTCTTATAAGTTTCTTTTTTTTCTCTATTTTCTTCTTTCCTTTCTTCAACTTATCTCTCTCTCTCTTTCTGCCCCCCCACTTCCGTTCGTTTTCTTCTTTCCTATCTTCAACTTCTCTCTCTTTCTTTCTGCTCCCCCCACCTCCGTTCCTTTATCTTCTTTCTACCTTCTACATGTCTCATAAGGTACTTTTGCTTTTCCTTTTCCATTTTCTTCTTTCCTATCTTCAACTTCTCTCTCTCTCTTTCTGCTCCCCCCTCCGTTCCTTTATCTTCTTTCTCTCTTCTACATGTCTCTTAAGTTTCTTTTGCTTTTCCTTTCGACCGTCCATTCTTTTAATCCCAATGGCCCCATGTATCCCATTTCAGACACTAGGCTTCACTGGTTAAGGAGACCTGCTCATTAAAATCTTATAACAAAGGAGAAATTTATCTAAAAACAATGTATATCTTTCTTAAATAATTGTATATTTCATTAAATGTTGGGCGATAGATTTTAATTCGTGTGTGTAGAACAATATCAGGTATCTATCTATCTCAATATTCATATCTAACTAGCGAGCTATCTGTCTCTCTATATCTATCTATCTATCTATCTATCTATCTCATTCTGTTGATATCTATCTATCTATCTATCTATCTATCTCAGTCTATTGATATCTGTCTGCCTGTTCATATCTATCTATCTATCTATCTATCTATCTATCACTGTTCATATCTATCTATCTATCTATCACTGTTCATATCTGTCTATCTATCTATCTATCTATCTCAGTCTATTGATATCTGTCTGCCTGTTCATATCTATCTATCTATCTATCTATCACTGTTCATATCTATCTATCTATCTATCTATCTATCTATATATCTATATATCTATCTATCACTGTTCATATCTATCTATCTATCTATCACTGTTCATATCTATCTATCTATCTATCTATCTATCTATCACTGTTCATATCTATCTATCTATCTATCTATCTATCTATCTATCTATCTATCTATCACTGTTCATATCTATCTATCTATCTATCTATCTCAGTCTATTGATATCTGTCTGCCTGTTCATATCTATCTATCTATCTATCTATCTATCTATCTATCTATCTATCTATCTATCTATCTATCTATCTATCACTGTTCATATCTATCTATCTATCTATCTATCTATCTATCTATCTATCTATCTATCTCAGTCTATTGATATCTGTCTGCCTGTTCATATCTATCTATCTATCTATCTATCTATCTATCTATCTATCTATCTATCTATCTATCTATCTATCTATCTATCTGTCTATCTATCACTATTCATATCTCCATACCCACGTCTAAGTTAACGAAAGGATTATGTTTCTGAAAACCTCACGACAAAAGAAACTAGTACAATGTTTGTTTTTATCCGACCACCTGCTGGAGTATTTATTTACTTTTGTAAAATTACTTACCTCTTTCAGATATTGCTCATCTATTCAAGATATCTGACCCAATGAATGGGACATAATTTTAGTAGCACATTTCTGTTTCTACTGCAACTACCACGGGTAGAATTTGACAAAACTTTCTGAAACTTCGTTCTCTTTTGACGTACCATCGGCTTCCATATCCTTCACGCCATCTTAAGAGCAAAACACACTGCATCCATCTTTTTTCAGTAAGTTTCACCCTGTACAAGGGCCGCCCTCGGTATAGGGTTATGTTAAGGGGTATTTTATAAGGATAGGAAGGGAAGGTAATGGTTAACTCTAGACTTGAACTGGTTAAGATTGTAGCGGGCGGAGAAACATCATCTTAGGAATCTGAGCAGTGGTTCGCGGGAAGAAGCTGTTTGAGTGGATTTTACATTTTGCCGATGGAATACGGAGGGAGTGTGGGTGGTTTGCTACAATATAAGTGGCGTGTTCTAGCCGTGAAGGTTAGACCTGGTGGAACCAAGGAATATAGTTCGTTTGAGCACTTTCCATCCCGCCTCTGATTGAAAATAATTCGTCACCCACAAGAACTCGGAAACGCTTTTGAAATCTGTCAAGCCAAGAAAGTTAGAACTGGGCAACCCCGCCCAAATATGACAATCGTACTTCATTTACGGCTTGATCTCTTCGCATCTATCTATCTATCTATCTATCTATCTATCTATCTGAATCCGTTCGTATCTGTCTATCTATATATTTATCTCAATCTGTTTATATCTATCTATCTATCTATCTATCTATCTGAATCCGTTCGTATCTGTCTATCTATATATTTATCTCAATCTGTTTATATCTATCTATCTATCTATCTATCTATCTATCTGAATCCGTTCGTATCTGTCTATTTATATATTTATCTCAATCTGTTTATATCTATCTATCTATCTATCTATCTGAATCCGTTCGTATCTGTCTATCTATATATTTATCTCAATCTGTTTATATCTATCTATCTATCTATCTATCTATCTATCTATCTATCTATCTATCGATATCTGTCTGCCTGTTCATATCTATCTATCTATCTATCTATCACTGCCTGTTTATGTCTCTATCTATCTATCTATCTATCACAGCCTGTTTATGTCTCTATCTATCTATCTATCTATCTATCTATCTATCTATCTATCTATCTATCTACCACTGCCTGTTTATGTCTCTATCTATCTATCTATCTATCTATCTATCTCAGTCTATTGGTACCTGTCTGCCTGTTCATATCTAGCTATTAGTTTATATCTATCTGCCTGTCTTTTCATATCTATCTATCTATCTATCTATCTATCTATCTATCGTCGGCTTTCATATGCTTCACGCCATTTTATGAACAAGAAACACTGTATTCATTTGGAAACCATTTTACGCTTTTAATCTGATCTGTTGTGAAGCAATCGTCTTACAACTGTGGAGCAATGGGTACCACGTACCTCTGCCAATTTCAACACAGATCGACTCGGACCGTCATCCAAAAGTGTTTGCAAGTCATCATTTCCAAATTCTTGTTGTCAAATACAGTGTGTGATTTGAACGCAAAAGTCACCTTACTTGAATTCCGTTAACCATTCACGACACGTCATCTTTTCAACCAAAGCAGCTTCGTCGGTCATTTTCTTCACTTCTTTTAGTGTCTTCCGCCACCTTTTTAGGGCCACTTCAAGGTACAAGTTATGCAGATACGTGCGGAAGATAGGCTTGGAAGAAGAGGCAGAATCGAATGGCCACCATTTTCACCTGATCTAAGCTAACACCAATTGATTTTCTTCTTTTGTTTTTTTTGTTTTTTTTGGTGAGGGTTTTAAAGAAGAAGGTTTATAAGAGAAATCCCCCCCCCCCACAGAGGACGAATTAAAAAAGTACATCTCAGAAGTATTTATTGAAATTGATGCAGATCTGGATTTGTGTCGTTGTGTTGAACAGGGGTTCAAGGAATGGCGCAGCGTTAAAGGAGGACATTTGGAACACCAAAAAATGTAAGTAAAGTGTTAAACAAATGTAGATAAAAAGTGTGTGTCGTGCTGTGTGTCATAATGTTCTGGAGACGTTCGAGAAATTTTTTATTTTATTTTATTTTATTTTTTCTGGAGTATTGGTACTTAATTTTTCCTTTAGTATTTTATTTTATATTGAACTAGCAGCATGGCCCGGCGTTGCCCGGGCTTGATTCAAAAATCGTACGAACTCGTACAACAATCGCTATCACTTGACTTAAAATATTTTAAGAGAGAATGAGATATAACGCTTTTGGTATTTATCAATGCAAGTACCAACCTGACTTCGTTTCAAATAAAAAAAAAAACTTCTTCCTTTATTCTAATTCTTATGTTGTAAACATAGAACTTGAATTGTATTTGTTGGCGTCTGACTTTTCCAATGAAATGTTTCTATTCTATTTTCTATCGTTGTGGCTTCATTTCGAAAACCTCTAATAGCGTTTTGTTAGAAAAAGAAAGAATCGAGTTTGCTTGCTTACGAGGATTCTTTTGCTTAAACGTCATTCACTGAACGGTACTTGAAACATATCACCAGGTTCTGTAAGTTTTCTTCAGCCCCCCCCCACGCAAACACGTGCGCACCCCCCATATATATATATATATATGTGTGTGTGTGTGTGTGTGTGTGTGTACTAGCAGCATGGCCCGGCGTTGCCCGTGCTTGATTCAAAAATCGTATGACTCATACAGCAATCGCTATCACCTGACTTAAAATATTTTTGCCCTTTCTTGCCTTTAAAGGAGTGCCCTTTGCCGTGCTGATGTTGCTACATGCCTTACTTCTTGCCTATCTCACACTGCGAATTTTTTCTAAGCTCTATACTAAACATTAAATCTGTTACGAAAAAAGAACTAAACAAAATGAACACAAAACGATCAGCTTTAAAAAAGGACTCGTAACTGGAAAAACCGAATGAAAAAAGAATGTTAACAACAAATACTTTTTCACACCCAACCCAGTTCTGGGGAATCAGAATCAACGTTGAGTTTAAGCAAGCGAATGAGCCAATTGGAGTAAAGTGCCATGCAAATTCAAATTTTCCCACTTGTGACGAATGCAGCTATCGATTTTTTTTGCATGCTAGCATGCTAGTTAACATTCATGTCAGTCAGCTGTTGGCTCTCACGCTGGCCAATAGAATCTTCCTGACTATTCGTGGCAGCCAGCTATAGGCTCTCACTCTGGCCAGTAGAAAATGGCCGCAAACTACATGAAAACTACCGTAGAACCATGAAAAAATCGATTATTTCCACTATCGATGGGAGTTGGAAAATGCAAAGTTGGTCTTGGGCTTTCTGCTAACTTGGAGCATGTGCATGTAAATTTTGGTGCAAATCTGTCAAAACTTGCTGCCGTGCATTCGTTACACACACACACACACACACACACACACACACACACACACACACACACACACACACACACACATCCTTCCTTTTATAGATAGAGATTATATCTTTTTCAATTATGTTAAATTAGATCAAGTTAGTTCCCTTCCATTATATCAGTCAGCTCTGTGTGTGCTGGTAATATTATTTTCAAAAACGTATTGCTGGTAATATTTTTTTTCAAAAACGTATTGCTGGTAATATTTTTTTTTTCTTCAAAAATTTATTTCTGGTAATACTTTTTTTACAATGTATTTCTGGTATTAAAACCTAGTTTTACACTTTCAAAATGATTTTTACCTCAGTTTCGGGGTTAACTATTTGCTCATAGCTGAGACCCTAACAGGTGCTACCACTCCCGGTCTGGGTGGACCTGGGAACACCAGCAATTAAGAGGTGGTTCCACGCTCCTCAAAACCTCCCGATCAGAGTCCTTGCTGCTGGAGGTAGTTTATCGTCTTACCCAGGACGCGGATGTAGTTTATCGTCTTACCCAGGACGGGTAACACGCTGGTTTGTTGATTACACGACCACTTCTGGTCACAGTTCACGTGGTTCATTTCACAATGGCTACTCAGCTATGATTGGTTCTTTCGTGATTAGTGTTGATCTGGATTGGAACTGATGGCCAGCCTCTGTCGACGGTCGTATCTTGCCTTTTGTTCATTCTAGATTTATTTCCAGCCAGCGTTTCCATGATGCACATTCTCGTTTGATATCCTTTACTTGCATACATAACTCGCAGATGTAGGGGGGATCTTTTATGTGCTTAGATCCCCTATAGGTCTCAATCCGGCCCCGACGTGCCCGTATACATATACAGTGTAACCCGGATATAAGAGAGTTGGAGGGACATGGGAAGTCTCTTATATCCGGGTTTCTCTTATATCCGGGTTTGGTCTATTATATATACATTAACACAGGCTCTAATTTGGGACCAGATAAAATCTCTCTTATATCCGGGTTTATCTTATATCCGGGTTACACTGTATATGTTATTTTTAGTAGATACTCGCATTTGAGTAGACGCTCCATTTATTTATCAAACGGTATATTTATTTATTTTCGTCTACGGGCCTGAATCATTTTATTGAAAAATATGCGCTCTCCGGCTGGAATCGAGCCTGCGTTTCCCTAACACGACAATTTTTATTACTTGAACGTTATTTTTAGTAGATATTCGTATTTAAGTGGACGCTATGTTTATTTATCAAACAATATATTCATTTATTTTTGTCTACGGGCCTGAATATTTGAAAAAATCTTATTAAAGAAAAAGATGCGCTCTTTGATTTTTCTCTAATAAGAATATTCAGGCCCGTAGACGAAAATAAATAAACGGGACGTCTACTCAAATATCTGTGTTTAAAGGCACTATTCATCTTTGCTTAGCCATCGACGCACTCTGTAGCCGAGAGGTGAGAGCTCGTCAGACCTAATGACAGCTTCCCCTAGAGGAGCACAATTTCGAATCCTGCTGAAGAGCACTTATTTTCCTTTAATAAGATTTCTCGAATATTCAGGCCCGTAGACGAAAATAAATAAATATACTGTTTAATAAATAAATGGGGCGTCTACTCAAAAACGAGTATCCATTAGAAATAACATTTAAGTAATAAAAATCTCTCGGATTAATAAAAAAAAAACTACCCCTTTCTTTAAAAATTACATATATATGTGCCTAATATATATATATATATATATATATATATATATATATATATATATATATCACTTATATGTATGTGTGTGTGTGCGCGCGTGTGTAAGCGTACCTCATATGTTCCAAATTAACAACCCGTATATTTCTATAATCATATTGAAACAAATAGCAAAAACAAAAAAAAAATCACCGTTTTGAATTTGGCTAATTGTACGAAAAAAAAAACATTTATTGGAAGACGAAAATACCAACAGATTCCCAATAAAACCTTCAGCACTATCAAAATATATCGAAAATAGTAATGAAACAACAAAAAATAAATAGGCGGTAATTAAACAAAGTTATAATACATGCGTACAGACATATATATATATATATATATATATATATATATATATATATAATGAAAAATATTTTTAAACAAGTGCTCGTCGTCAAAACTGCGCAGCGAGGTACACACGAAATGTAGCAGCAAACGGATTGTTCATTTCTTGTCCGAGCGTTCGTTCATGAACCACACTGCTTCCATGAACTTTGTCACTTCTGAATTTTTCCGGCCAAAAAACAGTCTTCGGTCCGACCGGTCTTGCTCAAGCTGGAAATATATTACAAAAGTATTTATTAGATCAGGGCTGCTCAAACATTTTGCCTGTCACTACCATGTATCTTCACCCGACCTGCCCACTAAAGCAGGACACAAGCTCGTTTTTACGTGGGGGAACCATACAAATACGTACGCATATGGGTCAATGGCAATTTTTTTTTTTTGTTGTTGCCCAGTAACCACGACTACTGTCTAGCAACGATATTACATCGATCAAGCAAGAATTTTCTAACACTTTTTGGTGAGATTTAAGCTTCCAAACGAATCCACGACAGTTGAAACCACGCGCCAACTTTCTCACTCACAGACACCACTCACACGCTGAACATACCTTGTATACACTCACAAAAGCTTTCAAGAAAAATCATTACAAGAGACTCTCATGAACATTCTTCCAGTGAACTTTGAAATACTAAAATAATAGATAAAGAGAGACAACTCTTGTTTTATTCAACCTTTTCTTACTTAAATGCATGCTTTCTTTCACATCGTTGTTTGATATTGTACATCTTGTTAAATACATATTTTATGTGTAACAATGTCTTTTGCTTATCCTTTTCTGCATCAGCCCTGTTTCCTAATCTAAAGTTAAATTAATGTGGTGAAGTCCTCCACAGATCAGCTGCCAATCTCTGGTCATCTAGAGTATGCCAGGTGTCCCCCCCGCCATATACCATTGAATCATCAGTCTAGATATTCACAAATGATTGGAGTATCCGCTTGAGCAGGTCATTTATGTAAAGAAAGAGTTTGGAGAAACCAAAATGGATGCGTTTTTTCCTAAATGAAAACAAAAATAAGAAGCTACCCTAATGGGTTTTAAAAAAAAAAATTTACCCCAAAACATGGACTTAAATAAAATTTTCAGGAGGTAATAAAGAATGAATTGTACACTGAATTATTAGAAAACTTTGTTTAGATAATGTTTTAGTCAGTTATCCACTATTTCGAAACTTTGTGTATAACTGCCGAGATGTTGACATTTTTTTTAATAGTTTTATAAAGAAAAATCCTCGCTGAAGATATTATTTCAGTAAAAATAAAAAAAAAAACATTTTCAATAACAAAGATGAAGATCTTGAAAAATTGTCTTCAAACCTTACAAAAATTCAATAAATCTTAAAAATGATTTTTGTTGAAAGTTGACGCTTGTATAATAAAACACGTTATTTTCTTTCAGATTTGACAGAGGAGAAAAAATTATAATGAACATTAAGTTTTTAAAAAATCACTTATATTTTCTCAGTGGGATTTTCAAATTCTTCCGATTTCTGATGGCAAAAGAAATTGCTTTTATCAAACAGACATATTTGAAGAATCGAAAAAAGTCAAGTTTAATCCTATTTTCGAGTGGGAAATATTTTTAAAAGAATTTTCTTTCCTTTTGACGATAAGGAATTCGGCCGATTGAAAAATGGAAAACGAACTGAATGATGCTTATTTCATACCTGTTTTTTTATTTATTTTTTTTATTGGTTTCACTCCAAGCAAAGTAGTAAAAACACTAAGGCACTTGGAGTTAGTGGGTGTGGAAGAATCAGGAACAGAAACATTACTAATGAGTAGGAAGAGAAATGAGAAAAGAGTAATCCGAAAGAGAGTAGATAGCGATTGACATTGCATTTAAATTTTTGAAGATTAAAGTTGTCTGGAAAGCATGGAACCGGAAGGGAGTTCCACAAGTGAGAAGTGTGAGAAAAGAAACTGTTAGCATAGAATTTACGAGTTGCCTGATCAGGACCAATAATATTGCTGATTCTTCTTTGGATTTTATTAAGTATCTTTAAATATACAGCAGGAATACCGGGCCAGATGTGGCATCAATATTCAAAGCATGGACGAATGGTAGACTTATTAGCGTAGAAGGTACGGTTACATCTTGCCAGCTCAACTGTAAATTGATGAGGTCTCGCCGCCAGCCTAGTATTGCGCTTAAATTAAAAAAGTCTAGAAGATTTAATCCGAACAATTACCATGGAAGTATTTATAGAAAAGGCACAGAGGCACCCTTACAGCGGTGAGAAAATGACCGTAGTCGAGTTGCCAGATCAGGACCAATAATGTTGCTGATTCTTCTTTGGATTTTATTAAGTATCTTTAGGTATACAGCAGGAATACCGGGCTAGATGTGGCATCAATATTCAAAGCATGGACGAATGGTAGACTTATTAGCGTAGAAGGTACGGTTACATCTTGCCAACTCAACTGTAAATTGATGAGGTCTCGCTGCCAGCCAAGTACTGCGCTTAAATTCAAAATGTCTAGATGTCATAATGAAGAGCTCATCTGAACAATTACGATGAAAGTATTTATAAAAAAAAGGCACAGGGAGGCAACCTTACAGCGGTGGGAAAGTGACCGAAGTCGAGCTGCCAGCTCAGGACCAATAATATTGCTGATCCTTCTTTGGATTTTATCAAGGAGCTCAAGATAAATAGCAGGATCACTGGACCATATGTGGGAGCAATATTCTAAGCATGGACGAATGGTTATTGCTTTAAAAAATGAAATTCGTAAACGCGAAACCATTTGATAAAGACTAAAATTGCTTTAAAAAAAACGCAGTTTGTCCTTTTATTAGGTTGTCACACATGAAATGACGCATTTCATTTTGGTTGGTCACTGATCCGGTTGTACAACGAAGTATATAAAAAAATATTGACTTGTTCCTGACTCTTTTTCTTTCCAGATAATTTTTTTTTCAATATATTGTTACTCACAAGCCCAATGAAAATGATGACAATGAAAATAGAGTAATCTTACTGTATGGGTACTGATATGTCCCGGAAGGGGATATATTTGTTCGAAGTAGCTAAGTGGTTTTCGCTACTGTAACCAAGTAGTACAAACTAGCAGGTAGAAGTAATCGAAATTTCTCGTCCTATACACAAGAAGAAATCGGAGGATATTCGCTTCTTTTCTCGGTCTAGATATTTCAATTTTTCTACTTGCCTGAGTCTAGTGCTATACGATAGCAATGAATTCGCGCAAGAAAATAATCCATGTAGAAAACACGTTAAGTGGAAGTCATGTGACCTTATCACCGCTACAAATCGCTTTGCTGGCGTAGAAACACAGCCCAGTTTCCTGTTTCAAGAACAACCTTTCAGGCCGAAGCGAAAACTTCCAGCATTTTTGTAAAATAATTTTTTTTCCTGGTATAAATTCATAGAAATCTTCAGTAATATCTTCCATTGTTTTCTTACATTTAACTTCAGAATATATATATATATATATATATATATATATATATATATGTCCCGGAAAGGGATATATTTTATCGAAGTAGCTAAATGGTTTTGGCTACTATAACCAAGTAGTACACGGTAGCAGTAATCGACTGGTACTCGTCGGAGTCGCAGGTAATATGCTTAGGCAATTGGTGTAGACCAATAGGATAGCCAATGGCGTAGTCCAATGACTTGATCTCCTCTGGTCTCTCTGTCAGTCTGTATTTATGACTGACATCAGCCAATCATATTCCAGTGAGGGGGAACGCAGGTGTATGCATATTCCATTATATCAATAACCCATTGAGGTTGATATGCCGTAAACCAAAAGAAACCAAACGAAATCAGACCAGTAGTTCACTCGCAAGATCTTGTTTTGCCCGCCTGCAGTGTCCCGGGTTCGCGTCAGATTGTAGAAATATCAGAGATGGGTCCATAGAGATGTGATTTAGTTGGATGTTGTTTTTCAGAGAGGTTAAGTATGTAAGGGTTTCACAAGTTAGCCTTTTCTAACGTTCCTCGTTAGTCGGCGTTAAAACAAACAGGAGGGAAACAATTACTTTCTGTAAGCGTCGAACAAGTTTTTCTAACGTTCTTCGTTAGTACATTGTCGACTGTATATTTTTTTCTTTTCTTTTAACCTGTGAGGTGGTTTCGAATCTCGTCGCCAAATACCGGAATTGGATATATTTGATCGAAGTAGCTAAATGGTTTTGGCCGCCTGTAACCAAGTAATACATGGTAGCAGTAATCGACTGGTACTCGTCGTAGTCGCAGGTAATATGCTTAGGCAATAGGTGTAGACCAATAGGATAGCCAATGGCGTAGTCCAATGGGCGTCGTCGTAGACTTAACCTCTGTCGTGCCTACACGTCCGTCTGTATTTATGACGGACATCAGCCAATCATATTCCAGTGAGGGGGAACTCAGGTGTATGCATATTCCATTATATCAAGTACAAACTGTGAAAAGGAACCATTCTTGCATTGAATCATTACATGCGATGAGAAATGGATACTCTTTGACAACAGTAAGAGAGTAAGCCAGTGGTTAGATGCAAGTGAATAACCAAAACAATACCCAGAACCTCCACTGCATCCTAATGGTTAATGGTTACTGTATGGTGGTCTTTCAAAGGGGTTAATCATTATTCATTCTTGCTTCAAGGGAAAGCAGTAACAGCAACCGCGCATTGTGGAGAAATTGAGTGTCTGCACAAAAAAATTGAAGAAACCTCCTAGACTTGTGAATAGGGATGGCCTAATTTTGCTGGACAACAACATATGGTCGCACACTTCTCACTCAACTGTCCAAAATCTGCATAGCCTGAATTATGAAATTTTGCTAAGTCCTCCACATTCACCTGTTATCTCTCCTACTGATTATCACTTATTTAATCATTTTGAGCTTTTCATGCGCAATAAAAATGTTCTCCAATAAGGAAGAGGTAATCAAAGCATTTGAACTGTTCATCATATCTGTTATGGTAATTTACCCACGCACCCATGAATTCTACCAGATATAAATAGGAGCAGGTACTGCCTTTTGACAAAGGAAGTTTCCAGCAATTAGCTCTCAGAGTCAAATCTAACATTCTTGCTCTAACACTTTCATTTGTATATGTTTGTATTACTGTTTCTGTTAATATATTTGTTTAACTCAATTCCTCTCTTTGTGTCTTTATTTCTGGCCCTAACAAGGCCACAACAATATCAAAGGATGAGAATTTTTTTAAAGATGGGATCAAGAATTTAGAGGTACATTGTAGAACAATCATTCATCAACATGGCGCCTATTTCAACTCAGTTATTTAACATTTCATAAGCGTTTTATTCATTTCCTATAAAGTGCGTTATTTCGTGTTTGGCAAACTAATAACTTGTGAAAGTTATAAATCGAATTTAATTTGATACATTTAATATTTGCTTTGTTTTCACATGAAAATAAAAACCGGCTGATTTGGTCTGAAGTCGTAGTTTCACGGGGACGACAAAACAGAGACGGATGATGGAAGCCATTTTGCCGTTTTGAAACGAGTGGATGCGCAACTGTTTTGTATACCTGTTTTGTATCTAAATGTATTGAGCATTCATACTGCCCGACGACGCCAAATACTGCCCAAATTGTGTCTGCACTCCAA
>OZ038499.1:93700085-93897585 GCA_964036315.1 Acanthosepion esculentum
TGTTGCAAAGTTCTTTAACGTCTGACTGCGTTAGTCAAGACGGGAGTTCTTGAAAGTCACATTTTGGCAGTGATGTTGAGTGACGAAGAGAAGTTAGGTTCAAGAGTCCGCGTCGAAACAGAGAATTCTTCTGCTGCTACTCTGAGAGAATCACACGTGTCGGGTTTAAATATCATGTCTTATCACGTGACTGGCTCAGAATTGAGTTGACGCCTAAATTGATCGTGTGCGTGGGAGCGATCTGATTGGTCGATACTGATCAATCAGCAAGCTAGATTGACGGTGATTAACCAATGAATGCCTGTTGATTATTTGTAAGTATGATATTGGTAACAATATAACAGGAAGAGTGCATTTCCTAGCAGAGGGTAAACTGGTTGTCGTGGACGAGTCTACACTCTCAACCCATAATATTTGCTTATATATTTCATACACTGAATTTAACAATTTATTCTAGGACAGAGACGGTAGCAGAATAGATATAGTGATGTTCTATTTTATAGTTAAAAAGGATGTTTGTGACATTGTTTGAAATAAGGAGAAACAATCACAGCCCTTACTGCATGCAGGCCTCTTGCCCTAAATCCCCAACTTATGCTAATAAATATCGAGAACTATTAGTGATTTCAACATAGAATCGATTCAACTGCAGCTTCATAAAAGGAAGTATCGAATGTCTTTGAGCATTTGTTAATGATTAAATTGAATTTGAAAGTGATGTTCAATTAATACAGCCAATCAGAAGGCAACCGACACAATACAGCCAATCAGAAAGCAACCGACACAATACAGCCAATCAGAAGGCAACCGACACAATACAGCCAATCAGAAAGCAACCGACACAATACAGCCAATCAGAAAGCAACTGACACATGAATTGATACAGCCAAATAGAAAGCAATCGACTCTTGAATTAATACAGTCAATCAGAATGCAATCGACACAATTAATACAGCCAATCAGAAAGCAATCAATAATTACCAGGGGTTGTGATATCCAACCGATATCCTGAGATGATGTTTGCGGGTAGTCGTACTTCTTTACGGGTTCCAGATGTGCTCGTTGGAAGACAGATTTGAAGTGAGCTGAATGAAGTAAAAAAAAAAAACACTAAATGATAAACTCGACAGAAATTTTTGTTTAGAAATATCGGACATGCGCTGTCGAGTATCTACAGAAAACCAGCCACCCAATGGTAATCGTATGTGTTTTTCGAAACAATGGCAATCGTATGTGTTTTCGAAACAATGGTAATCGTATGTGTTTTTAAAACAATGGTAATTGTATGTGTTTTTCGAAACAATGGTAATCGTATGTGTTTTCGAAACAATGGCAATCGTATGTGTTTATCGAAAAAATGGTAATCGTATGTATTTTCGAAACAATGGCAATCGTATGTGTTTTTCGAAACAATGGTAATCATATGTGTTTTTCGAAACAATGGCAATCGTATGTGTTTTCGAAACAATGGTAATCGTATGTGTTTTTGAAATAATGGTAATCGTACGTGTTTTTAAAACAATGGCAATCATATGTGTTTTCGAAAGAATGGTAATCGTATGTGTTTTTAAAACAATGGTAATCGTATGTGTTTATCGAAACAATGGCAATCGTATGTGTTTATCGAAAAAATGGTAATCGTATGTATTTTCGAAACAATGGTAATCGTATTTGTTTTCGTAACAATGGTAATCGTATGTGTTTTTAAAACAATAGTAATTGTATGTGTTTTTTTAAACAATGGTAATCGTATGTGTTTTCGAAACAATGTCAATCGTATGTGTTTTTAAGTTTTTAAGCAGGGAAACTAAACTATATCCAATTTCAAAATTTAATTCCGCAACCCCAACTCAACATAAAAAAACCGTATCTGAAACTAGCATAGTGTAGGTCCTCCATTTGCTAGTTTCAGTGCTTCTATTCGATTTTTCATGGATTTGATCAAGTTATTTACAATCGTCTGACCCGTATGTTGCCACTCCTTTAGCAATGTATCTTTAAGTGTTGCCACTGATATAATTTTGGTTGCACGCTCTCGAAGTTTTCGGACAAGGCGTTCCCAAACGTGTTCTATTGCATCCATGTCAGGACTTTGGTCTATTCACAGCAGTGACATGATTCCTTGAGATTCCTTCCAGGCCTTTGCTACTTTGCTCGTATGACATGGTGCTCCATATTCTTGAAAAAGGTAGACATTCTTGTCAATCTGATTGGTTTCAAATAGTGGCAGTAGTCCTTTCTCTAATATTTGACAGTATTTTGAACCATTCAATCGCTTGTCAACAAGAATCAGCTCAGATTTCCCTCCAGACCAAACAGCACCCGACGCTATTACTCCAAATTTCTTCATGTTTCACGGTTGCTTGCAGACATTCAGTGTTCCAAGTCTCATTCTGATTTTTCCAAACATAAACCCGTCTCGAATTCGAATATTGGCAGCATTTACTTTCATCTGGCCAAATTACAGACTACCAAAATTTATAATCTTTACTCTCGAATTCTCTTGCTCAGTCCATATGCCTGTTGCTGTTAACCTCTGAAATCAAGGGCTTCTTTCTTGCAACTCTTCTTTGATAGCCTATCTCTTTCAGAGTCTTTCTCATCGCATAAGGCGACATCTCCATGCTGTTGGCGACATCTTTGACGCTCTAAATGACTTCCCTATTCAGCGCCCTTTTCGTTCGTTCAAACACGATGCTTGATCTCCCTGGACGTTGTTCCACACGACAATGGCCTTTATTAAATTTCTTGGCAATATTATTAACCGTTTGGTGATTAACCTGTAAAAACCTAGCAATTTCTCCATTTGACCTGCCACACTGATGTCATCCTATTATTTGCCCTCGTTGAAATTCACCAATTTCCTTACTTCCGTGAACTTTCATTGCAAAATATAAGTCAACTATCGTTCATAGATTAGAGTAGCTGGATACTAACACGGTATTTGCGTGAAAAAAGAAGATACGTTATTACACAAGCCAAAATTGCTGTAATTAAGGGTGGCTAAAAACTTATCATCGCCCACTGTAGGCGTTTATCTCAGGTGGTACTGCTATGTCAATAAAGATACACTTCCTAAATTTCTTGTCTTTTATGATAATATCAGGTCTGTTGGATTTTATTTCCCTGTCAGTTTGAATTGGCATATCCCAGAGGATAGTTGCATCATTATTTTGGGTAACTGTGTCTAGTTGGTGCTCATACCATCTCTCAGTTGTTTCGATTTTGTGCTTCTTGCATATCTTCCAGTACGCATAAGTGGCTACATTGTTATGTATGTGGGTATATTCATTTTATGCTAGTTCCGGACATCCTGAAATAATTTGGTCGACAGCTTCATCATATTTTCTGCAGATCCTGCATTTTGGGTTAGTTCCATCCTTGATTATGTGACAGTGATAGGATCTGGTTGCGAGGTTTTGGTCCTGAGCTGCAGTAATTAGGCCTTCTGTCTCAGCTTTCAGTCAGGTTCTCCTCAGCCACTGGCGTATTTTCTGTTGGTTCACATCTGCTTCTTTCGTTCCTTTTAGGTATTTGCCATACAACACCTTGTCGTCCCTGTTTTTTCTTCTTTTTTTTTTTTTGTAATTTCATTTGGCTAAGTTGTTTTGCTTTTTGTTTTACTCGTTTGGCGTATTATTATTACTACTACTACTACTACTACTACTACTAGCCGAAAATCTGTCACTGAAACAGACATTAAACACTTCTACCTTCCCTTCTTTCTTTCTTTCTTTCTTTCTTTCGTTTTCTTAGTGAAACCAAGTAGCGTCACTAATATGTCAGCTCCATGTTTTTACACTGTCAAAACGGAATAGTCTATTATTTATGAGGTATTGGCAGGGCGTAACGGTCGTGCACACTAAGGAACGAAGGGAGTGGCATATAATAGAGATTATTATTTAGTGTGACGTATACAGCGCCCAATAAACCTATCATGAACGCAGTCTGATAAGGGTATACCAGGTACATACAGCACAGCCAAATGTGCGCGATACGGTGACGGCTTCCGATAAAAACAGCGCATAACCTTACAGGTTGGACCCTGTTAGAAATACCTTCAGATCGATCTTAGACGGTCTCTGATTGAGGATGTTTCCACGTATCTAAATGTGACTCCCAAGTCGCCTTGGTTGTCTCGTTTTTTTTTAAACACAAACTCTTGGCACCTGGCTTTATTGCGTCTCAACCACTCCTGCTCATGAACAGATATGCACTGTGCGTCAACCCCTAGGAGACATGCCAAGTTTGTTATGATCAAGCGACTGAGATGCAAATCTGTGGTACTGAACAAGGTATTTATTTTAACCAGCCATAGTCCATGTTATGGAGTAGCTGAACACCCCCACAAGATGGACTGCTCTAAAACTATTTAAACAGCACTCTCTCTTACTGAGGGAGAGAAGTTAACGATTACAGTTAACTCTGCTTGTCAACTCTCTGTCTCTGGGCGGAAATGAACTTAGACGAAGTTGTGCCGAATGGCAGAGTCACGTTTTGGGAGGCAAACAGCTACTCGACTCCGTGTATACGGGGTATACGGGCAATTTTTACGCGAGCCTACGGGCTCGGAATGCTTCACGTAAAAACAAACCCGGCCTTGTCCCACATCCTGCCTTGTGGGGAGGTCTCGGGTAAATACCGAGGAGTTAGCGAGTAACTATTTATTACGTTAGTCTGTGTTACGTTAGTCTCAATCGTGTACCATATTATTCTACGGAATAAACTACTTCTTATTTTCTATTTTATTTCATATGTGTCAACCTTTATATTTACGACACAACAGTCGTCATCGTCGGCGGCGGCAGCCGTCCGTCTCGGGAGACAATGGAGTAGTGGTGAACTACGAGCCTGGACGGGATGTATGGAGAACTAGGGTTGCCCGGACGTCTAGTTTCCCCTCTTGGCCTTGCTAGTAGAGTCCAAAGAAGAGGATGAACCAATACAGTTTGGCACCAGCGCGGCTGCAGGAGTTGTCGGAAGGTAGCACAGAGTGTCTCAACGGCTTTTGTGATGCGTCTAGTGTGGTAGTCTCTAGTGGTAGTGCTTGTCGCTTTCAGTTACCGCCGCTGGCTAGCAGCAATGCGAAAAGGGGGGCCGAGTGCGTAAGTCTTCCCCTGCCAGTATATAGCCTCTCCATCAGCAAGCCCTATGTAGTGCCTTCTCGTGGCGATACATGGCAACCGAGCACCTTGCGGACTCTGGCTAAACTACAGGGGACGGGCGGAGTTTGGCCCCCTTAACATGCGGCATGCAGGCCCACCGATGTGTGGACACGCCCTGGTGCCCATGAACCAATCCTCAGCTATGGGTTAAATAGCTCCACTGCCAAGGCTTAAAAAAGACAATAATATTGAGTAAGTGTTATGGGGACCTACCTTCATGGACAAAATAGACTGGTCTTATGACTATATTATGTTGATGAGTTGACAGACGGTCGAACTCTCTGCCTCTGAGCAGAGAGGAACCCGGACGAGGCTCCGCCGAAGGGCAGAGTCTCGTTCGGGGAGGTTGACCAACCCGATTCTGTTTCTACGGGCAGTTTTTGGCCGAGCCTACGGGCATTTTTTGGCCGAGCCTACGTGCTAGGGATTACCTACGTTAAACTTGTCCTTGTGCCACATCTTTCCCTCGTGGCGGGGGGCAGTAAATATCGTTGACGAGTTGACTGCTGTACCTAGCCGTCAGCCGGACGTGCAACACTTCTGTATTCGTTCTTTTTGTTAATAATACGTTTTCACTGAATTACTGAGTTCGAGTTTTCTTTCGGACCTATTCCGGGTCCACAACAGTAAGCCACAAAGATTAGATGGCATAGTATAAAATTACTATGAACTTCTTCTTGTGTCAAGCATCTACAGCATTTCTTTTCAAAGAATTGCTTTATTGTTGTCTTAAAGTTAATGGTCTTCAGGAATAGGATGTCATTTACCACGCACATGAGTGAACGCTATTTCAAACGATGCTTCCCCATTGTTTTACAAAGCAGAT
Organism: Acanthosepion esculentum; assembly: GCA_964036315.1. Classification (NCBI taxonomy): domain Eukaryota; kingdom Metazoa; phylum Mollusca; class Cephalopoda; order Sepiida; family Sepiidae; genus Acanthosepion; species Acanthosepion esculentum. The sequence continues at coordinate 93,706,077 of OZ038499.1, forward strand.
TTTTTATAAGTTTCAGTCTCGAAAAAGAACGTTCTCCTGTCCAGTTAGTCATGCACATAGACAGTCTGAGGGCAATTTTAACATTCAGAAATACAGATTTCAAATTATCCAAAATTATTTTTCTCTACAGTGTAGGGAGGGTTTCACAAGTTTCATCAAGAGCCATGTAGTACTTGTGATGCTCACATTCATTTAAAAGGCCATCCTAATTCAGGACTTTGGGATACATATTTGCTAGTTGTTCACATGTTTTATTTAGTGCATCGGAAGCAATAGCTTCCAATTCACTGAAGAAAGAAAACAGATTTCCAATCTGTGAATAAACCTCTGCACGTTTTGTCAATTCAAAGATTAAAATGACCAGAATAGCGGGAAAGTTTCCACCTTGAACTTTTCGGTTTTACTGAAAAGTACCTTTCCTGGTCATCCATCATATCTATTAAGATGTACATTTCGTTTTTGTTCCCGTTTTTTCCCATCATTGTAATCTGTATCTGGACACATACTCCTGGCTTTGAATTCATATTCACTAAATTTGTCTCCTGAAGATGGGATTTCATAGACTCAAGAAGATTCATGGTAAGGTCCTGCAATCAAAGGATGTGAACATCCTTTGATTACAGGACATTGTTTATTTTGTTCATTATTTCTAGCATGTCATTGCAAAGAATTGCGAGAAAGATTGTTTCCAGATATTCTGTCTTTTTGCTCACTCCTTCTGCCTCTCACCTTGTATTCACTTGCTGGTCATTGTCAGCTGATAGAGAATCCAGTGCCGGTTTTATTTTCTCGAAACCCCGTACGGAGTATGGACAGCATCAAAATGTGCTGACCATTATGCACCAGACAGACGCTTGAACACAAAATATTTTCCTAGAGATGATGTCAATACATTCCAGCGATGAGTAGAACAAAAAATGAATAGAGATGCTGAACAAAGTCAAAGGATTTTACAGTCTGTAGACAACAATCTGCTGCTTTTACTCCAGCACAAGGGACATAGATGACAAACTCATTGAATTAATGAATCTGTGCATTCAATCCAGTATATGGTGCTGACATATTTGAGGCATTATCGTATAATTGACCACTGCAGTTTGATTGTGTGATTTTGTTCTCATTAAGAAAATCAACAACAGTGTCTGTTAGATCCTTTGCTCCATAAGAAAAGATGGCGACGAACATCAAGAAACGTTCCACAGGCTCACAGCCTTTAATGTATCGGAGAGTAAATGTCAGTTGATCTGTGTGTGAGATGCCGTGAATCTACACTTATTCAATAATACTTTGACTCTTTGACTTCTTCTAGAATATTAAAAGAACCCGTTGTTCCATTAATTCAAATAAATACCTTGTCTTCATATTCTCTACCCAGCTGTTTTATACACTCTGCGTGAATTTGAAAGGTTATGATTCTGACACGAGGAGGGCCCACTAAAAATCTAGTAATCTATTGTGTTAGTATCATTAATGTTCCATAGCCTCGAATCTGTTTTTTCTTGGATTGCAAACTCCTTTACTGTTAGAGATTTGGGTATTTCCTTTTGTAAAATGTCACCAGCAGCAGCAGCAGCAGCAGCAGCAGCAGCAGCAGCAACAACAGGCGATGATGGTATGTCTTCTGAAACGGGATGATTGGTAGCAGGAGTGGATGTAGATTTGGATGCTATATCAGAAAAAACGGTATAAGTGGCTGACATTGTAAGAGTGAAGGCTGATGTGGATGCTATATCTGAAGGAAGGGCAATAGTCGCGGACGTTGCAGGTGTGGAGGCTGATGTGAATGCTATATCTTCTAGAATAATAAAAGAACCTGTTCAAATAAATACCTTGCCTTCATATTATCTACTCCGGCTGTTTTATACACTCTGCGTGAATTTAAAAGGTTATGATTCTGACACGAGGTGTCTGTGGAGGGTGATGTTGATGCTATATCTGAAGGAACGTTAATAGTGGCTGACATTGAAGAAGTGGAGGCTGATGTGAATGCTATATCTGAAGGAACAATACTAGTGGCTGATATTGAAGAAGTGGAGGCTGATGTGAATGCTATATCTGAAGGAACAATACTAGTGGCTGACATTGCAGGAGTGGAGGCTGATGTGGATGCTATATCTGAATGAACGGTACTATGGCTGTCGTTGCACCTATGTTGAGCCTCAATATTATTTTTGGAAGTTTTCCTATTTTCTTTTCTTCAGGACCTCTCTTCTTCTTGTATGCTCCACTCAAAACATTACGTTTCCTTTCTTCTAAAAAGGTTTTTCACCTTGAAATATTTATCTTAAATATTTAGTATTTAGCCTCACTCCCGGATGTAAGGTTATATTATATAAATGTACTTGTAACAAAACCTAAATATTTAAACATTCTGCTTCCATAATGGACATTTCCTTCCTTTAAGTGTATGAACAATATTTATTCACAAAACTCCCAGACAAGACCTCGATCTAGCTTAATGGCATAGCTATTGTGTCTGGCACTGATCTAGCCTAATCTTAGTATTGGTCTACAAGACTACATGCAATATTGTTCTCAACTTGTATAATTAAAAAGCTTTTCTATTCCTATATTCGAAAACTATCAATACCTGGTAATTAGTACTTCATCATAAATTCATAATCTTAAATAACTACTACATGCTTACTGTACAAGTGTTCAATGTTGTTATTGTATCTCAGGTTCATTCACTAATACCCTATGCATAGCCCTATACCTGAGTTCATATACAATGTAAACATATATCCAATACTCATATCATTGTTATTAATAATGCTACATTAGGTCTAATGTTACTTCGGCTCTTTTCATATTTGCATTTAATGTTTAAATCAAAATATGTAACTATTTGCAATAATAATTTTTTGATAAGCGAAATTGTTCATCCAAATTGGTCGAAGAAATAAATTCTTCAACATGAACATCAAATAAGAAAATTAATTGTTTTAGTCAAGATGGCTGAAATGCTATTTTTGTTTTGAAATGAACGTCAACGCTTAGAACGAGCTCCCCCCCCCCGCCGCCATTTCGTCACGATTGCGACAAAAAGAAAGAGAGAGAGAGAGGGTGAAAGAAAAGGAGAATAAAGAAATACGATCAACGCTAGAGTTTTATAAGAATAAAAATAATTTATTTACAAAAGTAAAAATTACAATTAAACATTCGAAACAATATTGATTCAGTCTATGGGGAATTTTAAGAATAAAATCAAACCAGAGGAAAAAATTAAAAGATAACATTGTTCCCAACAGAAAGTAGAAAAACAGTAGTATTGGTCACAAATATTAAAAGATAGAAATGATAGTTTTACCGGCGAGTCTGTGCTAGGATTGTGCAAAGACTGACCGTCGGGAGTCAGGGGCAGTTCTTTGATCTTTTCCGTGATAGTAAAATTGCCTGCAAGTAAACTGAACTGGCGAAACAACACAACCCTTCCATTTATGTAGGTTGACGGCCTCTTTTCGCCATTTCCCGGGGTCTTCTAGGTCAAAAAAGGACATTCTCTCACTTTCTTTTTTATTCGAGAACCAATTCAAATGAAATGCATCTTTTTATTATGGACATACTTTTTTGACCAATCGCAATACGCGTGGTTTGTCGTAGTAATTCCAATTTTTAGTATTTCCTAAAAAGGGGCTTCTGTAACACAAGTCACTTAACATACACAGATCAGTATGGGGCTCCTATGTTCGTGTGGTCCTTAGGCAAGTGCACATCGCGCCAATGCGTAAATGACGGCCCTGGACTTCAGTGCTATATGGTAGAAGTTACATCAGGTTTGTAAAACCCCGGGATTGGGCTTCTCATACTGATTTCCCTGAACTAATGAAAAGTAGAAAGACGACAGGCGAGAACAGAGACTACACTTTGATCGATAATGTCAGGTAGGTCAATGAAACTGTTAGATGTAGACGTCTCTTCTCCAATAGCTTCATGTCTCGCACATCTCGCCTGTGGAACTCCCTTCCTTATTCCTGTTTCCCTGACAAATACAATCTCCAACTATTTAAGTGTAACGTCAATCGACATCTCCAGTTGCCTTGATCTATCTACTTCCCGTCTCCACATCCTTTCACCTTTCATTCCTATCTGCTCTCGCTCCAAATCTTCTGTAACCCCCTTGCCTTGATCGATCAACTATCTTTCTCCACATCCTCTCCTTTACCACTCCTATCTGCTCTTCCTCCAAACCTTCTGTAACCCCTTGCGTGCTAGTGGCCTCCAGCCTTGCTTGGGGTGATAAACTTTAAAAAAAATACAGTTTCAATCTTATAAAACAAAATATCAAATAGTTGGTTCCAATTACGGGAATAAATGCTAAAATCCCGCCTCCCCAAATTTATAAACAATCCTACTGATGTATGCAGGGATTTTCCCTAAACAATAAAAATTGGCAATTCTCGCTTTTACCAACATATTTTTTCTTTCTTTTCTTGAAATTAGAAGGCTATAACCACTTGACAGTATCCCTTTTGCGTGTGTTCATTGTTTCTATTTTGTTACTATCTTATGGTTGCATTACTTTGTCTTTCATTACTGTAGTGGTCTAATTGTTTTCTCGCCCCATGTCAAACGTCGGGGTTACCATAAGTAGTGGTATGGTAATAAGAATGGACAATTGTGTATGTCTGTTTATGGCTGCGTGTATAACATAACCACACTATTTCTATTAAACGTAAAATATCACATAACATGAAATACAAGAAAGAAACAAAATGGTTTTAAAACATAACATTTGTATTTATTTATTTGTGTTGATGTCCATGCATAGAAGTTAAAGATCTGTTGGAGTTATGTCTCTTAGACTGGGAATATTTTTGTCTGAACTCACAAAAGTTGAATTAATTATAAAGCTGAGAAATGCTGAATAAACTATAGCTTTAGAAGAATATTTCAAAGAGAAAAGTTCTTGTTGCATGTTTTGAAATGTTCTGTATGTTTGTAATGTAGGTTGGGAAAGTTCGTCCGTACGTGCATGCGTGAATATGCTTTTAACGTCTAACCACCGATGGTCGAAACGAGAAGCCTTATGATCACATCTTCGCAGGGATTTGGAAGCGTAAAAGAGAAAGAGCGTACTGCCTGCCTGCTATTTATAGATAATGTAATCACGTGACAGGATCCCAGCAAATTGGCGGGAAACTTGACTTGGCCACGCGCTGGAAAAATATATGTACGTGGGTGGATTGCAACGCCCACTTGTGTGTTTATTGACCAATTCGAAGCTGGTATTTCCTGAAAATATTTACTAAGCTGAGTGGGCTCTCTGATCCACTTTTTGCACAAAAATGTGCAAAATTAGACGTTGATAAAGAAGTGATAGTGGGATGTTACAATACGTTGTCGTGTCTCCTATTATTTGGTCCTGTTCTTATTGTTATGATGAGTTTTATCAGTTCCAGATAACCATACCTGCTTCCAAAATATTTGTCGACCCCGAGAGTACCGAGTAAGTCAACAAGTAGTTAACATTCAATGTTTATTTTGATATGTTTAACAACTAATTTCGATTATGTCAACCGTGTTATGCTTTTATTTCGCTGGAGACAAGCATTATAGAACGTCACTTCGAACCTCGAGTATCACCTTTCTTTCTGAAAGTATAAACGTAATATATTCAAGGTGGACGTGCGCATTCGTCTTAAAAACTTTCTGCGTTCCGGAAAGACATGTCAAATTTTAAAAGCTTTCGCAACCTAGTTCAAAAAAGGCCCTCCTACAAGACTTGACCTTTAACTCCAACTTATTTCGCCCAGGCAATCACGCCCCTACCCAGATAGCGGTTACACGTGTTCCTTAATCCGTGTTTAGCTAAGTGATGGTCAGTTTATTTTGATAGACATTCTTGAAAAAACAACGCGGCTGGAATGTACAAACCGGCTTTTGTGAGTTTTATTAAGAAACGTTTACGCAGACGCTTTCCAAACTTTCTGAACAGGCAACAAACTTTAAAAATAAACATTTTTTTTTGTAATACGTTAGTTGTGTTCTTTTCTATGTGCCGCTTCCCTTCTGGACATGGCTCTCCACAACTTCCTATATATTGCGGTCTTTTCTAAGACTCCCCCCGTTCACACAAGCTCGTCAGGTAAGTGATTTGCTGCCTCACTATCTCTCTTGCTCTCAGTGTGCCACGCGTGCGTTAAGTTTTCCAAGCCTCCCTTCCTCATTATGTGTCCAAGGAATTTCATGAGTATTCTTTCTGTTGCTATTTTCTTTAAGAACTCATGAGTATTCTTTCTGTTGCTATTTTCTTTAAGAATTCATTGTTTCTTAATCGCCCCGTCCATGGAATTCTCAGTATCCTTCTGTAGAACCAAATTTATACTGCCTCTAGTTTTCTACTCATCCGTGTCGAGATTGTCCAGTATTCAGTGCCATATAAGAGAATGGATATTACATAGCAATCCATTAGTCTTTTCTTTGTTTTTAACGAAAGAATATCGTTTTTCGGCACTTTGCTTGGCTTTTGGAAAGTCTGTTTCGCTAGTCCAATGCGTGTCCGGATTTCGGTGTTACATTTCCCATTCTCTGTTAAAACGCCTCTCCAGGTAATTAAACTTGTACTTGTTGATATCTTCAATTCGTAACTCGCATCTTGGGCTTTTTCTCTCGCTGATGCGGATACTTTCTTGTAGTTGACGGTGTTACGTTGCAGCTCAGACAAGACACCGGCTTTGTTGGCAGGGTGCAGTTGCTTCCAGTCAAAATCTTGTGGCTTAACAATTACCCTTCGGTCAGATCGTTACCCACGAAAGAACAAAATAAAGAAAAAAAAGACCTTATTCAATATGTAAATAAATATCTTCATTAATTTATTTTAAGCAATTTTAGTTATGTTATTTCTCTTAGTTTTTAAACAAATTTCTTCCGTTAAGGATAATTTTTTTTAGGGAGTAACCTGTTTTAATTAAAATTTACACGTTATTATGTTTTTTTAACTAGTATTTAAGATGTAAATATCTTGATTAATTTATTTTTAAGCAATTTTAGTTAAATGTTATTTCTATTAGTTTTTAAACTGAATTTTAGAGTTTCAATCAATATCCCAAATTATTCATACCGTATTTTATGATTTTTTTTTTGTAAATAGTCTAAGTCATTTTAATCACTTTATTGTAAACATTTTGTTAAGTGTAGGAAAACATAAATAAAAAGGAAAGTTATAAAAATAGAAAGATGAAACAAATTAAGATATAATAAAGAAGTTAAAAGGGGAGAAAGAGAAAGAAAAGTAAGTCGTAAGACGAGCCAATATAATATATATATATATATATATATATATATATATATTGGATTGTTTTCTTATCTTCTTCCAAAAGCTCCCTGTCTTGGCCGCATGTAGGAAAATCAGTACAACCAAGCATACCCGATCTATAACATCGAATAACCCAAGTGAATAACTTGATTAGTTGCCGTTTTCTGAGGGAACTTATATAAAGCAAGTCCTAAAGCTAGTAGCAAATTTTATTCTGGGTGCGGGCCGAATACTGATCATATTCGGTCGGGTCGCCTATCGAAGAAGTCTGTTGTTTGTTTAGACCCGAAACTTCTAGTGACATGAGACCAACAACACTGACGACGTTAAAGGTGTATATTTAATAACAACTAGCTCATATTGCTACAATGGTTCGTTCCTTTTTATCGCTTTCCTTTACTACCCAGTTTTCGGAGTTACTGTGTCTGCAGTCAACCAAGTGTTTGCGTATCTTATATTGTTATGATTACACCCGCCGAGCCAAGTCAAGCCAAATTTGAGGCTGGTTCATAATTTCCGTTTTTGGAAACCAATTATAATAACAAATACATCATTCTAAATAACCATCTCTTAAATATATCATAACAGGTGATGAAAAGTGGGTTATATACAACAATGTTTAACGCAAAGAGCAGTGGATTGATAGGAGTAAATCTTCACAACCGACCCCAAAACCTGATCTCCATGGAAGAAAGAATATTGTACGCGTGATGGGATCGTTGTGTTATTATTCATTCAGAGTTCTTAAAACGCATTGTAACACTAAATGCGCATTTATAAGTCTAGTAGCTGGAATATGTCCAGATAAATTTGGTCGGAAAGGTCACCGCGTTTCTCAACAGAAAAGTGGTGTACTCGGTGACAATGTAAAGCAAAATACAGCAAGAATAATTTTGTAACTGTTTTCTATCCCAGCCCTGATATTCACCTGACCTTGTACCAAACGATTATTACCTTTCTTTATCTGTCCTCCTATATGGCAGTGAATGTTGGACAATCTCCGCAAATATGGAGAGACTTGACGCAACAGAAATATGGTTCTACAGAAGGATACTGAGGATACCAGGAAGCGAACATGTTTGCACCAACGGGTAAGTTTGTAGATCCTGTAATGTATTGTTGATAATTTTATTATAAAAATGTACTGATTGGGGTTTCACTATTTGCGTATTTAAAAAAAAATAATAACAAAGTTTTTTCTTATTCATTTCAAATCCCGTCTCTTGTGATCTTTAAAAAAAAAGACATTGTTTTGTAGATGAATTTTATATTTAAGTTGCTTAGTTATTTGATTAAAGTCCGTTTCTATACTGAGAGTGGTAACCACATTAAGAGTTAAATCACGGTTTTGAATTAGTGTTTTTTAGTCATAAGTGCTAAGTCATGTTATGGATAAAGCAATGACCAGAGAGTCATTTGCATGTACTTTATGACAAAGAGAATTGATTGGTTGATTTTGTTTAGCGGCATATCAACAGCTCTATTGGTTATTTAATGCCGAAATCTAAATATTTGGATTTTGGTTGGTTGATTTTGTTTAGCGGCATATCAACACCTCTATGGGTTATTTAATGTTGAAACCTAAATATTTGGATTTTGGTTGGTTGATTTTGTTTAGCGGCATATCAACACCTCTATGGGTTATTTAATGCCGAAATCTAAATATTTGGATTTTGGTCGGTCGATTTTGTTTAGCGGCATATCAACAGCTCTATGGGTTACTTAATGCCGAAATCTAAATATTTGGATTTTGGTTGGTTGATTTCGTTTAGCGACATATCAACACCTCTACGGGTTATTTAATGCCAAAATCTAAATATTTGAATTTTGGTTGGTTGATTTTGTTTAGCGGCATATCAACACTTCTATAGGTTATTTAATGCCGAAATCTAAATATCTGGATTTTGGTTGGTTGATTTTGTTTAGCGGCATATCAACACCTCTATGGGTTATTTAATGCCGAAATCTAAATATTTGGATTTGTTTGGTTGATTTTGTTTAGCGGCATATCAACAGCTCTATGGGTTACTTAATGCCGAAATCTAAATATTTGGATTTTGGTTGGCTGATTTCGTTTAGCGACATATCAACACCTCTACGGGTTATTTAATGCCAAAATCTAAATATTTGAATTTTGGTTGGTTGATTTTGTTTAGCGGCATATCAACACTTCTATAGGTTATTTAATGCCGAAATCTAAATATTTGGATTTTGGTTGGTTGATTTTGTTTAGCGGCATATCAACACCTCTATGGGTTATTTAATTCCAATATTTTGTAATTAATTTTAAGCTTTCAACTACAGATATTTTGTACATAATTTATACTTTCAAAGTATTTAAAGTTCTTAAAACGCACTGTAACACTAAATGCGCATTTATAGGTCTAGTAGCTGGAATATGTCCAGATAAATTTGGTTGGAAAGTTCACCGCGTTCCTCAACAGAAAAGTGCTGTTCTCGGTGACAACGTAAAGCAACATACAGCAAGAATAATTTTGTGACTCTTTTCTGTCCCAGCCCTGATATTCACCTGACCTTGTACCAAACGATTATTACCTTTCTTTATCTGTCCTCCTATATGGCAGTGAATGTTGGACAATCTCCGCAAATAAGAAGGTGAGACTTGAAGCAACAGAAATGTGGTTCTACAGAAGGATGCTGTGGATACCAGGAACCGAACATGTTTGCAACGATGAAGTTTTAGAGAAAATGGAAACAAAAAGTAAGCTTATACTTAATATCAGGAAGAGACAGTTGAAATTTCTCGGGTATATAATAAGGAAAGAGGGCTTGGAAAATCTGATACTCACAAGACAGATTGAAGGCAAGTGGGACAGAGGAAAACAATGCATAACATACTTAGTAAACTTAAGTAAATGGATGGCGGAAAAAGGTTTAGGAGAAATAACAAAAAGACAAAATTTATTAAGAGCTACAAAGGACAGGAAATTGTGGAGAGCCATGATCGCCTACGTCCTGAAGGGATACAGCAGATAGAAGAAGAAGAATGAGCTTGAGTAAATGGATGGCGGAAAAAGGTTTAGGAGAAATAACAAAAAGACAAAACTTATTAAGAGCTACAAAGGACAGGAAATTGTAGAGAGCCATGATCGCCTACGTCCTGAAGGGATACAGCCGATAGAAGAAGAATGAGCTTGAGTAAATGGATGGCTGAATAAGATTTAGGAGAAATAACAAAAAAACAAAATTTATTAAGAGCTACAAAGAACAGGAAATTGTGGAGAGCCATGATCGCCTACGTCCTGAAGGGATACCACAGATAGAAAAAGAAGAATGAGCTTGAGTAAATGGATGGCCGAATAAGATTTAGGAGAAATAACAAAAAGACAAAATTTATTAAGAGATACAAAGAACAGGAAATTGTGGAGAGCCATAATCGCCTACTTCCTGAAGGGATACCGCAGATAGAAGAAGAATGAGCTTGAATAAATGGATGGTGGAACAAGGTTTAGGAGAAATAACAAAAAGACAAAATTTATTAAGAGATACAAAGGAGAAGAAATTGTGGAGAGCCATGATCGCCTACTTCCTGAAGGGATACCGCAGATAGAAGATGAAGAATGAGCTTGAATAAATGGATGGCGGAACAAGGTTTAGGAGAAATCACAAAAAGACAAAATTTATTAAGAACTACAAAGGACAGGAAATTGTGGAGAGCTATGATCGCCAACGTCCTGAATGGACACGGCACATAAAGGAGAAACTCGCTTCAAAACGGAGAGATGGAAAACTTTGTCTAATGAAAACAAAATTCGTTGAAAACTTTTTCACATCAAAACCCGTAGAAAGGAATTGAAAAGCCACCGATGCGGCAACAGATCCTTGCGAATAAAATTGAATAAAATTTAATTGTATTCCTTGAAGAATTAATTAAACAGAACAAATTATTTATAATTTTATAATACGAAACGCATATAAAAAAGAAATAATTCATTATTTCTTGAAATTATTCCTATAATTTATTTCTACACTCAAGTACCATGAAATAATTTCAAAAAAATAAATTATAGTAATTGCGGGATTAAATTATAGGAATTATAGATATATAATTATAGAATAATCTCAAGAATTAATTATAGAAATAAATACTACAAATATAGAAATAAATTATAGATTAATTTCAAGTATTAATTATAGCTTTAAATTCTACAAATGTAGAAATAAATTATAGAAATAATTTCAAGTATTAATTACAGATATAAATATTTTAGATATTTTATTAATAAATTATAGAAATAATTAAAGAAATAAATTATGGTAATAATTAATAGAAATATTTTCAAGATATAAATTATAATAATTATAGTAATAAATTATAGAAATAATTGCAAGGAAAAATATAGAAATATATAATAGAAATTATAAAATTAAATTATAGAAATAATTTCAAGAATTACATTATAGCATTATAGAATTAATTATACTAATATTTTCAACGATTAAATTATAGGAATAAATTATAAGAAATAATTTCAAGATATAAGTTATAGGAATATGGAGCTATGACTTGATCAAGACAGTTTGATCATCTACCAGGCTAGTTTTTCAATTCTGAGTTGTCCTTTTTCCGAAACTGATTACTCTACCAGCGTTTTAAATGTTCAGTCTGTTCTCCTACATGAGCCATAGCTGGAGCAAAAGAATAGAAGGATTATTACGCAGTGCACTAGGGCAAAGTAAACGCAGCTCGAACTTGAACCCGGTTCTCCGAATCCATTTTCTTCGCCCATATCTGTTCAGCCAAACTCTACCGGTGATACACAATTTGATACTGGCGTTGATTTGTTCTCGTCCACGCGTACTGCATTGTCTTCGCTTAAAGCACTGATGCTTGTCGAATCGGATCTTTTGGTTTGGTTTATTTTGTTTTACGGCATATCAACCTCAACGGGTCATTCAATGCCGACAACATTTTTAGGATAGATTCATATGAATAGAATATGTATTCTTCAGTTTAGATTGGTTTGGTTTATTTTGTTTTGCGGCATATCAACCTCAATGGGTTATTTAATGCCGACAACATTTTTAGGATAGATTCGTATGAATAGAATGTGTATTCTTTGGTTTAGATTGGTTTGGTTTATTTTGTTTTACTGCATATCGACCTCAATGGGTTATTTAATGCCGACAGCATTTTTAGGATAGATTCGTATGAATAGAATATGTATTCTTTGGTTTAGATTGGTTTGGTTTATTTTGTTTTACTGCATATCAACCTCAATGGGTTATTTACTGCCGACAACATTTTTAGGATAGATTCGTATGAATAGAATATGTATTCTTTCGTTTAAATTGGTTTGGTTTATTTTGTTTTACGGCATATCAATCTCATTGGGTTATGTAATGCCGACAACATTTTTAGGATAGATTCGTATGAATAGAATATGTATTCTTTCGTTTAAATTGGTTTGGTTTATTTTGTTTTACGGCATATCAGCCTCAATCGGTTATTTAATGGTGACAACATTATTAGGATAGATTCGTATGAATAGAATATGTATTCTTTCGTTTAGATTGGTTTGGTTTATTTTGTTTTACGGCATATCAGCCTCAATCGGTTATTTAATGGTGACAACATTTTTAGGATAGATTCGTATGAATAGAATATGTATTCTTTCGTTTAAATTGGTTTGGTTTATTTTGTTTTACGGCATATCAGCCTCAATCGGTTATTTAATGGTGACAACATTTTTAGGATAGATTCATATGAATAGAATATGTATTCTTCAGTTTAGATTGGTTTGGTTTATTTTGTTTTGCGGCATATCAACCTCAATGGGTTATTTAATGCCGACAACATTTTTAGGATAGATTCGTATGAATAGAATGTGTATTCTTTGGTTTAGATTGGTTTGGTTTATTTTGTTTTACTGCATATCGACCTCAATGGGTTATTTAATGCCGACAGCATTTTTAGGATAGATTCGTATGAATAGAATATGTATTCTTTGGTTTAGATTGGTTTGGTTTATTTTGTTTTACTGCATATCAACCTCAATGGGTTATTTACTGCCGACAACATTTTTAGGATAGATTCGTATGAATAGAATATGTATTCTTTCGTTTAAATTGGTTTGGTTTATTTTGTTTTACGGCATATCAATCTCATTGGGTTATGTAATGCCGACAACATTTTTAGGATAGATTCGTATGAATAGAATATGTATTCTTTCGTTTAAATTGGTTTGGTTTATTTTGTTTTACGGCATATCAATCTCATTGGGTTATTTAATGCCGACAACTTTTTTTTTCTGGTAATATTTTGTTTTGTTAATAATCTATTTCTGGTAATATTTTTTTCCTCAAAAATGTATAGCTGGTAATATTATTTTAAAACATGTATTGCTCGTATTTTTTTTTTTCAAACACGTATTGCTGGTAATATTTTTTTTCAAAAATATATTGCTGGTAATAATTTTTTTCTTCAAAAATTTATTTCTGGTAATAATTTTTTACAAATTATTTCTGCTATTAAAACTTATTTTTACTCTTTTATAATGCTTTTTACCTCAGATTCGGGGGTTAACTATTTGCCTATCGCTGGGACCCTAAAAGGTGCTACCACCCCGGGTCAGGATAGACCTAGTAACACCAGCAATTAAGAGGTGGTTCCACGCTCCCCAAAGCCTCCTGATCAGAGGCCTTGCTGTTGGACGCAGTTTATCGTCATACCCAGGACGCGGATGTAGTTTATCGTCATACCCAGGACTCGGATATTGTTTATCGTCATACCCAGGACCGGAATCGGACCTTTTATCAGCATGGCTATTATTAATGAGCGTTACTAACCCAGCCTTTCTGCTCTTGGTTCGCTTCTCGTATCCCAAAGCTATACCTATGAAAAGATAATTCACGTAGCATAACGACTATTCATACTGTGAATGCCCTTCTTTAAAAAAAAAGAAAGAAAAAAAAAAGAGAAAATAAAAAAATTAATATTACTACTACCATTGCTAAAAATAATAACGGTAATAATAATGCGACTGTTTTCGACCGTCCATCTCCACCAAACCCCACTCCTCGTTTCCCCCCACCTCTCGACGGTTAAGTCCGGAGTGTTTTGCGTCTAAAATCACAAGAAATCAAACACCGTCATTAGACACATTTAAGAAAAATGTGCATATTTTCTATGATCCCTAAAGATGAGAAAACAGAATAATAATAATGATAACAACAACAAAAACATGATAAAACAGCAGTGAAAGAATGTTAAGTGCCATTGATTCTTCCTGTTTGGATAAGAAAGAAGGCTACAGAATTAGACACGGACACCACTACTCTTTCCTGTAAACGAATATACACTCCTAGCGATATATTAATGCAAACATAGAAATATAACCGATCAGTTTTCGAGTCAACAAATCGTACGAAAAAAAAAAAAATGGAGAAATACATACATACATACATACATACATACATACATACATACATACATAATGTACTCGCTGACAGAATTCCATGGTTAGAGCATAAGACTGGGGTCGGCGCGTTTTTAAGAGTCAATTTTCGCACAACGGCCTCGCACGATAAGAGCCAAGCGAACATCCGTAGCTTTCGAGACCTTTTTTTGATACTAATGGCCATCCAATTCAAGGCCCAAGAGCCATTCAAGGTAGAGGATTACTGTTGTATGCGCGTAAGAAGTGAAGTTCGTCGAGGCTACGCGGGAAAGATAACGGCTAACTCGAGACTTGAAGCGGTCAAGATTTAATTAAAGAATAACATTTCGGAGTTCAGTCGGAGACGTTAGAAGTATAGAGTTGAAGAAGACTTTAGAAGGAACCGGAAACCCAATCCTAAACAGGAAACAGGCGATAGACCTCTACTCCTATTGAAAAAAAAAACCTGGGAAGGAGAGTGAACCGGACAATAAGCAAACATAGCTACATGATTTCCAGCTCAACTAAAGGACTGCTTAATAACCATGACATATTTGGGATGGATATTAGAATAATCAAGGGCCTACACAGGCAGGAAAATGCCTAAATACGAAAATGAGCTCATCAGATATACGAAAATAGAAAGGGTGTAAGACAAGGATGTGTCTTCTCACCAGACTGATTCAACCTGTACAGTGAGGTGATTCCGAGAGAACTAGGAGTCTTATCAGGATTCATTATTGGTGGCCACAATCCTAACAATATAAGATATGCCACTGACAGAGTGTTGAGAGCAGAGATGGAAAGGAAACTACAAAAACTCCTCTAGGTGAAGGAAAGTGAGAAGAAAGGTTTAAATTTTAACTGCAAGAAGACAGAGAAATGCATGGCTGTTAGCAAAAGGGAGCAGCCCAACATGAAAATTACAAATTGGGGATGCCAAAACCAAACAAGTCCAACAATTTAAATATCTGGGAAGAATTTCAACAGAGGACGGAAAATTGCGACACTGAAATCTGAAGGCGTATTCGAATAGCCAAAGTTGCATTGCAAAAGCTAAGCAAAGTATTAAGAAACAGGAAAATTTCGTTAGAAATAAAGAAAAGACTACTGAACTGTTACATCATATCAGTCCTCCTATATGGCAGTTAATGCTGGGAAGTCTCTTCACAGATGAAGAAAAGACTTGAAGCAACAAAAACGTTGTTCTACAGAAGGATGCTGAGGATAACTTAGACCGAACATGAGAGCAACGACGACGTTTTAGAGAAAATGTAAACAAAAAGGAAACTTATACATAACATCAGGAAGATACAGTTGAATTTTCTAGGTGAAATAATGAGGAAAGATGACTTGGAAAATTTGATACTCACAGGACATTATATACCACTTTAAAAATTAAATATTTTAGTCAAATATATGCACGAAATTTTAGCGGGTAATATGGTACAACTTTTAAAAATATGTAGATATATATCTATATTTCTGATTTGGTTTGATTTCGTTTGTTTTACAGTATATCAACCTTAATGCCGACAATATTTTTTTTATTGCTGGTAATAATTTTTCAAAAATGTATTGATTTAACGAAACTCGACTGAAAATCGAGCTTGGTCCTTCGATTTCTTATCATTTCGAGCGGTTATCCATTGTACTGTAATGATCATCATCATCATCATCATCATCACGCACATACATAAATACGTACACAAATTCAAATTATACAACGACAAGCATTCACTGGATAATAAATCAAAACTACTTTGTAATAGACAATTTATAAATCGCAGCTATGCGACAATTTTATAATCGCTATATTTTCATGTAGTCGATTTTGTGTACTTTTAGGAGAATCGGATCCCAAGAGCCTTCTCAGCTTAGTAAATATTTTTCAGGAAATATCAGCTTCTAATTGGTCAATAAACACACAAGTGGGCGTTGCAATCCACTCACGCACAATATATTTTTCCAGCGCGTGACTAAGTCAAGTTTCCCGCCAAGGCGCCATGAGCTTGTCACGTGATTACATTAGCTATAAATGACAGACACGAATTCGCCCATTCTCTTTCTTCTCTCTTCTTGCTGAAAAATATAGTCCCAGAGAATTATCGGCTCGACCATGACGGTCAGACGTTAAATAATATTTCACGCATTCACGTACGTACGAACTCTTACGAAATTCTCCAAAATACGAACGTTCACACACAAACACAATGTTAACTGTCTATGTGCTTTGTAATTGTTTTGCTTAATACATATATTTGTTTATATATATATATATATATATATATATATATATATATATATATATATATATATATATATATATATATATCGGCTTTGCTTGTCTTCTTTATCTTCAGTTGGACTTAATTCAAGACCGACATTTTCATATTGTAGCTGGACCTTCTTTTTTTTTAATTTTTTTTTTAAGCATTTCACCCCAAGCAAGCCACTAGCACGCAAGCGGTTACAGAAGATTTGGAGCGAGAGCAGATAGGTGTGATAGAGGAAAGGATGAGGAGAAGGATAGGGGATAGATCAAGGCAACTGGAGATGTTGATTGACATTACATTTGAATAGTTAGAGATTATAACTATCAGGGAAACAGGAATAGGGAAGGGATTTCCACAGGCGAGAGGTGCGAGATATGAAGCTATTGGAGTAGAAGAGACGGCTACATTTAATATTTTCAACAATGAAAGGGTGAGAGCGGGATGCCAGCCTCGTAGGACGCTTGAATTCATAAAGTCTGGGAACCAGCGAAAGTATCTCATCGGAGCAATTACCATGAAAGTATTTGTAAAAGAAGACAGAGAGAGGCGACGGCACGTCTGTGAGAGGGCGACTGCAGACAAGATGCCAGATCAGGGCCAATTACGTTGCATATCCGTCTCTGGATCTTATCAAGAACCCCGATGCAAACAGAAGGGGCTCCAGACCAAATATGGCAGCAATACTCCATTTCTAGCAGGAAAGTGTTTCCTTTTCATCTTCACCCGCCCCCGGTTCTCTACAGTACCATTATGGGTGATTGGCGGGAAGGTTCGACCTTTACTAGCGAATCAGCAACAACCGCCTCTGACGTCGTGCTCCAACGTAATAAAGTAGGGAGAGTCATGGGTGTTAAGTTCTATATCCTTTATTTTTAATTCGTCATGCATATTTCCTTCTCTGTTTACATTCGTAACAGAAGCATTTAAATTGGAACTGAAGTTCCACTCAAGCAGCTTTTTCCCACGAACCGCTGTTTGTGGAAACAGCGCCCAAGAGGTTGCTCCCCCGATCATTACAATCTTAATCTGTTCAAGTCTAAGGTTAACTGGCATTTTCCCAACATATTCGGTTCTAGAGGTTATTGGCGGCCCTGCAAGGGTGTGCTAAACAACAGCAAATCCTCAATCTCTCTTTTGTTAAACCAATTCGAACTCCTGACATCTGCAGCAGACGAGGTTGAATACTTTGCCCGGAAATTCTCTTCCAACTCAACACTCGACTTGTTTGGAGTACCCACACCTAATTCCTCTAATAGGACAGAGTTTCTACTGACTGATACGGGCATTACCGCTCACTGGTCTCGGATATCATTTCTAAATTACACTCCCATAAAGCAAGCGTGACGAGATTTCAGCCATCGTCTTAAAGAAATGTGCTCCCGAGCTGACTCCAGTCCCATTCAAGCTATTGCCGCGCTGCTTCCTGCTTTCCATCTCGTTGGAAGTGCTCCTCTGTAATTAGTTTTTTAGAACTCTGGAGAACCTTCTGACTCCTCTAACTATCGCCCTATTAGTCTCCTACCGATTTTCGGCAAAATATTCGAGGCTTTAATCAATACTGGAGTGGTTAAGCACTTTATTTCTCACCGCCTATTCTCTTACAAACAATATGGCTTCCGTTTCGCCAGGTCTACCGCTATGTGCTAGCGACCATCACTGAATATGTATATGAAACTCTTGATAATAACGGCGAAGTTCGAGCTGTGACTCTAGATATCTTGACACGCTGGTCTTTTATGTAAGCTCCGGGGCTACGATAGTACTGGACGATTGTTTCATTTAATCCAATCGTTCCTATCAAACCGTGAAATGAAGGTCGTTTTGAACGGGCTCGCTTCCAGTTCCTTTCACACAAACGCGTGTGTCCCCCAAGGTTCTATCATGGGTCCTACGCTGTTTCTGATCTTCATCAATGATCTTCCTGGTGTCATCAATTCCCAAGTAGGCATTTATGCTGATGACATTACCATTTGCTCCAGTCTCAATAGCAAATCTGCCAGAGCTGACAAAGGTAACCTGGCCGTTGCTGTTGAAAAGGACTTCCAATCTGTGGTTAACTGGGGCCAGAAATGGCTCGTAAATTTTACTGACTCCAAAACTAAATTGCTTTCATTTAACTACTATAAAGAATCTTTCCTGCCCGCCATCAGCATAGCTGATGATAGACTCAGGGAGAGCAACATACTGCAGTTTCTTCGCCTCACGTTTGACTTGAAGTGGAACGACTACATCGAATCAATAGCTGCATCTACTGCAAAGAAAGTTGGGTCACTGTGCCGTGCCAGAAGGTTTTTTTCTCATCAGAGTCCATCTTGCGCATTTACAAATCTACCATTTGTCCGTGCATTAAATACTTCTACCATATGTGGTCTAGTGCTCCTGCTATTCATCTCGAAGTTCTTGACAAAATCCAAGAAGGATCAGTAATGTGACCTTGACTTGTCATCTTGACTTCAGTCTCTTTATCACTACAAATATTTCCGTGACAACAACTGTGACGAGCTTTTTCTCTTAGTGTCCGGACTACATGAATTTAAGCATGCTACTAGATTGGCATTTAGGTCCCACCAGTTTACTGTTGAAATAGTTAAATGTAACCGCGACTTCTACTCCAACAGTTTCTTTTGTCGCACTTTCCGCCCGTGGAACTTCCTTCAGTTTCCTCGCTTTCTTGATAACTATAGTCTTCAAAAATTTAAACGCAACGTCAATCGCCATCTCCAATCTTCTTGAACCTCGGTCAGCTTTTATACTTTTTTCGGTCACCTTTATACCCAGACTTTTTCTCCTACATTCACTCTCTGCAATATCCCTGCTTGGGATGAAATGATTTTTTAAAAAATCCCCGTAAACTGTAACCCAATACATCGAGGGGCTCTCGTGTTTTGTACAGGGTTAACATCATGGTAAAAAAATCTATCTAAGCTTTTTCCTATCTCTCTGTCTATCTAAGCTTTTTCATATCTATCTATTTTAAGACATTTTTATGTTTATATATTATTTTCTTTTATAGATACAAATATTTAAGTTAATGATCTGTTTATAATAAACAGTATTAACAACATTTACCGGCCTGAATATCCGAGAAATTGTCATAGAAAATATGCATCCTCCTACAGGAATCGAACCTGTATCCTATACGGAACTGTCATATAGGCTGACGTGCTTTTACCGATTGAGCCATTATGAAATGGACAAAGTCTGGTAATTATTTTAATTTTAATTATTTTAATTTATCATAAACAGAGCATTTATTTAAATATTTGTATCTATAAAAAAGAATGTATAAACATGAAAATGTCTTAAAATAATTGTCGGACTTTGTCCATTTCATAATGTGTGACGTCATTTGTTTACATTTGGATACGCATCGAGCAGATATGAATGTACGTGAGAAAATCATGGAAAATTGTAGTTTAAAAACAGTAAAATCGACCTTGCTGATCGAACGATCCTCCGTGGCTCGATCGGTTAAGGCACGTCAAGCTAAATGACGGTCCATATAGGATACAGGTTCGATTCTGTCGAAGGTCGCATATTTTCTATGACAATTTCTCGGTAATTCAGGTCGGTAAATGTTGTTAATACTGTTTATTATAAACAGAGCATTTACTTAAATATTTGTATCTATAAAAGAAAAGAATGTATAAACATAAAAATGTCTTAAAATAATTGTCCATTTCATATCTATCTAACTTCAAATGTGTTTAATAAAAATGCCAGCTTTTATATTATGCTATCTGCCTGCGTTTGCGAATATCTGTGATGCCGACGTGCTTGCGCATGCGCCTTGAATATGGATGTTTTTATAAAAGGAAACCCGAGCTGTGTGTTTATTATTCCTTCTTTCTTTCTTCTTGTCGAATGGCAATGGTATCTCTTTTTAATGGTTTTGCAAAACGACCATCCACACTTAACCAACAATCAATGGTATCCCTTTTTAAAAGTGCTTTGTGTAAAGGTTAGCGATTCGGAACAAAATAATCAAACGTGGCAGTTTCGAATTCCGGCCGAGTCTGTGATGTTTCCTTTTTTTTTTTTTTTTTTAAGCGTATCACCCCAAGCAAGGCCGGTGGCCACTATCACGCATGGGGTTACAGAAGGGTTGGAGGAAGAGCAGATAGGAGTGGTAAAGGAAGGGATGTGGAGAAAGAGAAGGACGGAGGGTCGATCGAGGCAGGGGGGTTACGGGAGATATAGAGCGAGAGCAGATAGGAATGAAAGATGTCAGGAAGTGGATAGATCAAGGCAATTGGAGATGACGATTGACGCTACACTTAAACCGTTGGAGATTGTATTTGTCAGGGAAGGGAGTTCCATAGGCGAGATGTGCGAGACATGAAGCTATTGGAGTAGAAAAGACGTCTACATCTAACAGCTTCAACGGTGAAGGGGTGGGAACGGGATGCCAGCCTCGTAGGACGCTTAAATTCACGAGGCTTAGGGACAAGCGAAAGCAACTCCTCAGAGCAATTACCGTGGAAGTACTTGTAGAAAAGGCAGAGCGATGCAACATCGCGTCTGTGAGAGAGCGACTGCAGACGAGATGACAGATCAGGGCCAATCACATTGCATATCCGTCTCTGGATCTTATCAAGAACCCTGAGGCAACACGCAGGGGCCCCAGACCATAAATGGCAGCAATACTCCATGCAAGGTCGAATGGTAGACTTATAGACTTGGAGGATCGATTCCGGGTAGAAGAATTTCCTGGCTCGGCACAGGGAACCAACTTTTCTTGCGGTGGATGATGCAATTGACTCGATGTATTTGTTCCATCTCAGATCAGCATAAATTTCCTTGAATCCATCTCTTCTCAATCAACTATGGATTAGACGGTAGTGCTGACTGGGTTCGCTGGCTCTGAGGTGGCAACCAGTCTCAGAGAATGAAAAAAACAACTGTATTACCCTAACCCTACACCTGCTGTTATGTTACTTGTTCTTGTTTAGCGGTACATCTATGGGTTATTTAATCTAAATCTAAATAATTTGCACGTCATTTTATTTGATTTTTTGAGATAATAATGGTTTATATTATAATGGTAATATTCTTTATTTAAAGCTGTTCGGTTATGTTTCTATTGATTACCAGTTGCAGGAAATAAGTGAGTTTTTTTCTAAATCTCATTTATATCCAAAATTATAATTATCAATAGAATACCTTAGGGTGAGTAAACTTTTTTACTAGGTGGTCGGGAAGGGGTCTTTATATTAGTAAGATTAAAAATTAGTTTGACCCCAAAAACAATAGGCGAAAAAATTTTTAAGTAAAAAAAATCAGGTGAGTCACTTTTATCGAACATCACTGTATATATATATATATATATATATATATATATATATATATATATATATATATATATATATATATGATAAAAATATAGTTTTCATGTGTGCTACATTTATGGGTAAGTGTTCAATATCAGTAATAGAGCGTGTGGAAAGCTATGCCATGTGTCATCGCCTGAAGATTGCGTTAAAGCAGGAACAGACTGTCGTCAACCGGTGTTGACCTCCATGTCCACTAAGACGCAAGGGGTTACTGAGTGTTAGAGAATATGAAGAAGGAGAGAGAAAAGCAAAAACAATAAAAAAACAAAAAGATAGAAGATAACGATTGACATTACATTTAAACCCCTGAAGATCAAACCTGAGTGGGAAGCAAGAATGTCAATCCGAGCAAGGCAATAAAGCCACTAAAAAGCAAGGGGTTTACTGAGACTGAAGGAAACTAAGTAGACGTTATGAGAAGGAATCGGAAACCCAATCCTAAACAGGAAACAAGAGATAAACCTCTACTCCTGTTCAAAAGAAGAGGAAGGAGTGCGAACCGGGCGATAGGTGAACCTATCTATTTCTATTATATATATATATATATTTATATTCTAACAAATTAATGGATTTATCTTTAATCTGACATTAATATTACTTCAAACGTTATTATAGCGAACACTTCCCCGACAAAAGTGGACGCATGTTCGATCCCTGCCGGAGAACATATTTTGTTTAAGATTTCTCGATTGAACAGGCCGATAGACATAATACACACTGTTAAATGACTAAAAATGAGGCATATATTGTGTCCATTACAAGAACGTTTGAAGTAATATATATATATATATATATATATATATATATATATATATATATATATATATATATATATATATATATATAAGGGAAGAGGTTGTAGTAGTTCCAACGAGAGAAAAGTGTGTATATTAAAAAGAAGAGAGAAACCGCAAACGTTTTTAGTTATAATGTGGATTATGTCTATCGGCCTGTTCACTCGAGAAAAAACCTTTGCGATTTCTCTCTTCTTTTTAATATAAAGCCCTTCAGTAAAATGAATGGAGCACTTTGGCTGATTGGCATTTGTTTACTTTTGTAAAAACAATACGCTAGATTCAGTTGTGTAACTCTACCGAGTGAAGATAGCTCTGGCTGACACCAAATTAGTTGTTTCAATCCTGGCTTGAGGCATTCGGAAGTCTAGTCGCACTGAGGAGCTGTGATACAGCGAAACAGTACTGTCTGTGTATTTAGTGAAACTTGTATAAAAGAGAGATTGCTGCTAAAACACACACACGAATATATATATATATATATATATATATATATATATATATATATATATATATATATATATATATATATATGCGTGAGTGTGTTTGTTTTAACAGAAATCTCTCTTTTATACAAGTTTCATTAAATACGACTAATATGGTAATGCGATATTAAGTTTTACATTTAATTTTTTCGTGCTCGTATAAATACGACATAAAGTGTGTAAAAATTATCCAAATATCCTGAATATCCAAACGCTTTCGGCTATTCTTTTAGCCATTATCGAAGATGAATTTAGTTTTTATCTTTAACTGAATGTATGGATTTTTTATGTAGGTATCTAGAGTTATAGGAATGTTTTATTTTCCAAACACGGTCAGCACTTTCTGGCCGTGTTTCTAGTGGCGGTGTTATTGAATTTTGGCTTTTCTTTTTAATTGTTAGTGCTACCATTATTTTTACTTTTTTTATATGTGGATGAGGCGATTATGCTTGTATTGTTTACAAGTATGTTGCGGATGTGGTCTGATATGTTTCTCTGTGTGTTTAAATGTGTCCTAATTGAGCTATAGTCAGAGAGGTGTAACGTGAGTTTCCTCAATATTCTTGTAGTGGTATGCCCAATATAATTATTCATGAGTTTTATTTGATCAGGAACGCAGTTCTTTAAGAGGCATTCAAATCCATAAACAATATTGGTTCATTGTAATTTAGATATTGCAGGTGAATTGTTGTTATTGATATTAAAGTTAGCTGTTTTAATTTTTTTTTATAGTAGATAATTTAATGTTCTTGTTCTGGTCAACTGGGGTTATGTCTTTATAATGTTCGTAAGAGAAAATTCATTTTGCTTATAGTTAACGGGTATTTGGCTTTTACAGAAAATGTTAACGTTATTGTTTTTAACGGTATGTTCAGTAATGCTACTAGTTATTTAAGAATGAAATAGTTTGATCTAGTGATCGATGAGGAAGTTCGGTAAATCGTTGTTAACAAGCGTCTGTTTCACATTATTAAGTTCTTTAAGGAAAAGAGGAAGATAGAGTCTCGAGTGTTCTGTTGAGGAATTTTTTTGTAACTATTACTTTATATCTAATTAAGGTGGCAAGAATTTCTGCTTGTGGGTTTTGTTTCTTTTTGTCCAGCAAAGTAGTGAATTCTACGAAAATGTCTGCGAATGAGATTTCTAAGTTTATAGGTGAAGTTAAGTATATAGTTTGTTTTTATTTTTAAATGCGGTTTTGAGATTATCATTTTTTTTTCAGCTAAAATAAAAATATAATCGGCATGGTGGACATATATTTGGGGATGATATATATATATATATATATATATATATATATATATATATATATATATATATATATATATATATTAATAAACTCCAAGCAAAGCGATAATGCCACTAGGACGCAAGTGAAAGAGAATGAGAAGACTTTAGTGAGGAGAAGCGAGGATATATATATATATATATATATATATATATATATATATATATATATATATCGCTTTTTAATATCTGTTGGTATTAACTACAACTCTCATGTCGCACAATCGTGTGCTTATCGTTCGTCTCACCGCCGTCTCTTCATTACTTTTGAGAAACCCACCCAGAGAAGAGTGGGTCGGGTGGAGATGAGGGATTGTATAATAAGCTCGTTGATGGATACTATGTTTTTTCATAACGTTGACAAGGTATGTGGAATAACAAACGAGATATTAGCGTTAATGTTTCGCATCCCCCTCACCGAATCCTTTTGCCACTTACGGGCAACCCCCACCACACATCATCCCAGTCCAGCCCAGCCCAGCCCAGCCTGTTCCCTAACATTTATTCTCACTTTAATTCTGTCCTTTAATTCAAAACTTATGTCGCCTTAACTCCGGGTCATTTTATACATAGGAAATATATCCTCGGTGGGGATTCTTTGGGGTAGTTAAGTATTGACCAACGGGCTATGGTCTCGGTAGACGGAATTTAAATGGTAAGGTGAATGCACAAATTTCCAGATTTTTTTATTTATTTATTTTACTAAATATTCACCCAATACAATGTCCAAGAGCTACTCAAGGTAGAGGAATGAGGTTGTTGTTTAGACGTAAGAAGATGAAGTAAGTGCAGGCTGTGAGGATATGCAGGATAGATAACGGTTTACCCGAGACGGGAAAAGATTAATATTGTAGTGATTGTGAAGCATCTTCTTGGGAATTTCTTAAGAAAGTAATTATCTTATGGAATTATTTTATTCTAAGAGTGTAAATGGAGGACGTAAAAATATTTCTATAACTACTTTCATTTTAATTGTTTTGATAAACTTTCCGCTCTGGTAGCTATAGACTTTAGTAGATTAGGTGCCGTTCTAAATTGGCGAGAATGTTTCGTCATTTTACAGTTGAAATATCTAGATGTAACCGTAAGTTCTATGCTAGCAGTTTTTCTATCGCACTTCTTGCTTGTAGAATTCACTTCCGACTTGCTTTCCAGTCAACATTGATCTTCAAAAATTTAAATGCAATGTCAATCGTTATTTTCTGTCTTCTTAATCCTTGTTCTTTTATTGTCCTCTCTACTTAATAGTAGTTCTTCTCATATTCTCTAACACTCAGTAACCTCTTGCATCCTAGTGGCTTTATTGCCTTTGATCTTCAAATATTTAAATGCAATGTCAATTGTTATCTTCTGTCTTCTTAATTCTTGTTCTTTTATTATCCTCTCTACTTAATAGTAGTTTTTCTCATATTCTTTAACATTCGGCAACCTCTTGTGTCTTAGTGGCTTTATTGCCTTGCTTAGGGTGAAATGAATTTTTAAAAAGTGTTGTAACCTAGAGAAGGTTACTGAATAGAATAATCACACGAAAGCTGGTAATGAACGATAATACTTAAGAGAAGAACAGCACATATAAGATTCGCCAGCGGCGCGTAGAAGTAGTCAACTGCTAGAAGGGAATCAAGGGAATTCCACAAAGAATCTCAAACTGCAGGATATCGACCAACGGCCCCACGCGGTCAAATGTGGCACAAGGCCGAATTTAATGTGCGGTATCGGAGCCCATAGGCTCAGCCAAAAATCTCTGTAGACCCCGTATAAAACGGGGTTGGTTAGCTGTTTCCCGGGACGAGATACTGCCCTTCGACATAGCCTCCTATGGGGATCCTCTCTGCTCAATCTCCAACTGCAAACCAACATACAGTATTTACTACTGTATTTATGTGAATGGGGACATACCCATTATCATCCGTAAGTATGCTACAACGAAAAATATCTTGTTATGTTTATGAGATAATAAATCCCGGTAGGTCTTCTAGTACTCTTGGGTTTGTCTTGCTGTATTAATAAATTCCTTGTCAGCGTTCTTTTTTTTATATATTCTAATGCAATTCTTACGTTGGTTTATCAACGTTCGTATATGTATGATGAGGTATAATACAGACAGCTGCAATATTCAATGTCTGCGCGAATTACATGGTGCATTCCAGAAGTTTTGAGCCATTTTAGGCGAGGCAGTTATATTAGTCCTAGATTATCGTCATTTTAGTATATCATTACTATGCATCGAATAAGCTGACCAGCCAACTTTTTTTGTTCCAGATTGAAGGAGATGGCTGTTTCCCGAGACGAGACGCTGCCTTTCGACATAGCCTCGTCTGGAGATCCTCTCTGCTCGGAGGCAGTGAGTTTGACTAGCACAGCTGAGGACAAATCTCCAACTGCAGGATATCTACCAACCGCCCCACACTGTCAGATGTGGCACAAAACCGAATTTAATGTGGGATATCCGATCCCGTAGGCTCGGACAAAAATTCCCCGTACACCCCGTATGAAACGGGGTCTGGTAGCTGTTTCCCGAGACAAGTCTCTGCCCTTCGACATAGCCTCGTCTGGGGATCCTCTCTGCCGGAGGCAGAGAGTTTGACCAACACAGCTGGAGGCGAATCTCCAACTGCAGACCAACATACAGTATTTACTACTGTATTTATATGAATGGGGACATATCCATTATTGTCCATAGGTATGCTATAACAGACAAGTATCTTGTATTGTTATGATTATGAGATAATAAATCTCGGTAGGTCTTCTAGTTCTCTTGGGTTTGTCTTGTATAAATAAATTCGGCAAGAAGAGGCATCCTTGTCAGCTTTCTTTTTTTTTTTATATATTCTAATATAATTCTTACGTTGGTTTATAAACGTTCATATTTGTATAATGAGGTACGGACAGCTGCAATATTCAAAGTTTGCGCGAATTACGTGGTGTATTCCAGAAGTTTTGAGATATTTTAGGAGAGGCAGTTATACTGCTGCCATATATGGTCTGATGCTCCCGCTGTTCATCTCGAGGTCCTCGACAAAATCCAGAGACAGACATGCAACTTGGTTGGTCCTGATCTGGCATCCCGTCTGCAGTCGCTATCTCACAGACATGCTGTGGTTTCCCTGTGCCTTTTCTACTAGTACTTTCATGGCAACTGCTCCGACGTGCTACTTTCACTGGTTCCCAAATTACATGAATTTAAACGTGCTACTAGTTTGGCATCTTGGTCTCACCCACTCACTGTCGAAACGACTAAATGTAGCCATCTTTTCTACTCCAACAGCTTCTTATCTCACACCTCCCCTCAGTGGAACTCCCTTCCTATCACTTGCTTCCCTGATAACTATAATCTTCAAATATTCAGATATAATGTCAATCGGCATCTTCTGATACCTGTTCTTCTCTTTATCCTTTTCCCAAACACTCCTCTTTACTCTTACTCCCACTCTCTGTAACCCCTTGTGTGCTAGTGGCACTCCTGCCTTGTTTGGGGAGAACTGCTTAAAAGAAATTAAACCGAAAACAGTACTGCTTGCTCGGTCAATGAATGCTGAATGTTTCCTTATAAGGAAACGGCTAATATTATAATTACTAAACACGGCTTGTCCCTGCTGACTTGTTTGCAGAAAGCAGTCAGGGAGTAAAGACAATTTGAAAGCTCGCGACGCAATATAACTTTGTAAATTCCCAGTAAAAATGCTACAGAATTCTGAGTAAAAATGCTACAGAAAAAAAGCTGCCAACTGCCTATGGATTAACTTGTATAAGCCGAGCATTTGTTTTTCGCTGGAGCAAGAGGTTTAAGGACGGCAGGGATTATGTGAGAGACGGTGGGAAATGTAGGAATGAGAGGGACGTCCGAACACCAGAGAGGGTTGAGAAAATTCGTAATTTTCGGGATGAAAATCCGTTTTGCCTTCCATCAGCATGGCAGGGGTTAACCTCCAGGAGTGTGACTCCTTGCGACTTCTCAGGCTAACATCTTCCTTCTGACAAAGATTATATTGAATCAATTGCTAGGTCTGCTGCTAGGAAAGTTGATCGTCCGAGAGAATGTTTCTCTCTAGAATCTATCTTAGAAATTTATAAGCCTGCCATCCACCCGTGCATTGAATATTGCTACCACAACTGATCTGGTGCTCCTGTTATACGTTTAGAGATTCTTGATAAAATCCAAAGAAGAATCTGCAACGTTATTGGCCCTGACCTGGCATCCCGGCTTCAGTCACTTTCCCACCGCCGTAATGTAGCTTCCCTATGCCTTTTCCATAAATAATTTCATGGTAATTGTTCGGATGAGCTTTCCGCTATGGTACCTAGATTTTATAAATTTAAGCGCAGTACCAGATCGGCAACAAGGCCCCATCATTTTACACTTGAAATGGCAAGATGCAACCGTTAGTTTTAGGCTAAGATTTTTTTTTCTCTCGCACTTCTCGCCTGTGGATCTGATTTCCGGCTCCATGCTGTCCAGCCAACTTTGATCTTCAAAAATTAAAATGCAACGTCAATCGATATATACTTTCGACTCGATTTCCCGTCTATTATTTTTATTGTTTTTTTTTAATCATTTCAGCTCAAGGCAACAAAGCCACTGAGGCACAAGGGGGGGGTTACTGAGTATGAAAGAATAAGAAAAAGAAAACATTATGAAGGAGCAACTTCATGTTTTCTCTTTTTTATTCTTTCACACTCAGTAACCTCTTGTGTTTTAGTGGCTTTATTGCCTTGCAGGGGGTGAAATGATTTAAAAAATATAAAATTATTCCCTGGCTTTAAATAACATGCAAAAGGTTGACCGCCGTAATGTAACTGTCTTGTGTCTTTTCCATAGATACCTGCATCGTAATTATTCTTACGCACTTTCCTCTGCGGTAAAGTTCTTATTTTTATCCACCCCAAGACAAATTGTACATATGGGAACTAGTTAGGACTTCATAGAGACTTTGAGGTATTATGGTGACTGTAAGAGGAATGGTAATTAAGAATGTGTTGTTTAGGTGTAAGGAATATTGTGGTATGTTTGGGTCAGTAATTGTGCTTAGCAGAGATTGAAAACAAGCCTTTTCCTCATCCCTCTTTTGGCCTTGTCCCACATTTTGTATTTTCAAAATAAATATTACTTTGCTCTATTGTACCTAGAATTTTATGAATTTACGCGCGGTACTAGATTGGCGGCAAGGTCTCATCATTTTACAGTTGAAATGTTTATATTTAGGCGTAAGTTCTATACCAACAGCTTCTTTTCTCGCACTTCTCGCTGGTGGAATTATTCCGGCTTCTTGCTTCCCAGTCAACTTTGATCTTCAAAAATGTAAATGAAATGTCAATCGTTATCGTCTATCTTAATTCTTGTTCTTTTATTGTCCTCACTCCTTAATAGTATATTTTTCTCATATTCTCTAATACTCAGCAACCCCTTGTGCCTTAGTGGCTTTATTTCCTTGCTTGGGGTGAAACGTAAAAAAAAATGATCGATGTGTCACTATAAAGACAATATGCATACAATTTATAGTTGTCAACTTCACACAGACATTCGTGAAGATCTGACCATGCTCAAAATGTATGTACAGTTTGTCTTCCTGTGACAGAAAGGAAGACACATTGACGACAGCAGGGAGATGGTTAAGCTCATTACCGCCAATCCAAGATTGTCTCTGTTGACATGTGATGAAAACTGGATCTACTGTTATAATCCAGAGACCAAGAGACAGAGTGTCCAATGGAACCATCCTGACTCCTACAGTAAGTCCACTGGGAAGCTCACAGTGGTCGCCCTTTTTCGACATCACGGGCATCATCTACATCCAATGGGCCACTTTTCATCCGACGGTCAACAAAGAGTATTTTGTGAATGGGGTTCAAGAAGAGGTTTCGTCGCAAAAGGCCAGAGCTCTTCCACTCGGATCCGTGGCACCTGCACCAGTCCACAATTCAATCCCAGTAACCAACTACTTGAGAGATGGGCATCAAAACTGAACCTTACACGCATTATTGTTCCGGCTTTGCTCCCTGAGACTTTTGTTTGCTCCCTAAGCTGAAGGAGGAACTCAGGGGCAGTCGTTTGGAAGACATTGAGAAGATGAAGGAGGCTGTGACAAGGGTTCCAGACATCTTCACTTTGGATGACTTTGCATGGGTCCTTCACGAAATTAACAAATCTCTCCTGAAAAGGTCTTAAAACTTATGGAATGCACCTCATAGACTAACAACTAGAAGTCATCAATGTCTGGTTTGTTGTAGATTAACTTCTTATTTATTCATTTATTCTTCCATTCACCTTAGTAAAGAATGCGAAGGGCAGGGCCAGAATGGTCGGTGATTGGCCAGAGTGACTCATGGGCGGAGCTTCTGACAGTGATGGATTGCCTTTGTATGGGTTTTGAATATAATAATTTGAATATAATTCCAAAACGGCGCGAATTGTACAGAGGGTCACAAGAATACTGAAGCGTCGATATGGCCCCAACAGTCAGGTTTGCGACAGGCCAATACCGCCCGCAGAAGGACGCTGAGCCAACGTGCGACATGCGTTCCTGTCACGTCAGTCTTCCTATGGCCTCATAGAGTCCAAGCTGCCACTATTAATAAAACGAATATCAAAAGCAAATGACCCTTTTCGTTGATACCGTTTTTATTAATAGCGTTGGGACCTAGAGACGACACAGAACGCAGCTGTCTTGGAAGACATGACTTCAAAGACTTAATCCACTGACCACAAAAGACTTAAGATTGGGATAAAATCTTACGCGTTCCCCTTGTACGTGGGTGTCCCAGTAATAGTATCACACATGGAAAAATTATGAATCATCCAGTG
Source organism: Acanthosepion esculentum (assembly GCA_964036315.1). Lineage (NCBI taxonomy): Eukaryota > Metazoa > Mollusca > Cephalopoda > Sepiida > Sepiidae > Acanthosepion > Acanthosepion esculentum. The sequence continues at coordinate 93,737,712 of OZ038499.1, forward strand.
GGATCAAACTCACTACTGAGTTGTAATTGTAAAAAGTCTGTGATAAGGGTCCCAGACACCTTCTTTGAAGGAGTTTATAGTTTTGTACTTTGAAATTAAAAAATGTCTCTGAAAAAGTCTCAAAATTACTGGAATGCATCTCGTACATGCGGCGAATAGATCCGATTTTACAAGTATTTAATGTACATAATTAATCGTATACAAGAAACCATCATGAATAGCTGAACAGGAAAAGGAATCATTAAACCGAGCTTGGATTTTGATTGATGATGCTTATATCCCCTTAGAACTAATGGCTTTGGAAAGGCATGATTCCACTTCTCCCTTAGTACTGTTCCATCACCAGCAAAATGGGGTGAGTGAGAGGCGTTTGTTAAATATACTCTTCCATATATATCTTACATCCAATAATTCTTCTTCCTTTATATAATACGTCTTATCAGAATATGGGAGACCATAGCTCTCCACAACTTCCTTTTCTTTATTACTGTTTACCCCTGTCCGTGTTATCCATTCACTCAAAACGTCAAATACATTACACACTGTTTCTTCCTAGTGGGGTGTGCGAGGATACACCCAGTTTTGCAACCGGCTAATACCACACGCGGAGAGACGCTAAGCCAACGTGCGATATGCGTTCCTGTCACGTCAGTCCTCCTACGGCCTCTTAGAATCCAAGTTGCCACTATTAATAAAACAAATACCAAAAGCAAATGACCCTTTTCGTTGATACCGTTTTTATTAATAGCGTTGGGACCTAGAGACGACACAGAACGCAGCTGTCTTGGAAGACCTGACATCAAAGACTTAATCCACTGATCATAAAAGACTTAAGATTGGGATAAAATCTTACCCGTTCCCCTTATACGCGGGTGTCCCAGTAATAGTGTCACACATGGAAAAATTATGAATCATCCAGTGGGGATCGAACTCACTACTCAGTTGTAATTGTAAAAAGCCTCTGAGTAGGGGTCCCTGCCACTTTCCCTTTGGATGACTTTCCGCGGTTTCTTTACTGAGACGCTGCAATAAGTGCACTGAAGTCAGAGGATCCTACTTTGAAGGAGTTTAGGGTCTTGTACTTCTTTGAAATGAAAAAGAAAAATGTCTCTGAAAAAATCTCAAAATTTCTGGAATGCATCTCGTACATAAATACGGTGAATAGATCCGATTTTACAAGTATTTAATGTACATAATCGTATACAAGAAGCCATAATGAATAGCTGAACAGGAAAAGGAATCATTAAACCGAGCTATAAACTAAGCAATAAGGCTACAGAAACGTATGAAATCCTCCAGACTGCTTATGGATTAACTTGTACGAGTCGAGCGTCTGATTTCCACTGACATAAGAGCGTAGTGTTAGAATATATACTTAAAAAGGCCTCAAAAGAATAAAATAGTTACTTGGGTATTTGCTAGTATGAAGAGGGATAGGCTTCGTCAGGTTGTCTTGCCATAGATATCCCATCACTGTTATGGCTGCAGTACATGATATGCTTTTATGAACCTAATTGTTTACAGAACTCCTGATGTGACAAATATTTGCTATAAAGTAATGGTTGACAAGCCACTTCTTTCCTATATCATTACTACAGAAGTGAATTTGGTCTTTACTGGGTGACCTACACTTGCAATTTTGCAGCATAGAAAGCTTAGTTATATCACAAAACTATTAAATATTCTATGTATGAGGTACATTCAAGAAGTTCTGAGAGAGGCAATTATAACTTTCCTAAGTTATTTATAAATAAATGACAATAGGAAAACAGTAACTGTTGACGCGTTTCGTCCAATGCGGACTTTTTCAAAGCAAGAAACGAAATGAATTTAATTAAACAAAGAAAATTAATAAAAACAAAAAACAGAGTGTTCTTAGCAACTGGAATGTAGGAAACGCTATTTTCATATTGTTAACTGAAAATGACGTCAGTTATTGTAGTTTTAATATAGTTCGAAAACATTGATCAGTAATGTATTTATTGAACAAAGTAACTAATAATAACAAAACAAAAGTCATTGAAACAAAGCAAGTTCAGTCGACCAATGATGACAATTCCAGAACAACATAACTATGAACAATTTTTTTTCTATCCTCTGCCAGCCGCTATGATGGAGAAAGCATTACCTCGAACCGTCGCCAGTGAGACACGCTGCAAGAGCCACTCCGTTTCGCGAGGCTCGTTCCTTAATCGAGACGCAATCGCGCCAATCCTCCAAAGGAACACCATCGAACGAGCGCCAATAACCCCTGAAGTCTCCACTGCCACAGGAGTTAAAAAAAATCTATCAGCAAGAGAAGAATATTTAGCTATTTTTTTTTTATCTTTGCGTCTCGGGCGACGAATATATAATAGTTTTAATATATAATTACGATATACCTAATAAGCTGACTTGCCAACTTTTGTTAATTCAGATTGAAGAAGATGACTGTAAAAGCTCTTTGAACATACACTATTAAATACTGGTTGTCCCAGCAGACAAGTTTGCAGAATGCAGTCAGGACTTGAAGACAATTTGGAAGCTTGCTATGCAATAATTGTTTTGTGTTAAACTAAGCAATAATGCTACAGAAATGTCTGAAATGCTCCAGACTGCTTATGGATTAACTTGTACAAGTCGAGCATCTGATTTCCATCGACATAAGAGGTTCAAGGACAGTGGAGAAGAGGTGAGAGAGGATGAGTGATGTGGGAAGGAGACAATGTGGATGTCAAAACGCCAGGGCTAGTTGAGAAAATTCACAATTTTTGGGATGAAGATCATGTCTTCGAAGACAATAAGTTTAGAGTTGATGTAGCAACTGTACACAGAATTATTCATGAAGATCTGAATATGTGCAAGATGTGTGCCTGGAGTGCTCAGTAACAAAGGAATACACACTGATGACAGCATGGGGATGATTGATGATCAAAACTGTCCTTCACCCTTGCTACAGTTCAGACTTTGCTCCCTGTGGGGTGGGGGGCAGTCATTTTGAATACATTGAGAATATGAAGAAGGCTGTGACAAGTATTCTGGACGCCTTTTATTTGAATGACTTTCATGGCGCCTTAACTAAATCGTTGGAGGACTACAAGTGAATTGAAGTCAGAGGATCCGACTTTGAAGGAGATTAGAGTTTTGTACTTTGAAATTAAGAAATGTCTATCTTTTCTTCTGAAACCGTCTAGAATGAACCTCGTATATATTTGTTTAACCGCAATAAAAAATTTTTAAAAAAAAACAACATATTCTCACGTCTCTGTTTCTCTTTCCGTTTTGCTGTAAATATAATTAATGACGGTTGAAAAGGCAGAAAAAAAGGCCGATTTATCAGCGACAATAAGCAGAGACTAGGAATTTTAAATACGAGATGACAACCCATCCCATTCAAGGCAAGATTTTAAGCTCGTTCCTGCAGAAGAAGAAATATAACCTTTGAACGTGAAATATTTAAATTAGGTTGTGCGGTGGTGTAATAGCTATCGACGCGAAAAAGTGGAATTTGGGGTTCAAATTTAGAATGAGTTTACAGCATTCATTTTCACACTAATGCCCCTGGGGAAAGCTTGAATCCGTCTCCGATCTTCAGTTAGGGGTGAAATAGCAAGGTAGACAGAGATGTTTAGCCTTGGGTGGCAACCAGTCTAAAATTCCAAATCGCAGGCAAAACAACGGGAAATCACTCATTATATTTCCCAGATGACAAAGAAAAAGGAATCTGTGGAGGGCCACGATCCTCTACGTTTTGAAATGGAAGAGCATTGTAATTAATTTAATCATATCGTATTTGAAAATACCACTCATTGTGGACGCTTGGATCATGTTTAATTTAATTATCGTAAAGTTATATAATTTAATGTATATCAGAATATCGTAAAGTTATATAATTTAATGTATATCAGAATTTCTCCTAATAAAGTATTTAATATTAAATTACACTGGAGCAATAATTTGTTTTTACTAATATTCACTCAATATAATGTCCAAGAGCCACTCAAGGTAGAGGATTACTATGTTGAGTCGTATTAGCGTAAGGAAGGGCAAGAAGTGAAGTTTTGGGGGCTATGCAGGAAAGATAGACAACTAATTCTAGACTTGAAGAGGTCAAGATTTAATTCAGTCAGTTATGTGCCATGCGTGATGCATGACTGACGAGGCAGATTTTTCCATTTCTTTCTGCGATAGACCAGTTTCCATCCAAGGCTATAAAACCCGGTCTGTCCTGCTATTTACCCATAGCAGGGGGGGGGGATAAGAAGAGGATTCATACCTTTCCCAAGGGTATTACCACGTAAGTGAATGTAATGGATTTGACTGGAATTCGAACTCGGCTCTCCGATTCCTCAATCCGAGCCGCTATCCAACGTGCCTTTGGGATTTAATTAGTGAATGAAATTTCAGAGATCAGGCGGAGACGTTAGAAGTATAAAGTTTTAGTAGACTTTAGAAGGAACTAGAAACTGAATCCTAAGCAAGAAACAAGGGATAAAGCTCCACTCCTCTTCAAAAGACCGGGGAGGAGTATGAACCGGGTGATAGGCGAACCTATCTACTTCAATTGGGGGAGGAGGAAAAATAAATAAAACCAATAGGGAAAAGATTACAGGCGGAAACGTTGGAAGCATAGAGTTAAAGTAGACTTAAGAAGCAATCGGAAACGAAAACCTAAACAGAGGACAGAGGATAACCCTTTACTCCTGTTCAAAAGACCTGGGAGGAGTGTGAACCGGACGGTAGGCAAGCCTATCTACTCCTATTCATAAGGGGAGAAGAACTAATTACAGAATAACATTTCAGAGTTCAGGAGGAGATGTCAGTAACACAGAGATGAAGGAACCGGAAACCCGATCCTAAACGAGAAAAAGGGATAATTTTATACTCATGTTCAAAAGACCGCGGAGGAGTGTGAACCGGACGGTAGGCAAGCCTGTCTACTCCTAATGGTAAAGGAGAAAAATAAATAAAATAAATATTGAAAAAAAAGGATGATTGGGAGACGTTAGAAGTATAGTTGTAGTAGACTTTAGAAGTGTTATGGTCCAAGTTAGGACCAAGGAAGAACAACACGAACACAAAAGTAGAAATAACGAAGATATATTACACGGAATAATAATACAAGGTGTGGAAGGTGTTAGTATGACTGTCAGTCTGGTTTGGAGTGAACTACTATCGGCTCGATTCGATTCGATATTTAACAGTCACCCCACGAGGAAAGTATAATGGCACAAGGCCTCGTCCGGGTCCCTCTCTGCCAAAGCAGAGAGTTCGACAGGCGTCGCGCACAGTCAGAGACTGCGGCTCGACTCGATTCGTCCCTCTCTCTTGAGAGGCGTAGTATACATAGTGTTAGGAAGAGTTCATTCTGTAGTTATAGGTAAGGACCCATAACAAGAAGGAACCGGAAACCCAATCCTAAACAGGAAACAAGGGATAAACCTCTACTCCTGTTCAAAAGATCGGGGAGAAGTGTGAAAATTATTATTAAATTTGATATAATAACATTCAATTCTTGTAATTCTATTCTTGCCGAGAGTCCTGATGACCGATTGAAAAATTACGAAACTTTGTCGGCTTAAGTACTGAATATTATTATACGTACTTTAAAAAGCTAAAGCGATAAAAAAAAAAGTGAATGAGATCAACTAGGCTCTCGTAGGTCCAGATAAGCCTGAAAAAAATTAAAATCCAGCGTTCCCACATCGTTAGTGTTTCCCCTCGGTACATAATCGTAATCGATGTTCATGTTTTATATCCCCTCCCCTTTCTACACATATATAATAAAAAAAAACTAAAAACATTAGTTTAGTGATAGTCCGATGAAGTCCAAGAGGAAGAGCATTACACAAAATTTTTCCACTTTGTCATTTAGTTAACTAATTATTATTATTATTATTAATAATAATAATAATAATTTAAATATTTTTTAAGTATTTCACCCTAGGCAAAGCGGGAGTGCCACTAGCACGCAAGGGGTTACAGAGAGTGAAAGTAAGCGTAAAGAGATGCGTTTGAGGAAAGGATAAAGAGAACGACAGGGATCAAGAGTAAGGCATCAGAAGATGTCAATAGACATTACATTTAAAATTTTGATGATTATAGTTATAAGGGAAGCAAGTAAGAGGAAGGGAGTTCCACTGTTGGGAAGTGTGAGAGAAGAAGCTGTTGGAGTAGAAGAGGCGGCTACATTTAACTGTTTCGACAGTAAAAGGGTGGGGCCGAGATTCCAACCTAGTAGCACGCTTAAATTCATGCAGTTGGGGCACCAGTGAAAATAGCTCGTCAGAGCAGTTGCCATGAAAATATTTATAGAAAAGACAAAGGGAAGCCACGTCACGACTGTGAGAAAGTGACTGAAGTCGAGATGCCAGGTCAGGACCTATCACGTCACATATCCGTCTTTGGATTTTGTCGAGAACTTCGAGATGAACAGAGTGGATACCAGACCATATATGGCAACGGTTTTCAATGCAAGAACGAATAGTAGATTTGTAGATTTGAAGGATGGACTCAGATGAGAAAAACCTTCTGGCACGACACAGAGAACCAACTTTCCTTGCACTAGATGCAGCTATTGATTCAATGTAGTTGTTCCACCTCAGGTCAGTGGAAAATGTGAGGCGAAGAAAAGCACAGAGCCGCTCTCGTGAAGTTGAGCATCAGCCATGCTGATTAATAGTAATAATAATAATGATGATGGGATTTCAAGTGGATGAAGAAGACCAAGAGATGCATAATGCACCTACTGCGGCGGCAAAGAACCTAAAAAAGAAGGTACAAGCAAATGCAATGTACCAAAAGCAGAAACGATGGTAAGATAAACCACTTAATTGTCAATACTCTGCTCGTGATAAACAAGCTGATGTAGACAAACTCCATAGTAATCAGTAGTGCAAGATTAAAACCTGAAACCAAAGGTTTTATTCTTGCTGCACAGGACCGATGCTTGCTAAATAGAAATTATCAAACAACCCCGCAGAAAATGAGTTAATCTGAAATGCAGATTCTGTGATGAATATCCAGGAACAATTGATCAGGTTGCATGTTATTAGAACCCATTGCATATAAAACTCAGCATGACGGTGGGCTAATATCTGCACTGGAAAATCTGCAGCTTTTACATCAAGAAATTCGTACGAATACGACCTAGACACGGTTATAGACATAGGACCTGTAATAATTTGATGGGACTTTACAAGACACACAGACAGAACAATCAAAGCTAATCGGCCAGACATTGTGATCAAAGACCACAAAACAGAATGTGCTTTCTTATAGACATGGCACTTCCTTCAGATTGTAAAAAATACGATTGTCCCTGTTGTGATAGAGGCATTTGGTATGATCAAGAATGGTACCGAAAAATATGCGAGTAAAATTCCTGGACATATCCGCATCTCAGAGCTACAAAAGATTAATTTGTGCTGAATTGTACATATCCCCCGCAAAACCCTCTTTAAACGTCCCAAATGTGCATAGATAACACTCCTACAGTGTTCTTTTTATTCATAGACCCCGGAGAGGACTTAGTAATTAGCTACTTAAAATTACTCTCTGGCAAGAATGATACACCATCGCCGTTTGTATATTACTGTGCCAGATAAAGAGACAAAGAACTGTCATATTATTGATATTGCCGAAGCAAATGACACAAATATAGCAAAGAAAGGTGATTGAGAAAATTACAAATTTCTCTGATTTGAAAGTTGAGATGGCAAGATTGTTTTGAATAGGGAAAGGAATGGCAAGGTGATTCCAATGGTGATTGGCGCATTGTGATCGATCCCATTAAAATTGCAAGAAACTAGTATGAACATCACCCGGTCTGGTTACAGAGATAGGACCTGTAACAATTTTATAGGACTTTACAATACACACAGACAGAATAATCAAAGCTAATCGCCCAGACATTGTGATCAAAGATCACAAAAAACAACAGAAAATGCTTTCTTATGGACATGGCACTAATGTATCTTTAAAAAAAAACTCTCAAAATATAAGGATCTTGAAGTGGAATAAAAAAAATGTGGCACATTAAGGCCTCAATAATTCCCGGTTGGAGCCTTCAGTTTGATTGGAAAAAGGTTCTCATTAAAGGGATCACTGGTATCCCATACTTTAAAGTAATTAAAGAATTGTTCTGACAATTGCAGCTTACGCTTTACGAAGGGCTTTACCCGTGTAAAATGTGTGTGCTCTTAGGTTAAAAAATGTTCAATGAAAATATCATGATGCCATTTCTGACATTAGGTCTCTGGTTGGGACCCGGAAGGAAATGACTGTAAAACAGTATTTAAAGATAATAATAATAATAATAATAATAATAATAATGATAATAATAATAATAATAATAATGGATGATCTCAAGCTCTTTGCCAAAGACGACAATGAGTTGAAGGGTCTCCTCAATATTGAAAAATACTTCAGTGACGACATAGATATGAACTTCGGATTAGATAAATGTGCAAAAGTTACATTCAAGAAAGGTAGAATTAAAGAAGCACCCTTAATAGATTTAGATTTTGTCACAAAGATTAGGGAACTGGAGCATGATGAAGCTTATAAGTACCTAGGAATTAGCAAAGGAGATGGCATACGACACCCCCAAATGAAGGAGAAGGTAAGAAAGGAGTACTACAGGCGTGTACGTCTGGTACTAAATACCGAGCTAAACTCCATAAACAGAATATCAGCTATAAACACCTTGGCTGTCCCTGTGGTGCAATACAACTTCAACGTCCTTAACTGGAACATAGCTGAAATTAAGCGAATGGGCGCCAAAACGAGAAAGCTCCTCACTTGCTACCGCATGCATCATCCCAAAGCTGATGTTGATCGCCTGTATGTGCCCAGATCCGAAGGAGGCAGAGGACTAGTTCAACTAGAACTGTCCTACAAAACTACAACAATTGGCCTCCAAAGATACTTGGAAACTACAGAAGACTGGATGATGGTATGTGTCAGGGAACATGAAAGTAGTAAGCGTCTTTACTCCGTAATAAAGGAAGCCAACAAATTCAAAATGGAGTTTCAAATGGGCACAGAAATTCAAATACATCCCTGTACACCGGCTGAAGCTGCAAAATACTTAAAAAAGAATGCAAAGAATGCAGATAAAGAAACAATGGCAAGATAAACCGCTCCATGGCCAATACTCTGCCCGTACCAAACAAGCTGACGTAGACAAAAACCGCACCCATCAGTGCAGGGTTGAAAGGTGAAACTGAAGGTTTTATCATTGCTGCACAAGACCAATGCTTGTTAACTAGGAATTATCAAGCACATATACTAAAATACTGTGTTAGCCCAAGATGCAGATTCTGTGACAAATATCCAGAAACCATTGATCATCTTATATCAGGTTGCACGATATTGGCACCCACTGAATATAAAACCCGGCATGACAGAGTGGGCACTGGAAAATTTGCAACTCCTATGGGAAGGAAACTGAAAGAAACTGGTACGAACACCACCCTGACCCGGTTACGGAGATAGGACCTGTTACAATTCTATGGGACTACACAATACACACTGACAGAACAATCAAAGCCAACAGCCCAGACATTGTTATTAAAGACCACAAACAAAATAAGTGCCTCCTTATTGATAGGGCAGTCCCTGCAGACTGCAATGTATCTTTGAAGATATTCGAAAAACTGTCAAAATACAAGGACCTTGAAATAGAAATCTCAAAAATGTGGCACATGGGAACATCAACAATTCCTGTTGTAGTTGGAGCCCTTGGACTGGTTGGAAAAGATTCCAGTAGGCTGATTGAAGGGATCCCTGGAAGTCCATGCCTCAAAGAGATACAAAAAATTGTTCTGACAAGTACAGCCCACACTTTACGAAGGGCTTTATCTATGTAATTATTTTTTTATTTTTTATTTATTTATTTTTTTTTTGCAGTGGAAAGTGTCATGATGCCATTTCTAACCTTAGGTCCCTGGGCGGGTCCCGGAAAGAAATGTGTAAACGCCAGATATCAAAGGAAATAAAAATAATAATGATACTAATAATAATAACTAGCGGGACCGGTGGAACTTCCACGGACTAATATAATGTTGAGTAAACAAATAACTTTTTCTAAATATATGTATGTATAAAATCAATGCATTGAAGAAGGAGCAATTAAAATCTCTACATATATAATAGAATGAGATACTTAGATATATATAATTTATATTATAACTTAATATATATATACTTACTATCCTGAATGGGTAAATATGCAGTTATATATATGAAAGGAGCAAGACCGTACCAACAACACATTTCCATGTTGTCGGCTGTTGCGGAAAATTGTAAACTGAATGTGGCTCTGCCCTCATGACATGCCGGACCACGGGATTGCCGGATTACACAGATTGGACTGTATAAAAAAATGTTCACGGAATCTTTTGAACTTGGCCAACATAGCCACAAGTCGATAGAAACCTCAAAATGGGCTTACTATTCATGGCATGTGAGATCGACAGGTTTAAAATTAACTTCTACAATTAATAAGTCGTGATATCATTAATAATAATAATAATAATAATAATAATAATATTAACTATAAATATCCGTAAAAATTTCACGGTTTTACTATTTGCATTTTAATGACTGAATAATCCCCTTTCGGGATATAAAATATCTGTGGAAATTCTTTCTGCAGTAGACCAGTTGCCATCCAAGTCTTTAGAACTCGGTCTGTCCTGCTATTTACCCATAGGTGGAGAGGGAGAAGAAGAGGATTCATACCTTTCCCAAGGGTATTAGCACCTAAGTGAATGTAATGGATTCAACTGGAATTCGAACTCGGCTCTCCGATTCCTCACAGAGTCGGAATCCTTGGAATTAATCTTCTTCTGTCGTTGCTATAGAACCCGGTCTGTTCTATTTCATTTTTTTCATTTTCTCATTTATTTTTCCTAACATTTTTCTGGGAGGAGAAGAAGAGGATTCATACCTTTCCCAAGGGTATTAGCACCTAAGTGAATGTAATGGATTCGACTGGAATTCGAACTCGGCTATCCGATTCCTCACAGAGTCGGAATCCTTGCAATTAATCTTCTTCTGTCGTTGCTATAGAACCCGGTCTGTTCTATTTCATTTTTTTCATTTTCTCATTTATTTTTCCTAACATTTTTCTGGGAGGAGAAGAAGAGGATTCATACCTTTCCCAAGGGTATTAGCACCTAAGTGAATGTAATGGATTCGACTAGAATTCGAACTCGGCTCTCCGATTCCTCACAGAGTCGGAATCCTTAGAATTAATCTTCTTCTGTCGTTGCTATAGAACCCGGTCTGTTCTATTTCATTTTTTTCATTTTCTCATTTATTTTTCCTAACATTTGTCTGGGAGGAGAAGAAGAGGATTCATACCTTTCCCAAGGGTATTAGCACCTAAGTGAATGTAATGGATTCGACTGGAATTCGAACTCGGCTCTCCGATTCCTCACAGAGTCGGAATCCTTGCAATTAATCTCCTTCTGTCGTTGCTATAGAACCCAGTCTGTTCTATTTCATTTTTTTCATTTTCTCATTTATTTTTCCTAACATTTGTCTGGGAGGAGAAGAAGAGGATTCATACCTTTCCCAAGGGTATTAGCACCTAAGTGAATGTAATGGATTCGACTGGAATTCGAACTCGGCTCTCCGATTCCTCACAGAGTCGGAATCCTTGCAATTAATCTTCTTCTGTCGTTGGTATAGAACCCGGTCTGTTCTATTCCATTTTTTTCATTTTCTCATTTATTTTTCCTAATATTTTTCTGGGAGGAGAAGAAGAGGATTCATACCTTTCCCAAGGGTATTAGCACCTAAGTGAATGTAATGGATTCGACTGGAATTCGAACTCGGCTCTCCGATTCCTCAGAGAGTCGGAATCCTTGCAATTAATCTTCTTCTGTCGTTGCTATAGAACCCGGTCTGTTCTATTTCATTTTTTTCATTTTCTCATTTATTTTTCCTAACATTTTTCTGGGAGGAGAAGAAGAGGATTCATACCTTTCCCAAGGGTATTAGCACCTAAGTGAATGTAATGGATTCAACTAGAATTCGAACTCGGCTCTCCGATTCCTCAGAGAGTCGGAATCCTTGCAATTAATCTTCTTCTGTCGTTGCTATAGAACCCGGTCTGTTCTATTTCATTTTTTTCATTTTCTCATTTATTTTTCCTAACATTTTTCTGGGAGGAGAAGAAGAGGATTCATACCTTTCCCAAGGGTATTAGCACCTAAGTGAATGTAATGGATTCGACTGGAATTCGAACTCGGCTCTCCGATTCCTCACAGAGTCGGAATCCTTGGAATTAATCTTCTTCTGTCGTTGCTATAGAACCCGGTCTGTTCTATTTCATTTTTTTCATTTTCTCATTTATTTTTCCTAACATTTTTCTGGGAGGAGAAGAAGAGGATTCATACCTTTCCCAAGGGTATTAGCACCTAAGTGAATGTAATGGATTCGACTGGAATTCGAACTTGGCTCTCCAATTCCTCACAGAGTCGGAATCCTTGCAATTAATCTTCTTCTGTCGTTGCTATAGAACCCGGTCTGTTCTATTTCATTTTTGTCATTTTCTCATTTATTTTTCCTAACATTTTTCTGGGAGGAGAAGAAGAGGATTCATACCTTTCCCAAGGGTATTAGCACCTAAGTGAATGTAAGGGATTCGACTGGAATTCGAACTCGGCTCTCCAATTCCTCACAGAGTCGGAATCCTTGGAAATAATCTTCTTCTGTCGTTGCTATAGAACCCGGTCTGTTCTATTTCATTTTTGTCATTTTCTCATTTATTTTTCCTAACATTTTTCTGGGAGGAGAAGAAGAGGATTCATACCTTTCCCAAGGGTATTAGCACCTAAGTGAATGTAATGGATTCGACTGGAATTCGAACTCGGCTCTCCAATTCCTCACAGAGTCGGAATCCTTGGAAATAATCTTCTTCTGTCGTTGCTATAGAACCCGGTCTGTTCTATTTCATTTTTGTCATTTTCTCATTTATTTTTCCTAACATTTTTCTGGGAGGAGAAGAAGAGGATTCATACCTTTCCCAAGGGTATTAGCACCTAAGTGAATGTAATGGATTCGACTGGAATTCGAACTCGGCTCTCCAATTCCTCACAGAGTCGGAATCCTTGGAAATAATCTTCTTCTGTCGTTGCTATAGAACCCGGTCTGTTCTATTTCATTTTTGTCATTTTCTCATTTATTTTTCCTAACATTTTTCTGGGAGGAGAAGAAGAGGATTCATACCTTTCCCAAGGGTATTAGCACCTAAGTGAATGTAATGGATTCGACTGGAATTCGAACTTGGCTCTCCAATTCCTCACAGAGTCGGAATCCTTGCAATTAATCTTCTTCTGTCGTTGCTATAGAACACGGTCTGTTCTATTTCATTTTTTTCATTTTCTCATTTATTTTTCCTAACATTTTTCTGGGAGGAGAAGAAGAGGATTCATACCTTTCCCAAGGGTATTAGCACCTAAGTGAATGTAATGGATTCGACTGGAATTCGAACTCGGCTCTCCAATTCCTCACAGAGTCGGAATCCTTGGAAATAATCTTCTTCTGTCGTTGCTATAGAACCCGGTCTGTTCTATTTCATTTTTGTCATTTTCTCATTTATTTTTCCTAACATTTTTCTGGGAGGAGAAGAAGAGGATTCATACCTTTCCCAAGGGTATTAGCACCTAAGTGAATGTAATGGATTCGACTGGAATTCGAACTCGGCTCTCCAATTCCTCACAGAGTCGGAATCCTTGGAAATAATCTTCTTCTGTCGTTGCTATAGAACCCGGTCTGTTCTATTTCATTTTTGTCATTTTCTCATTTATTTTTCCTAACATTTTTCTGGGAGGAGAAGAAGAGGATTCATACCTTTCCCAAGGGTATTAGCACCTAAGTGAATGTAAGGGATTCGACTGGAATTCGAACTCGGCTCTCCGATTCCTCACAGAGTCGGACTCCTTGGAATTAATCTTCTGTCGTTGCTATAGAACCCGGTCTGTTCTATTTCATTTTTTTTCATTTTCTCATTTATTTTTCCTAACATTTTTCTGGGAGGAGAAGAAGAGGATTCATACCTTTCCCAAGGGTATTAGCACCTAAGTGAATGTAATGGATTCGACTGGAATTTGAACTCGGCTCTCCGATTCCTTTATCCATTACTCCACCGTGGCTCCAATATAAGGGCAGAGCCACATGCAGTTTACAATTTTCCACGGCAGCCGACAACAGGAAAATGTATTGTCGGCTGTTGCGGAAAATTGTAAACTGTATGTGGTTCTGCCCTTAAACATGCCGGACCACGGGATTGCCGGATTACACTGATTGGACTGTATAATAAAATGTTCACGGAATCTTTTGAACTTGACCAACATAGCCACAAGTCGATAGAAACCTCAGAATGGGCTTACTATTCAAGGCATGTGCGATCGACAGGTTGAGAATTAACTTCTACAATTAATAAGCAGTGATGTTATTATTATTATTATTATTATTATTATTAATAATAATAATAATAATAATAATAATAATAATAATAATAATAATATCTATCAGGACATGTGTAAATGAAATGGATTTACTAAAAAAAAAAACAGAACTATTTTCAGGAGATTAAAAGAAAAGTGACATAGTCTCTTAAAAAATACTGAAATGTCCTAGACGGACCGTTTGGTCACAAAACAGGATTCAAACCCTCACTACAAACAACTGCCTTTATCTAAGAGTGTTCCCCTCCCTTCTCTCTCTCTCTCTCTCTCTCTCTCTCTCTCTCTCTCTCTCTCTCTCTACGTTTCTTTCTGTTTTATTCTTTGTGTCCTCTCTTGTTGTTTATAGTACTGGATATATGAAGATAAACTACATCCGTCAGCAAGGCCTCTGTTTGGGAGATTGGAGCTTTTGAGTAGCATGAAACCACCTCTTAATTGCTGTTGTCTCCAAATTCACGCTGATCCGGAGTGGTAGCAAATGTTAGGGTCGCACTTGTGGGCAAATAGTGAACCCGCAAACAAAAACAAAAAAAAAACACTGGTGTAGACAGTCAGTACGAAAAACCACATCAACTGATGCAACAACAGCAAAAATGGTTAGCACATGTTACTAGAAGAGATAAATAATTATGCCATCAAGATATCGGCTTTCCACACTGCCTTAAACATAAGGTTAGGAAGGAAACTCCCCTCAATAAGAGAAAAGGCGTTAACAGCCGGCTTAAGAACTTTAATTTTGAGAACTGTTTTACGAAAAAGAATTTATTAATCTCAACCGACACTAACGTTCGGTCAGTGGATTTTTTCTCTATAGAAACTATTGATTTCGCCATTATCGTGGAAATACTCTTCCCACGGCGTTATACCATCCTTTCACCAGCATGGCTGATGCTAACCTTCTCAGGCTAACGTTTTCCGCTGCCAGAAGAAATGGAAAGATTATAATAAAACAACTGCTAGATCTGCTGTTAAGACGGTTCACTGTGCCGTGCGAGATGATTTTTCTCGCCAGAGTCTATCTTACATATTTATAAGTCTACCATGCATTGAATGTTACTACATCAAATGTATATATAAGTTCTTGACAAAATCCAAAGAATCGGCAATATTACTGGCCTTGACCTGGCATCTCGTCATTTTTCCACCGCTGTAATGCAGCTCCCCTGTAAATTTTTCTATAAATATTTTCATGGTAATTGTTCGGATTCGTACCTAGACTTTATGAATCTAAGGATATTACTGGATTGGTGGCAAAGTATCATCATCTTACAGTTGAAATGGCAAGACGTAACCGTAAGTTCTATGCTAACAGTTTCTTCTCTCGCATTTCTCGCTTGTGAAACTCTCTTTTGGTTTCTTGCTCTGTCAGTCAAATTTGACTTTCAAAAATTTAAATTCAATTTCAATTATCTTGTCATCTTTTATTTTGTTGTTCGCTTTCTTTAATAGTTTTTTTCCATATTATCTCACACTCAATCTGCAAGGTCTCATCATTTTACAGTTGAAATATCTCGATGTAACCGTAAGTTCTATGCTAACAGTTTCTTCTCTCACACTTCTCGCTCGTAGGACTCTCTGCCAGCTTCTTGCTTTCCAGTCACGTTTGATCTTCAAAAATTTAAATGCAACGCCAGTCGTTATCTTCTGTCTTCTTAATTACTGTTCTTTTATCTCTCTCTCTCTCTCTCTCTCTCTCTCTCTCTCTCTCTCTCTCTCTCTCTCTCTCTCCTTAATGATGTTTTCTTTTTCTTATATTCTCTAACCCCAATAACCACCTTGCGTCTTAGTGAGCTTATTGCCTTGCTTTGGGTGAAATGATTAAAAATAAGTATTTGTAATTTCATCGTTTTTGTTTTCTTGTTGTTTTGTGTGACGTTTCGGTCTTGAGAGGGTTTACATACAGTAGTTGATCTGAATCTCATTCTCGATGAAGATGCAACATGTGTACACAATAAATTATTTGTGTGCTATATATATATATATATATATATATATATATATATATATATATAGTTAACTTAAGCGCAGTCATACAATCAGTCAATGTGTGCTGCAGGATACAATAAACACAGTGGGAAGAGGAGGTGACGACAGACAAGGTAAACACACACAAAAAAAAATAATAATCGTGATGATAGCCATAAAAAAAGAGGTCTCGTTGTGATGGCTATGAAAGGTGATAGTCCTGAGAACTGGCCTTGGCGAAGAAGCACGGCGGGACACTTTTTTTTCTCCCATCTTATCTTCAGTGATAATAAATTTGCATCTTTGTGGAGTGAAGAGAAGGGAGAGTTGGGTTCTTGGTCTATAGTGGGGGTAAGCAAGGGAAGTCGGGTGTTGTACGTGAAAGGCACAATGAGGAGTACCGGCCCTCGTGAGAGTGCCACTATGAGTGTATTTGTGAGAGTGACTTAGACGAGCGGTGAATGAATGAATCAATGACTAGATGAATGGGCGGGTTTTCTGTGAATGACGTCGATGAGCAAGATGTGTCGAAGAATTTAAT
Organism: Acanthosepion esculentum; assembly: GCA_964036315.1. Classification (NCBI taxonomy): domain Eukaryota; kingdom Metazoa; phylum Mollusca; class Cephalopoda; order Sepiida; family Sepiidae; genus Acanthosepion; species Acanthosepion esculentum. The sequence goes on from OZ038499.1 coordinate 93,754,680, forward strand.
CGTTAGTGTATGACTTAATTAGGCAATAGTATCGTGGGGTTGCTAAGCTAACCTATCAGTGCCCTATCGTATTATTAAAATATTTTGAAAACGGGAGGAGGTACGACAATGTTTTACATCAGCATTTAATCGATTTGACGGCGAATATCGATTTCAGTCTCTTCATATCTATATATATATATATATATATATATATATATATATATATATATATATATATATATATATCTTCATATCTATTGATCACAATCTTTTTATATCTATCTATCTATCTATCTATCTATCTATCTATCTATCTATCTATCAGTTAGTTGTCTCAGACTTGATATATGATAAAGTGAACTGATTTACAAAAATTTATGTGCAACAACGTTTCATAGTAAAATCATTTCCAATGCATTTTCATAGTAAAATCATTTGTAATGAATTTTCATAGTAAAATCATTTCCAATGCATTTTCATAGTAAAATCATTTCCAATGCATTTTCATAGTAAAATCATTTCCAATGCATTTTCATAGTAAAATCATTTCCCATGCATTTTCATAGTATAATCATTTCCAATGCATTTTCATATTAAAATCATTTGCAATGCATTTTCATAGTAAAATAATTTGCAATGCATTTTCATAGTAAAATCATTTGTAATGAATTTTCATAGTAAAATCATTTCCAATGCATTTTCATAGTAAAATCATTTCCAATGCATTTTCATAGTAAAATCATTTCCAATGCATTTTCATAGTAAAATCATTTCCCATGCATTTTCATAGTATAATCATTTCCAATGCATTTTCATAATAAAATCATTTCCAATGCATTTTCATAGTAAAATCATTTCCAATGCATTTTCATAGTAAAATCATTTCCAATGCATTTTCATAGTAAAATCATTTCTAATGCATTTTCATAGTAAAATCATTTCCAATGCATTTTCATAGTAAAATCATTTCCAATGCATTTTCATAGTAAAATCATTTCCAATGCAATTTATAATAAAATCATTTGCAATGCATTTTCATTGTAAACATTTTTTCAATTCATTTTCATAGTAAAATCATTTGCAATGCATTTTATAATAAAATTATTTGCAATGCATTTTCATTGTAAAATCATTTTCAATGGATTTTATAATAAAATCATTTTCAATGCATTTTCATAATAAAATCATTTCCAATGCATTTTCATAGTAAAATCATTTCCAATGCATTTTCATAGTAAAATCATTTCCAATGCATTTTCATAGTAAAATCATTTCCAATGCATTTTCATAGTAAAATCATTTCCAATGCATTTTTATAGTAAAATTATTTGCAATGCATTTTCATAGTAAAATCATTTCCAATTCATTTTCATAGTAAAATCATTTGCAATGGATTTTCATAGTAAAATCATTTGCAATGGATTTTCATAGTAAAATCATGTGCAATGCAATTTATAATAAAATCATTTGCAATGCATTTTCATTGTAAAATTTTTTCCAATTCATTTTCATAGTAAAATCATTTGCAATGAATTTTTATAGTAAAATCATTTGCAATGCATTTTTATAGTAAAATCATTTGCAATGCAATTTATAATAAAATCATTTGCAATGCATTTTCATTGTAAAAATTTACCAATTCATTTTCATAGTAAAATCATTTGCAATGCATTTTATAATAAAATTATTTGCAACGCATTTTCATAGTAAAATCCATTCCATTCATTTTATAATAAAATCATTTGTAATGCATTTTCATAGTAAAATCATTTGCAATGCATTTTCTTAGTAAAATCATTTCAAATCCAGTTTGATAGTAAAATTATTTGCAGTACCCTTTCAGAGTAAAATCATTTTCATTGACTTTACAATATATAATCATTACCAAGTGTATTGGCATTTTGTAATGGTTAGTAAGGCTAGTCTGTTTGGTTATTAGTAACTATCAGGGTTCTTAATCTGCTGTATATAGACAAAGTACACAACGATAAAGAAAAAAATCGCTTGCTTTCAGCAGATTTAAAACAGATTTGCATCAATAATATTCATGTATCATAATTAATTTTAAGATTAACCAGTTATTTGTTTTTGAGCAGATATTATGGTAACATTATGTAAATGTCAGGTGTTACTGATTCAGATGTTTCGAGAAAAGTTCTCACAGGTACTTTATTGGAAAAGAAGGATTCTATAAATTCCAGTTTAAAATAGCTGTGGTCGCTGGAATGCCGAATGTTTCCTTATAAGGAAACGGCTATTATTACCATTACTATTAAAATTATTGTGTCTACATCTCATAATTTTTATAGCATTGGTAATCTCTCTCTCTCTCTCTCTCTCTCTCTCTCTCTCTCTCTCTCTCTCTCTCTCTCTCTCTAATTCAGCTGGATTTTGATCCTAGCTAGAGGCAACCGGACGTCTAGCCACACTGATGAGCTGTGATACAGCGAAACTGTCTGTCTGTGGATGACAATATTTATGTTCCTGAAAAATTTATTTCGGTTGAGCTCTCTGGGGAGGAAGTGTGGGTTTCTAAACAGTGACTATTACGGCTAATAATGCATGACTCTTCGGTAAATCGAATCGAGTTCTCTCATTCACTGTGTGTGTTATCTAAAAATAAATACGCTTAAATTCACCTTCTTCCCTGCGGTGCGCCAACGGCTTAGGGGTAAAATCTCTGACTGACGCCAATTCATGCCGGGTTTTAACCGGACGTCTAGCCACACTGATGAGCTAGGAAAACAGTCTGTCTGTGGATGACAATATATATATATATATATATCCGAATGTAATGATAACGAAAATAATATATAAATTCTAACGTTCATAGCATTAATCCAAAAGACGGCTTAATACCGATAGTATAGCAGTAATTATTTATTATAATTTTTTCATCTAGACAAAAAAAATTTACTCACTACAAAGATGCAACTTCGTTTCAGTGTATTTAGTTGCACCTCGATAACCATTTTGATTCTCACCAGACGAGATGCAACTGAATGCACCGAAACGAAGTTGCATTTTCGTCTTAAGTAAGTAAGTAAGTTGTTTTTGTCTATATGAAAAAATTATAATATATATATATATATATATTTGTGTATTTAGGCAGCAATCCTTCTTTCAAGCACATTTCATTAAAAACGACTGACAAGGTGCTTTTATTTAGTTTTTTATATAATTTCTCGTGCGATCTAATAAACTTTTCAGAGGATAAATTATATAAAAATTGTCCGAATGTTCTTTTCCGAGCGCTTTCGGCTATACATTTAGCCATTATCAAGGATTATATTTCAACTGTTAGAATTAGAAATAGTTTATGTGTATGTTTTATAAAGTGATTCATTTTTTTGTTTCGAAACACGGTCAAGATATTATGTCCATGTTCAAAGTTAATATTATTAAGTGTTGGTTTGCTTATTTTTATAAGTAAGGCTTCCATTATTATTAACCTTTTTTTGCAAGTGGATGATGCTATTATATTAGTGTTGTCGACGAGTATATTCCGAATAGTGTCCGGTAGGTATCCATGAATATTTAAATGAGATCTAATTGAGCTATTGTCAGAAAGGTGTAGAGTTAATCTGCGTGTTAAACGATTTGTAGTGTGGCCTATATAATTATTTACGAAAGTTGATCCTTGAAGAATACAATTCCTTAATGGACATTTGAATTCGTAAATAATGTTTGCTCTATTTAATTTTGTTCTAATTTATATATATATATATATATATATATATATATATAGTTGGATTGATGTGAGTTTGTGAGCCTGGTTTTCACGCTTTTGTCGATCATCAGACAAACTGATTAATTTTTTAAAATTTTAAATTTTAAATTTAAAAAATTTTAAAAAAATTTAAAAAAATTTTAAATTAAATTTTAAAATTTAAAATTTTAAAATTAAATTAAAATTTTGGATTTATGTAGGGTTGCGTGTCTTGGTGTTTTTATGGAAGTGGGTGGGGGGATAGGCGTCGTGACGTCACTCATACTTACGCAAACATACATACACGCCCGTACACCCATTGAGGTATGCAGACTCACATACACACATACAGGCAGGTGCTTTTTTCAATATGTTCCTACAACAACAATATTTTGCCTACAACAACATTACAAAAAAAAAAATGCCTACTTTTACCTACACGAGAAAGTAGCAATAATATTCCATACCCCGCAAAAGGATTTAGTAAACATCAGATAAGAAATAATTTCCAAATGCAGGCATGAAAATAAATACCTATTATCAGAATTTATACCAAACGGATAAAAAAAGATTATCACCACATAAAGCACCAATTTTAATCTGTACAAAATAATCAGCTTTCTTAATAATTTCCATTGTGTACTATTCAAGGCTACAATACATGTTAGAATTTGTTTCCGAAAACCTTTCTGTTAGATTGTCAATTCACTCCTGTTATTATCCTGAAAATGAAACTTTTTGCATAGTTCATATCACCCAAGTTGGATTAAAATTGCTTGATAATATTATCTTGATATTCTAATATCTTGTCAAATAATTTCATAAATTCCATAAAAGATAGAGGAAATCGATAGATAAATTAACTATGAATAAGTAAAGTCATATCTAAAAATTGGCCCGTACTACCAGCTCTATTTTTATTTTGGGATTGAGTACTGACAAGTTCTTTGTTTAACCAAACATTAGATACCATAACGCCAATTACTCTCCAGTTCATGCTACCGTCATAATAATTGCATTTATTGTTATTATCATTCCACCACCATTACTAATCACTTTTACCACTTTACAATAACTATTTGCTACTACAATCATTATTATCATCAACCCCCGCCACCATTACTACCACATCACAATTACTATTGCCATATTAGTCCGCAATCAACATTAACGTAAATTACTCCTCTCTCCCTCAGCAAAATTAATACCACCGCATAAAAACTAATAAGGATTACAAATTGGAATTTCTACCATTTATATATGCGCAATCACCAAAAACAAGCAAATAACCGACTTTAAAATAATAACAAAAAAGACTTTAAAAAATATAAAAATAATAGCATTTTTTACCGATCATAGTTTTACACAGACCCCAACATACGTATATACGTACATGCGAGGAAATATTATTCAGCGGAAAAATAGGAAAACGGTCTGAGTGTTGACATCGCTTCATTCAGGAAAATTATTTGCTACACAATCCATCATTGAATTCAGCAATCAAATTCGTACGTATGTACACAACAGCACACATTTACATATATTCCCATATTGTTGACATATATGTTTATGTTTGTGTGAGCTCCGGTGGGCGAGCATGTGTGTCTGCGTACCTCAATGGGTGTACAGGCGTGTATGTATATTTGTGTAAGTATGAGTAGCGTTACGACGACAATTTTTCCTCCCACTTCCATAAAAACACCAATACACGCAACCCTACATAAATCCAAAATTTTTTAAAAATTAATCAGTTTGTCTGACGATCGCTAAAACGTGAAACCCAGGACCACAAATTCACATCAATCCAACTAAATATGTTAGCTCTATCTCTGATATTGAGCGCTTTCCAATAAGTACCGCGCATATAATATATATATATATATATATATATATATATATATATATATATATATATATATATATATATATGTGAACATAGAAGTCAACACTTAGAGGCGACAGTCTGTTTCATGCTAGATGCAATCGTCAGGCCTAAGCTTAAGCTTAATACCCTTAGCACGCAAGGGGTTACAGAAGATTTGGAGCGAGAGCAGATAGGAGTGATAGAGGAAAGGATGTGGAGAAGGATAGTGGATAGATCAAGGCAACTGGAGATGTCGATTGACGTTACATTTGAATAGTTGGAGATTATAGCTATCAGGGGAACAGGAATAGGGAAGGGAGTTCCACAGGCGAGCTAGCGTTCTCAGCTGACGTGAAGTGGAAAGTCTATATTGAATCCATTGCTAGGCCAGCTGCTAAGAAAGTTGCTTGTTTTGGTCAAGATTTGGTGACATCAATTTGGATTCTACTTTATTACAAAATTCTAATCTTGTATTTTCATTTTTTAGTGCTTCGATGTTAAACCTCCGTGCAGGACGTGGTTTATGTGAACAGGAAGTGGACTATTTATTTTGCTGACTGGTGTTGTAAGTTTTGCCAAGAGAGGTTTATGATCAGTTTAAAAGTGAGAATTATAAAGTCTGACAGCTGCGATAAATTGCTTAGGGCGAGAGTCTGAGATGCCGAAGTCAATAACTGTTTTGAAAAAACAATACTTCGAGGCACATTTCAACCCTGACCACAGGAACCGGAAGATGTCGGCCGAATTAAAACATACGCTAATATACACCTGTAGAGGACCGTGCGGGTGTGAATGTGTGAAGATGTGAGGAGATATCTCTGGGTTAAGATTTCCTGCTGGCCGGTCCAGCTACATAAGAATGTTGGACTATAATGGAGTCCAAAGAAGATAAAGAAACAAACAAGACCGATATACATGTATGCAAACAAATATATATTAATAACAAATTACAATGACATGAAGGGTTACAGAGTGTTGTATGGAGAAGTTATGGTGAGTGTGTTGAGTGTCCGTACGAACGCGTATATTGTTTTTAGCGTGTTCCCAGAATATAGGAAACGCTGTACGTGTGAGAGGTCACATATTGGAATAAGTAAAAAAAAAAAAAGAAAGTTTTTTTACCTCGCCTCACGCGCGAGGTTGCGGCCCGAGGCCTGAGTCGAGACAGATGGCCGCACGTGTGCGTAAGCCGTAAAAAGACAAAGAGGCGAAAGGTCAACCAATATTTATACTCGTGGGAGAGAGACCCCTGTTGAAGGATTAAGGAAATGAGGAAGAACCCGTGCATTACAATAACTGTCTCCAAACATAAACAATGTCCTTCTTCTTTATGTGCCGTGTCCCTTCAAGGCGATCGTGGCTCTCCACAATTTCCTATCCTTCTTAGATCTTAATAAATTTTGTCTTTTTATTTCACCTAAACCTTGTTCCTCCATCCGTTTACTCAATCTAAGTATGTTATGCGTTGTTTCGTCTATCTCTCTTGCCCTCAATCTGCCCTGTGCGTATCAGATTTGCCAAGCCCTCTTTCCTTATTTTGTGCCCTAGAAATTTCAATTGTCTCTTCCTGATGTCAAGTATGTTTAGTTTTCGTTCACATTTTCTCTAACAATTTGTCGTTTCTCACATATTCAGTCCATGGTATCCTCAACCTCCTTCTGTAGAGCCACATTTCTGCTGCTTCAAGTCGCTTCTTCATCTTTGAGGAGATTGTCCAGCATTCACAGTCATATAGGAGGACAGATATCGCGTCGCAGTTCAAAATCCTTTACTTTGTTTCTAACGAAGTTTTTTTGTTTCTTAATACTCTGCTCAGCTTTTGGAAAGCATCTTTCGTTATCCAAATGCGCCTTCGGATTTCAGTGTCGCACTTTCCGTCCTCTGTTAAAACGCTTCCCAGATATTTAAATTTGTTGTATTCGTTTGATTTTGGCATCCCCAATTTGTAATTTGCATGTTGAAGTGCCTCTTTTGTTAACAATCATTAATTCTGTCTTCTTGCAGTTACCTAATGATGAGGAAGTAAAGAAAGCATACGTTTACATTTTGTTTCCATTTTTTTAAAAAATTTGTTGTTGCTCATATATTTGGTCCATAGTATCCTCAGTATCCTTCTGTAGAATCAAATTTCTGTTCCTCCAAGTTTCTTCACCATTCAGGATATTGTCCAGCATTCACTGCCATATAGAGGGACTGGTATCACGTAAAAGTTCAGTCCTCTTTTCCTTGTTTCTACCAAAGTTTTTCTGTTTCTCAATACTCAGGTTATCTTTTGGGATGCATCTTTGGCTATCCAAATGCACCATTTAGACGTCAGTGTCACACTTTCCGTCCTCTGTTAAAATACTTCCCAGATATTTAAATTGTTGGACTTGTTTGGTTTTGGCATCCCCAATTTGTAATTTTCATGTTGGGCTTTTCTCTTTTGCTAACAACCATTCTCTTCTTGCAGTTAATGTTTAAACCTTTCTTCTCACTTTCCTTCACCTGGAGGAGTTTTTGTAGTTTCCTTTCCATGTCTGCTCTCAACACTGTGTCAGTGGCACATCTTATATTGTTAAGATTGTGGCCACCAATAATGAATCGTTTGATTTTTCGTTGATTTTGGCATCCCCAATTTGTAATTTGCATGTTGAAGTGCCTCTTTTGCTAACAACCATGCATTTCTGTCTTTTTGCAGTTGCCTAATGAAGAGGAAGTAAAGAAAGCTTTAAAAAGCTAAAGAATAACAAAGCATCACTTGACATTGAGACTGAACTTTTGAAATTAGCGTACCCTATCCCCGAATTTAAAAACAACTTTCTAAATTCTGAGGAAGCACATCCCTAAAAAGTGGGGGCTATCGTGCGCCTCCAAAAAGTGGGGTGTCGCGCATTCCCAACAAGTGGGATCTGTCGCTGTTGTAACCTAGAAAGGGTTACTGAATGAGGAATAACCAAAACGGAGGTTCGAAATGAAATGGTAATCTTTATAGCATCAACAAAGTATAATACTCGCCAGCGGCGTGAAGTAGGTAAACCACTGCTAGTGGTGGACTAATTAGACAGTATATTACCCCAACTTACAATAGTGTCAAACGTATTTATGAGGATTGGGACATACGGTATATAGTAGTTGCGCATCCCAAAAAGTGGGGTCTATCACACATCCCCAAAAAGTAGGGTCTATCGCACAACTCCAAAAAGAGGGGTCTATCACGCATTCGAACAAAGTGGGGTCTGTAGCGCATCCCAAAAAGTGGGGTCTATCACACATCCCCAAAAAGTGGGGTCTATCACGCATTACCAAAAAGTAGGGTTTATCGCGTATTCATGCACTATGGAAAAAATAGCCCCCAAGACCTTCACGCATACGGATGTATCGTAATTAGATCCATTATAGTAAAGGTACTAATGAACATTTTATTAACTAGGTTTTCAACTAGTCAACTCCTCAACACCCAGTTTGACTTTGAAGGGGTGAAATGGTGACATATATTTTATCAAACAACTCCAGGAAATTGCTTACTTCTCCAATAGACAATTGCATACCTGCCATGTCGTCCTCACAGCAGTATACGACCGCATCAATAGTGACTTAATTTTCTCATCCGTTAGAAACCGCCATCCAAGCCCCAAGTTCACGTGGAGGAACCCTAAAACGCCATTAACTTAACTTGAGGCTGCATATATGCGATAGTATTATCATTTAATTTTAGGATTTTATAATATCTCTGAAAATATTGTGTTACTAATATATACCGTGTGTAACAGCAAAATTGTCCAAATCGTGTAACACCATAATTATCCATCCCACAAAATATTTAATATCTAAAATAAATAAATAAATAAATAAAACACTAAACTAGCTGAGTTTCGAATAAGAAACTCAGTTTAGTGTTTTATTTATTTATTTATTTTGTGCGTTGTTAAAATGCAAACGCTTGACAGTTTATTTTGGTCCCATTTTATCTCGACTGGGTCAGCTTTTTCTTTCCCATGTCCGTATATATTTTCTCCTTTTCCCACTCCCTTGGCGAGAGAGCGTCTTGATTTTGTCCAATGGGCAGAATACAGAGGCCTCTCCTTTTTTGAGGGTTGGACGGGCCCTACTAACATCAGTTATGCTTAGTTTACTTTGTGTTCATGTTTAGTTTGTTGTTGGGTTCATCTCCCTCCCCTCTCATTCTTCATTATTAGATTTTTATATATAATTTATGATCATTAAATTTTTATGGTATGGGGCGCGTTTTGTAGCCCCCACCCTCTGAGAGGATATGGTATTATGGTGTATGGAGTATTGGTTGGTGACGGACGAGTTTTTGTGGTGAATGTGCAAATTGTAATGAGTGAATGTGTCGTGAATCGAATTAGCTAGGTATAGGATAGTTATTGAAGACCAGCCTCAACCACTCCACTTTTTTCGGCCTTGTGCCGTAATTGTATTCTTATATACAATAAATATCCATTAGAACGTGAAAAAAAATATCCATTATGGAATTTCTTTCCACTATGCTATAATGTCATGGTCACGCGCGCATTAAAGCGTGAAAAACTGTTTCTTTACAGGCATTTCAGAACATCACTGCAGTATTCATAGTTGATTCTGTTAAGAGCCGGCTTTAATTTTTAATATAAATTGCTTCTAGGATCTGTAGCTTGAATTTATGATTTTCTTGGTATAGGATACTTGTGTTGTCGATCAGTAATTTTTTATATTGTGAATGTGGACAGGAATGTTGTTGTAGATGTCTAGCAGTGGACGAGTGGTCAGAAATGTGTAGTCTAAGACGTCTTGTTAGTGTAGTTGTCGTATACCCAACAATACTTGTACCCCTGAACAACATATAGTTTTGTACTACTTGCACCCCTGAAGATGATCTTGGAAGAAGATCGAAAGCACTTGGGAAATGAAAATAAAAGAAATTTAAACAGTTATAGCACATTTCCGTCATCCTTTAATATCAATACACGGAAGGTTATTCGTGAGGATGAACGGATTTTATTAAAAATTAACAGACATAATGTCTGTAATTTATTCAATCAGACATGCCTAAAAGAAAAATTTTCTGCCTAAATACACACACACACACACACACACACACACACACACACACACACACACACATATATATATATATATATATATATATATATATATATTGTACATACGTAATTACACATGTACATACATACATACGCACAAATATTTTTATGTATCTATATAAGCACGGTATCTATTAACTCGCGCACACACTCATACTCACACGAATAAAAATTCACTGTTAATAACTCGAACTGTTGCCCTTAAAAATCAAATTGCCCCACTTTGGGGACCACGGACTTACTTATAAACGAACAAAATTTAACTAGCCCCCGAATCAAGTAAATGCTTATAAACTCAAAAACTCCAAACTAAATTAATGATATAGCATAGTGGAAAGAAATTCCATAATGGATAATTTTTTCACGTTCTCATGGATATTTATTGTATATAAGAATACAATTACGGCACAAGGCCGAAAATTTCCGTAATAATTTCAATAACGTAGCTATGTGGAATAATATATAACCTGGCACTGGCATCTATTATTATTGAAAACTTTTTTGTCCCCAACGTTGCTGTTATCTGTAATAATGGCAGACTCGTGGGTTGGGGTGGGTCGTCCGCCCAATTAATTTCCCACTTCGTTTGGCGCTGTTGAAGATAGACGCGAACTTGGCTGTTGTATCAAAACTCTTTTCTGTTCGGCCATTTGCACCATGAACCCGTTGAGTTCGCTCGATATATTTTTTGTAATTGTCCCTTTTGGAAAATTTTGGGACCGTCAGGTATTGCCGAGGTTTTAGTAGACCCTTATTTCGTCTGAATTTGGTTACACGTGCTTATTTTAGCGCCAGTTGTCCTAGCCTGGTCGGGTTTAAATCTTTTTGCGTTGCGAACATCGGTGCAATGGAAGCTGGTAATGCTTGTGAAAAAATTTGTAACACTATGTCGTTGCTTATCTCCAGTTGTTTTGCAATCGACAACATTTCCTGAAGGTAAATTGATGGTTTAACTGTAATAATGGAGGTGGACATTAATTTATCTAGCAGTTCTGGCTTCGTTTGTTCATGTGTTTCACTTAAAATCTTTTTTAACTCATCGTAGTTGTGAGTATCGATAATGTTGTGAGGTATTTTCGTCACTATTTCCATAGGTAGAGACGCAATAACATTATAAAATTTGACGATTTGGGAAGTTACATTTCTCAACTAGAATTGGGATTCAATAATTGTGAAAGAACTGGTAATTTTAGTTTTCATGAATTCATGTGTTTTTTAATTGTTAAACTACAATCTTCCATTTGTTTACATTTGGATACGCCATGGGCAGATATGAATGTACGTGAGAGAAGCATGGAAAATTGTAGTTTAAAAGCAGTAAAATCGACCTTGCTAGCTGTTATGGTGAAACACACCTATTCTATAGTTATTAGACTCTCCCACTTAATATAAGTAGGAGTAGTAAGAGGAACGAGGGTCAGTCGATGTCGGACGACAGTAGTCGACAGTTAGTTGAATACGAAAGTAGTCAGCGACCACAAGAAGATTACTCTGCGTAATACCTATTATATCAAGTTCCTAATGTTTGGTACGTCGAACTTATTTAGGACCGATTTTGTCCAAATACAAGTCTCCACTGCGAAATAACTCCACAACACTAAACGAAAGATCCTCTGTGGCCCAATCGGTTAACTCACGTCAGTCTATATGACGGTTCCGTATAGGATACAGGTTCGATTCCTGTCGGAGGACGAATATTTTCTATGAAAATTTCTCGGACATTCAGGCCGGTTTGGTTTGGTTTGGTTTGGTTTACGGCATATCAACCTCAATGGGTTATTTAATGCCGAAAAAGTTTTTATTTCTGGTAATATTTTTTCTTCAAGAATGTATAGCTGGTAACATCCTTTCCCCTCAAAAATGTATAGCTGGTAATATTATTTTTCAAAAACGTATAGCAGGTAATATTATTTTTTTCAAAAACGTATAGTTGGTAATACTATTTTTCCAAAATATACAGCTGGTAATATTATTTTTCAAAAATGTATAGCTGGTAATATTATTTTTCCAAAACGTATAGCTGGTAATATTATTTTTTCAAAAATGTATAGCTGGTAATATTATTTTATTTTCAAAAATGTATAGATGATAATATTATTTTTTCCAAAACATATAGCTGGTAATATTATTTTTTCAAAATCTTGTAGCTGGTAATATTTTTCAAAAACGTATAGCCGGCAACACTATTCTTTCAAAAAAAATATATCCGGTAATATTTTTTCAAAATTGTACAGCTGGCAACATTATTTTTCCAAAAACGTATTATCAGAGGCCTTGCTGTTGGACGTAGTTTATCGTCATACCCAGGACGCGGATGTAGTTTATCGTCATACCCAGGACGCGGATGTAGTTCATCGTCATACCCAGGACGCAGATGTAGTTTATCGTCATACCCAGGGAGCGGTGGAGTTTATTGTCATACCCAGGACGTAGATATAGCCTGGGAGTTAACTATTTGCCCATAGCTGGGACCCTAACAGGTGCTACCACCCCGGGTCAGGGTGGACCTGAGAACACCAGCAATTAAGAGGTGGTTCCACGCTCCTCAAAACCTCCTGATCAGAGTCCTTGCTGTTGGATGTAGTTACCCAGGACTCGGATGCAGTTTAACGTCATACCCAGGATGGTATTCAGACCGGAAATGTTGTTTAATACTGTTTATTATAAACAGAGTATTTACTTAAATATTTACTTATATATATATATATATATATATATATATATATATATATATATATATATATATATATATATATGTGTGTGTGTGTGTGTGTGTGTGTGTGTGTGTGTGTGTATTGGAATTTGCCAAATATGTGTTTATGAAAATTTGTGCGTTTTAGTTCGTCGTGATCAACAAATATAGTGGTCATTAAAATGTGTTTTGTTTTCGTTATGGTCACAAAATATGTTGTGCACAGATATGAAAAATCGACCTCATTTAAAAAATGAATGAAACACGATAACATAAATATATGAAAAGTTCAAATAAAACAAAAGTATTCGTATAAAACACTTGCATATATATATATATTACATTCGAAATTCTTAATGCAGAGTTAGCATGTATCTACTTTCATATGACTATATACCAAAAACAATATGAATTTTTGTACTTATCTGCTTGGTTTGCCACGAGCCTGAAATGCATGCGACTTGACACCTTAAGTTAAACGAGCAAACGAGAGACTTTCCTGTCTAACGATATCTCGTGCGGGTCTCGTCAGGTCTCGTGATTGCTTTTATTTCGCGTGAATATTTATAATTAATTTTCATTGCTATTTTTGTTTGGGTCAAGTGGAAATAACCTTTTTTTGTTTATAGCTTCAATACTGCTGGATCTTCTGTGGATTTTATCAAAAATCTCTCAGTATAATGCAGGAGCACCGTACCATACTTGGCATCAAAGGATGAATGGTAGACTTATAAATATGTAAGATAGATTCTGGAGAGAAAAATAGTCTATAACGACAAAGTGAACCATCTTTCTTAGCGGCAGACCCAGCAATGGATACAACATAATCTTCCCACTTCTTGTTAACCAAGATGGCGCAACCAGTCACTCTCCTAGGGGTTTAGCAGATGTGTTTTAAAATCAACCAACCAACCCGGCCTCCATCTTGGGTCTTTATTTATAATTATTCATTATATATCTATATATGCTTTAGCGTGTACAAAAAACATTTGGCTGGATATGTGTCTCTTTTAGTGCCCACACACGTTGCCCAGTCAAGACATTAGAGCCGCTATCGGCATCTTCACCTCCTCACTTCCCGTGTGCTTTGAACAAAGTGTAGACAAAATAACTGACATAATTATCTGACGTGTGAGAATTGCAGAAGATGTTTAAGACTATATAAAGGCATTTATTTAACTAACGAAAAGAAAGTCAGAATGAGTAACCATTATATAACCGTCAGAGATGCAATCATTGTGAGATTAAGAAACAGGACACAAACAAGTCTATTATGTTGGTGTCTGGCACTGTTTCAGCCAAAGCAGGTGTTTACCATGCTCATCCACAATCTGGCATCAGTCTCTTCTAGTCATAATTCTTTGAGATCGTTGTGTTATGTAACAATTCGGGGAGGGGGGGTCTGCTCACAGCCATTCAGTTATTATAATATAGGTTTTGGCGAGGAGAAAAAAACATTCAGCAAAAATTTATTTCTGATTTTAATATTAGACTGAGTTTGAACTCGGCTTGCCAATTCCATTTTCTTTGAGGGCCACCAGCATCTCCCTTGGTATGACTATAGACTCCCGAGTAGTTGCTTCCCTGAACAGTGAAGTTTACACCTTTTTAAGTTAAGCGCCAATTGTTATCCATTCTCCTTGTCGTCATAATTTTTCATTTTTACCATTTCCTGTCATTCATATCGCATACTTCATTCACCGTTACCATTTTAACAGTAAGTTTCTACCTTGAGTGGCTCTCGTGTCTGTTATCGGGTGAAATTCTGTATATAAATAACAACTACAAACAGTATGCTCCTGATTAATAAGATGTCATGTCGCGTAATCCATTTTGGCAATTTAGCAGATCTAATCTTAAATTGACCTACCATCTTCATCATCACCAGTCCCGGGGGTGATCTGAGGGTAGAAGAAAGCGACACCCCCCACCCAGTCTGATCTGTTGGCTTGCAGAAGTTTGGCATTGCCATGTCCGTCCACTATTTCTCTAAAAGTAAGGAGTGTGATAACGTTCCATGCCCCAATAGTTGTAGCTTGATAGTGTTGTACTCCTCAATCACCCACGTCACACCCATCTCAGAGTAAGTCAATGGGACGCGCGGCTGTTGTTGATCCAGGTCTCGATCGATCCGGCATGGTGTTACTTTCATTCTTCTACCACATGATCCTTTCAGTGGGCTTTCAAATAGCTTGGCAGCGCCCATCTCCTCTCCAAGAAAAGGTCAGCACTATTCGATGTTTATCTTCAAGTCTTATAGTCTAATTCTCAGTTCACGGGGTCCAGTTATTTGTCCCATCACAAACGTAAGCAGTGACCAGTTTTATAGTCAGGAATTTAACGATTTAACATTTCTGTTACATTGAGTCATAAATAATTTCCGTATCTGTCTATATTTCTGAGATGAGGTATTATGTACATTATTTACATTATTTGGACTATTGTCCTCATCTTTGTCACCATATTTATTACAACGTTTCGACCCTTTAGTATCTGTCTATATTTCTGAGATGAGGTATTATGTACATTATTTACATTATTTGGACTATTGTCCTCATCTTTGTCACCATATTTATTACAACGTTTCGGCCCTTTAGTATCTGTCTATATTTCTGAGATGAGGTATTATGTACATTATTTACATTATTTGGACTATTGTCCTCATCTTTGTCGCCATATTTATTACAACGTTTCTACCTTTCAGTATCTGTCTATATTTCTGAGATGAGGTATTATGTACACTATTTACATTATTTGGACTATTGTCCTCATCTTTGTTGCCATATTTATTACAACGTTTCGGCCCTTTAGTATCTGTCTATATTTCTGAGATGAGGTATTATGTACACTATTTACAAAAAAAAAAAAAAATACAAATATAAATAAATAGCTGTCTATATTTCTGAGATGAAGTATTATGTACATTATTTACATTATTCGGACTATTGTCCTCATCTTTGTCGCCATATTTATTACAACGTTTCGGCCCTTCAGTATCTGTCTATATTTCTGAGATGAGGTATTATGTACATTATTTACATTATTCGGACAATTGTCCTCATCTTTGTCGCCATATTTATTACAACATTTCGGCCCTTTAGTATCTGTCTATATTTCTGAGAAGAGGTATTATGTACACTATTTACATTATTCGGACTATTGTCCTCATCTTTGTTGCCATATTTATTACAACGTTTCGACCCTTTAGTATCTGTCTATATTTCTGAGATGAGGTATTATGTACACTATTTACAAAAAAAAATAAATAAATATAAATATAAATAAATAGCTGTCTATATTTCTGAGATGAGGTATTATGTACATTATTTACATTATTCGGACTATTGTCCTCATCTTTGTCGCCATATTTATTACAACGTTTCGGCCCTTCAGTATCTGTCTATATTTCTGAGATGAGGTATTATGTACATTATTTACATTATTCGGACAATTGTCCTCATCTTTGTCGCCATATTTATTACAACGTTTCGGCCTTTCAGTATCTGTCTATATTTCTGAGATGAGGTATTATGTACATTATTTACATTATTCGGACTATTGTCCTCATCTTTGTCGTCATATTTATTACAACGTTTCGGCCTTTTAGTATCTGTCTATATTCCTGAGATGAGGTATTATGTACATTATTTACATTATTCGGACTATTGTCCTCATCTTTGTCACCATATTTATTACAACGTTTCGACCCTTTAGTATCTGTCTATATTTCTGAGATGAGGTATTATGTACACTATTTACATTATTCGGACTATTGTCCTCATCTTTGTCGCCATATTTATTATCAAAGAGTGTGAGTTCAATACCCGGCTAAGGCACTGGAGAACTTGGAGAAGGGAATTAACAGGTGATAACTGATAACTGACATCCATTAAACATGGCACGTGGAACTAGAACAGTCTACCCCAGTGAGCGAAATAAGGGGTTCAGTTCGACATTCCAACCACCTGAATAAGGCCGGAGCGTACAACGGCCGAAATGTTGTAATAAATATGGCGACAAAGATGAGGACAATAGTCGGAATAATGTAAATAAGTTCCGTTTTTGTTTACCAACATTATTCTTTAAAAATTAAGTAAAATTACATTTTATTCACTTTTATCATCACCATTATTTCCAATGTCATTTATCTGGCCACTCTTCGATACGATTTGAGTGATTTTTTTATACTCATATTCAGCTAGTACAAGGCCCAAGATCCACTCAAGGTAGAGGTTTACTTGTATGGTATTGTATGAGCATAAGAAAGGGCAAGAAGTGGGGCCGTGCAGGTAAGAGAACGGTTAACCCTAGACTTCAAGAAGTCAAGATTGTAGTGATCGGGATGCATTCTCTCGGGAGTCTGTTCCACAAAGCAGTTCTTGCGAAGAAGCTGTTTAAATGGAAATTCCTTCTCACTATAGGAATGGATAATTCACTCTTGCGTATGTGGCAGGGCGGGTCCCAATTGTAAGGGTCAGGAGTGGTGGGAGTAAGTAATGTAGCTTGTTAGAACACATACCATGGAGACAGTGATAGAGAAGCAAGAGACTCATAATGTTTCATCCGTGGGGAAAGGGGTTGTAGGGTTGGAAATAATTTATCGCCCACAAGGCTGCATAGACGGTTTTGAATTCTATCAGGACATGCAAGTGAGGACTGGGCAACTCCAGCCCAGATATGGCAGCAAATACGCCATTTTCGGTCTGATCTGTCTCTTGTAGAAACAGAATTTAGCAGGGGGAGTCAGATACTTACTGGAGAGGTAAAATGAACCAACCCCTTTTCCAGCATCTTTACCAATAGATTGAATATATGAGCTTGAGTCTCAATAGACATTCAAGGCCAGGAACCTCCATGTGAGAACACCCATCCATCCTGATAGGTGAAAGTTTGGGGTCTGCTCGCAGATTTTGATGTTAAAACTGTTAAACGAATTCTTGAATCTGGTTTTCATCAGAGAAAGTTTTCCCCATCAACGCATTTTGCAGCGATCGAAAAAGGTAATAACTGGCTGGGGCAAGCTCAGGTGGAAATGACAGGTGGGGTAAAAACAGACCGACCGTATTTCTTGTGTTATTCTTGTTGTAGGCGGCCATGTGTTTTCATTGAGAAGAGCATTTTTCCTCTTGACAGGAGCTTTACGACCAAATTTTTATAGACACATTGCAGCTGCCGGATGTATAATTGTGCATTTAGTATTTCACTGCGTTTTAACAACTCTGAATGAATAATACCCTGAGGATCTCACCACACGTACAACATTACATTCCTTCCATGGAGTTCAGGTTTTGGGCGTGGTTGTGGAGATTCCTCAGAGCCTTTTGTGTTGAACATTTTTGTATGCAACCCACTTTTCATCAACTGTCATATGTGAGTAACATTCAAATTTATTCTTAACTGCCATGTCTCACGATTATGATCATGAGACCAAGCTTGTAACCCTATAGGGTCCCAGGGGCACCACATGTACTGCAGCCATAGTAGAAATGATGTGTCTTTGGCAAGATAGTATGATGGAGTCCAACCCTCTCCGGGCTGGTTTGAATTCAGAGTTTTCCTTCTCTGAGACTGGCTGCCACTCAAGGTTATAGAACTCAGTCTGTCCTGCAATTTTACCCATAGCGAATGATGGAGAAGAGATGGATTCATACTTTTCCCAAGGGTATTAGTACATGAGTGAATGTAATCAACTCGACTGGAATTTGAACTCAGCTCTCTGATTCCTCAATCTGAGCCACTAATAATTGCTCCAACTTGCCTTCAGATACATTTGCCATTACAATTGGTTCCTGAAAACGGAAATTATTTATGACTTAACCAAATTGGTTAAGTCATAAATAAAGATAGAATGGTTGTTAGCATGAGAAACAGACCAAAATGGGAGATACGAATTAGAGAGGTCTTTGATGTTGTGTCTATAATAATAAAATCTATAACCTTCAAAGATTAGAACAATAGTTTAAATAACTCAAAGTATATTAATAATTCTTCATCTCAGAAATCAAAAATAATAGTAGATACCCGAGGATGGCTAGAGGGTACCTGTCTGAAAGGTTGTGTCTATAATAATATCTGTAACAATAAAAGACGAGAATATTAGTTTCAATACGTCAAAGTATATAGATATTTGTTAGAGATTCATTTAATTTCTTTCACTTCAGCATTAAAATTTGTGTGGGACTACATTTAAAGAGTCTCTATAACTAGTAAATAGTGGCAAACAATGGAAACATATCGTAGCATTACTAAATGTAACCCACACACCTATAAAGCCCTTTTCTCCTTCCTCTGAATTCTCTTCTTCAGTTGCTAGTTCCGCTACCTTTGTTGAATAACACTGACCTTATAGGTCATCTGGCTTTCATTTCCCATCTTGGTTGGGGCCTGTGTGTCATCTCGATTAGGTTGATTTTAGGTTTTCGTAAATTTTACAATATTGGAATTGATGGCAAAGTCTAGTGTAGTACAGACAAGACTGTGTAAATCCTGTCTATGGCTATGGTTAATTTGTTTCTTTGCATCCAGGGACTACGTGGGGAATAGGGCAGGAATAAGAACGTCAATAAAAAGACAAAAACTGTTGATAAACCTAAGAAGTTTATTGATTATAAAGACAAACAGGTGAATAAAATGTCTTTATTATTTACTGAGAGATCAAGCTCTTCCCTTGTTGGATAGTGATTTGAGAAATCTAGCATTAATCACTATAAAATAGTGAAAGCAAAATTGCCTGTCCTGGTCACAGAAATACGGGTGTGTTCTTATAAGGTGGTGACTTTCCAAAAAATGACCAGAGCAAATCTCTGACTCTCCTTGTTGGACTCAAGTCTTTGTATCTCCCTGGAGCCTTGTAGGCTTTCATTTATATAGATGACTCCACTAAAATTTGATATTGATATATCTAATTTCTCTACTGCTAACCATCTTAATCTTAGTGAATCTGTTAATAAACATATGGCTCACTCTCTTTTTTTAAGAACTTTCTGTCCTATCTTTCTATAAGGCAATGGTATTTTGGGTGGACAGTATCAATATAAACAAACCCCAAGTTTCTGATTTAGGTACAACTAAGGCTTTCCTTTGTTTAAGCGAATTTGGGTCACTTTTTTTCTGTAAGAATATAAATGTTTTGGATGGATAGTATGAATATAAATACACCCTAAATTGAATTTCAAAGGACCTAAAAATCTGGAAAAATACATTATTAATGTCTTCTTATTATTGGCAAGAAGTCTATAGGGTGGGGAACTTTGGTTTTGCTCAATTTTACTTGGCTACTTAATTCTGGGTTCAATTCTTTTTGGAACTGTTCTTAAATTCATTATACTGTTTAAAACATAATTCTTAACTTTTTCATTTTTACTCAACAAATCAGCCTACTCTACTAAGAATTTTAATAAGTATTATTCAGTTAGTAGTCCCTCCAAATCACCATTGGGCAATTTCATGCAATTAAACATGTGTGTGTTTATCTGTCTATATTTCTAAGATGAGGTATTATGTACATTATTTACATTATTTGGACTATTGTCCTCATCTTTGTCACCATATTTATTACAAAGTTTCGGCCCTTTAGTATGTGTTTATATTTCAGAGATGAGGTATTATGTACACTATTTACATTATTCGGACTCTTGTCCTCATCTTTGTTGCAATATTTATTACAACGTTTCGGCCCTTTAGTATCTGTCTATATTTCTGAGATGAGGTATTATGTACATTATTTACATTATTTGGACTATTGTCCTTATCTTTGTCGCCATATTTATTACAAAGTTTCGGCCCTTTAGTATGTGTTTATATTTCAGAGATGAGGTATTATGTACACTATTTACATTATTCGGACTATTGTCCTCATCTTTGTTGCAATATTTATTACAACGTTTCGGCCCTTTAGTATCTGTCTATATTTCTGAGATGAGGTATTATGTACATTATTTACATTATTCGGACTATTGTCGTCATCTTTGTTGCAATATTTATTACAACGTTTCAGCCCTTTAGTATCTGTCTTTATTTCTGAGATGAGGTATTATGTACATTATTTACATTATTCGGACTATTGTTGTCATCTTTGTTGCCATATTTATTAGAACGTATTGACCCTTTAGTATCTGTTTATAGTCCGAATAATGTAAATAGTGTACATAATACCTCATCTCAGAAATATAGACAGATACAAAAGGGCCAAAATGTTGTAATAAATATAGCGACAAAATGAGGACAATAGTCTGAATAATGTAAATAATTTGTGTGTTTGTGTATAAAATTGGATATACAATCCCAACAAAGTTTTGAAGAAATATGACGAATGGAAATCTATTTCATTGAAACTAGATTTGATTACGTGTTTTGCCTTTCCAGGTTTCATCAGATCAAAGGACAAACAAAAGAAATATATTTGTGTTTATTTGTGTGAATGCTTAAATAATAAATCATTAGATAAGCTGGTATTAATATTTATCCTGTATGTTTTATTTATAATTTTTAGCTCATGTCAAAAGTTATTAGCATATTCTCCCAGCTTTTCTATATTGAATTTAAGGTTAATCCTCATCTTATTTTCAGAAGGGCTTGAAAGAAAAAGATTCATATAGCCTTTTCTGAAATGAATTTGAGGTAGATCCTTATATAGTTTTGCAGATTGGGTTGATTTATATGTTTCTAGATCTAATATATAATTTTCTTTAGATCTACAATTGTAGAGTAGAGTAAAATTGTCCAGTAGAGAGATAATGCAGATCTACCAGGGTTATATATCAAGCAACTATTTCCCTCAAAGAAAATATGAAAAATTATAATGTTTACATTGGAATTTCAATGGTGGAATGGAAACAAAGATTTTATACCCATAGGCTCTCATTTTCTAATCCTAAACAAAAAGACCAGACAGCTCTTTCAAAGAAATTTTGGGAATTAAAGGAGAAAGGTTTGAAGCCACAGATAGTTTGGAAGATTATAGGTTCCGCACATACACCTAATAGTCTTAAAGATAGATGTAACTTATGTTTAGAAGAAATAATTAGAATAATAAAATACAATAATCAAAGCCAACTATTGAATCAGAGGAATGAATTAGTATTAAAATATCAGCATAAAAACAAATTCAAATTTCCATAATATAGATCTTACTTAATTAGCTATTATATTTCTCTAACTCTTCAAATGTATAACAAATTCTAATTTCTTTATTCCCATCTTTACATTATATTAATTTTATCTTATAAATTGTCCCCTGTTCTAAGAACTCTATTTTCTTTTATCACTTACATCTCTTTATCTAGATATTTTAAGGTTGTTTTTTAATATAACTTTGTATTTTTAAGTATAACTTTATATTTTTAAGTATAACTTTGTATTTTCAAATATAACTTGTTTTTAGATATATCTTATTTTTGAGTATAACCGTTTTCTATTTTTTCTTTATATTTTTATTTTTAAATATATATTTTTCTTATTATATTTTAACATTTTAATATATGTTCATTTTTAAATATAACCTATTTATTTATATTATTTACATTATTCGGACTATTGTCCTCCTCTTTGTCGCCATATTTATTGCAACATTTTGGTCTTTGTACACTCCAGCCTTCTTCAGGTGGTTGGAATGTTACAATAAATATGGCGACAAAGAGGAGGACAATAGTCCGAATAATGTAAATAGTGTACATAATACCTCATCTCAGAAATAGAGACAGATACTAAAGGGCCGAAACGTTGTAATAAATATGGCGACAAAGATGAGGACAATAGTCCAAATAATCTATATAATGTACATAATACCTCATCTCAGAAATATACACAGTTATTTATTTATATTTATATTTATTTTTATTAAATATAACTTTTTAAAATATAATTTTACTTATTTTTAAATATAACTTATTTAATTATATCTTATTTTTGTAATATATTTAAATATAAATATAAATTTATTTAAATATAAATAATATATTTATAAATATATAAATAAATATATTTATTTTATTAAATATAACTTTTTTAAAATATAATTTTACTTATTTTTAAATATAAATTATTTAAATATGACTTATTTTTAAACATAACTAGTCTTTGGAATATTGATTTTTTACTTCTAAGTATGATTTTGTATATTTAAATATAATTTTTATCTATATGTTTTAAAGGTTTTTAAACCCCTTTTTATTCCTATCTTACTTTAAAATTAACATGTCATTCTTCATATAACCCCAATTTATTGTAGTTTATAAAACCTCTTTCCTTTAAGACAAGTACCTTCCACCCTCCCCTGACCACTGACTCGTGCCTTTCATCTGACGAAAACATTGAAATGGTTTTTCTTTTGCTTTCACAATTAAATTTCTATTTCTGACATGAACTCAGTCTATACTGGGGTTTGAATAAGACTGACGAATATGTTTGTTGGTCACAAATAAGCTTATATGAAGTGATTCTGGATTTTATTGTGTACTAATATATATATATATATATATATATATATATATATATATATATACAGGGTGTCCATAAAGTTTGTGTGCACTTTAAAAAATTTATAACTTTATTTGTATTTTTGATAGAAATAATTTGTAAAAAGGATTAGAAAGAAGTAAATCTATATTTTTTAAGGTTTTATTGAAATTTTATTTAAGTTTCCACATGTCCTCCATCATTAGCAATACAAAGGGTAATACGATTTTGCGGTTCATGGAAAACATTTGCCAACTGATTTACAGTAATGCCTGAAATCACATTAGTTATTTTAGCTATACTTCAAACTAGGTACATTAAACTTTATAACATTTTTTTACAGATTATTTCTATCGCAAATACAAATAAAGTTATAAATTTTTAAAAGTGCACACGGACTTTATGGACACACTGAATATATATGTGCGTGTGTGTGCACATATGTGTGCATGTGTGTGTGCATGTGTGTGTATATAAGGACAGATAGATATGAATACATATGATATACGTGGGGGGGATGAATGTGCAAAAGGAAAAATGAGCATAGTGCGCACTTACGATCTTCAGCTGCATCATCTCTATCTGGTGGTGAATTAATTTTTGGTGTCAAGATGTGATCTGGAAAGAAAGAAAAAAAAGAGAAAAGTCTTACATAACAATTAAAAGTCGGTGACAAAAACTTTACACAATTTGAAAAGCATTAATTAGAGCAGTTGATTTCTTTTACATATGTCTTGCAAAACTTGCAAGCTAATTATTGTAATACTTTCAAGTTACTCAATAATCATAGCATGAGGAGGTTGTCCTGTAATCACTGCCATATAAGAGATTAGATATTATATAGCAGTTCAGCAAATTTTCCTTTGTTTTTCATGAAATTTTTCTATTTCTTAATACTTTGCTTAGTTTATGAAAGGCATGAAGAGATTGTCTGGCATTCACCACCATATAAGAGATTAGATATTACATAGCAGTTCAACACTCTTTTCTTTGTTTCTAATGAGATTTTCTCATCTTTTAATATTTTGCTTAGTTTATGAAAGACATGAAGAGATTGTCTGGCATTCACTGTCATATAAGAGATCAGATATTAAATAACAGTTCAGCACTCTTTTCTTTGATTCTAACGACATTTTCCTATCTCTTAATACTTTACTTAGTTTATGAAAGGCATGATGAGATTGTCCAGCATTCACTGCCATATAAAAGATTAGATATTACATAGCAGTTCAGCACTCTTTTCTTTGTTTCTAATGACATTTTCCTATCTCTTAATACTTTGTTTATGAAAGGCATGAAGAGATTGTCTGGCATTCACTGCCATATAAGAGATTAGATGTTACATAGCAGTTCAGCACTCTTTTCTTTGTTTCTAATGAGATTTTCTCATCTTTTAATATTTTGCTTAGTTTATGAAAGGCACGATGAAATTGTCCGGCATTCACTGCCATATAAAAGATTAGATGTTACATAGCAGTTTAGCACTTTTTTCTTTGTTTATAGCGGCATTTTCCTATCTCTTAATACTTTGCTTAGTTTATGAAAAGGCATGAGGAGATTGTCCATCATAGGAGCGTTTGTGTAAGGGTGCACAACATCTTTACCCTCTAACCTGAAAAGAGTGGCTTCACTGTCTGGAGCCCTCAAATGACATTTTTACCTGGAAGCAGTTCCTCATGGATGATAGCTTTGTTTCAGTTCTGCAAGATTGGCTCCAATTGCTTGATGTCACTTTTGTTAAAAATGGTATTTAGGTGTTTGTGCCCCAATATAACAAGTGCACTTATCTTGATGGTGCACTATGTGGAAAAACAGACTAGAAATATGGGTAACATACGAGGGGGACCCAAAAGTAACCGGAATTATTTTTTGTGTGACAAGACCATAGTAGTTCAGGCTTCCACTGCTAGATGCCACTTGAGGCAACCCTCAGGCATCAGTGTGCTAACTGGTGTCATCATGGGAAGATGTACAACTCTGTGGTTCACATTTGTTTTGAAGTGATTCACGCCTTTTCGTCTATTTTTTACCATGGCTCAAAGGATGCCTGTCGTAAACTGAAAGAACAGTTGGAAGTTGATCCAGGCCTTTTTTCGAAGGTCATCACTGGTGACGAAAGCTGGTGCTATGGCTATGACCCGGAAACGAAGCAGCAATCAAGTCAGTGGAAGCATCCAACGTCACCACGACTCCAAAAAGCACGTCAAGTTAAGTCCAATGTCAAGACGATGCCGATTTGTTTCTTTGATGTGGGAGGAATTCTTCACAAAGAATTCGTTCCAGGCTTTTTACATTGAAGTCCTGAAGTGTTTGCGAGACAAGGTGAGACGAAAACGCCCTGACCCGTAGCAAAGTGGTGGGTGGTGGTTGCATTATGACAATATGATACAATTCCAGTTACTTTTGGGTCACCCTTCATATGCACAATCAATGCTGGTGTCACCCAGGGTTTGCTTCTTCATCTAACCCTCTTTCTACTTTATATAAATGATCTGCCTAAGAGTATACTCTAATTGTTTGTGAACATCTATGCTGATGATATAACATTATATGGGTACACCTCGAAATCTCGGTCACGGCTCAGTGGGGGGTGGGGGTGCAGGTTGGTTACATTGCCTTTAAAACGAAATTAGTAACATTCCATCATCACCAATCGGACTCAGAACTATCACCAATCGTGATGAACGGATGTTCCCTCGGGGAGGCCCTGTGCCTTGAACACATATTGGGACCTCGACTCAAACCAAACCTCAAGTGGAACATACATTTGATCCATCACTAAAGATGCCAGAAAACTTGTGGAACTCTTTTCTGGCTTCTTGCTTCCTTGTCAACTTTGATCTTCAAAAATAGAAATGTAAAGTCAATCATTATCATCTGTCTTGTTAATTCTTACTCTTTTATTGTCCTCTCTCCTTAATAGTAGTTTTTTTCTCATATTCCCTAACACTCAGTAACCCTTTGTGTCCTAGTGGATTTATTGCCTTGCTTGGGGTGAAATGATTAAAAAAAAAATGTTCGGTTCCCTGTACCACTCTAATAAGTACCTGGCTCGTGCTGCTATCCTTTACCTTCACAAGAGCCAGATCAAAAGCCGAAAATGGAGTATTGTTGCCATTTCAAGTCACGTATTCATAGTTTTTATTTTCCAGTCTTGATCACATCCAAAAGCATCTCCGCATCCTTGTGAGGGACCGGTTATTTTCCACCCTTCAACCGCTTACTCACAGATGAAACGTTGCAAGATCCGTGCTGCTCTATTGCTATTTCCATGGAGAGTGTTTAGTCCTACTACATTCCTTTGCCTTGAAATCTCAGTTCCAACAGTAAACTTAGCCATTTCATTACAAGAAACCATTTACCATTCTTTGACTGTACAGCCAATTCTATTTGAGTTATGCTTTACTCCACTCCCTGGCCACCAGGCTGAGATCAAACTGTAGTATGTGTTCTCTTCATCTCTAATGATAATATTTGCCTGCTCAAGTTATGCTTTACTTCACTCTATCTTCTGGCCATGATAAAAGTGTGGTATCTGTTATTCTCATCTCTTTGGCATTCATCGACTGAGAAACCAGTACTATTTTCGGTTTCACTTTATAAAATCTTTCTATCAAAACTATTTTAGTGTGTCTGAGCAGGCTGGGTTACCCGACTTCAAGGTATTTCTTACTGGACCACACATGCAAGTTTTTTGCTGCTTTTACCAAAAGCTGTTCCCATATTGCACACATTTGGCTGTCTTGTATGTTCCTAGTATACCCTTATTAGACTGGGTGTGTCATGAAGGATATACTGGGCTTTGTATCGTTGTACCCCAGCATTACTTTGATGGCAATAATAATTAATGACATTAATTTCTATTTGGTTGAGATGAAATCACATGGGCCATGTTGTGGCCGCTTAGTGACATCATTTCATAGTGTGACAAAAGTGGCTAGTCAGTTAGCTTTCAGGAGTCAAACCAAGCAGTTGCTTTTTTAGCCTGGGCCGAATCTGTTTCCCCTTTGTTGGAACTTTTAGCCTAAGGCACTGTTTTCCTATGAAAATATATTTCCAGCTTCCAGTCCTCATATTGGGAAAATCACAGGACTTGCCATTTCCTATTTGCAGAAAAGCCCCTCAATGGTGAGAATGCAGATAAATCTGGCCAGATCAAATTTAGAATCTAGAAACACAGAAGAATCTCCAGTAGACCCAATTGGGAATTATTACACTCTTTATCTGTCTATATTTCTGAGATGAGGTATTATGTACACTATTTACATTATTCAGACTATTGTCCTCATCTTTGTCACCATATTTATTACAACGTTTCAGCCGTTGTATGCTCCGGCCTTCTTCAGGTGGTTGGAATGTCGAATCAAACCCTTTATTTCACTCAATGTTCTAGTTTCATGTGCCATGTTTAATGGATGTCAGTTATCAGTTATCTCCTGTTAATTCCCCTCTTCAAGTTCTCCACTGCCTTAACCGGGTATTGAACTCACACTAATGCCTTTATCCACCTTGCCATGTGTCCTTGAGGACACATTGTGTATAAATTTCTGGGTATTATAAACCTTCAGCAATCATTTTTTACCAGTGCTCATATTGCAATTTTTGCTGTTATCATTGCATGTTTTTACCAGAGGTCATATTGTAATTTCTTTTGTTATTATCACTTTTCTCTGGCACTCCTTATTACTGTTTCCCATATTGTTTTCATTTCTATACTTGGTTGGCTTAGGAGATTTTTGTGGACTAGCATATGTGCTGATTCCTTAAATTTATGATTTTCCAATGGTGTTCCTTGTCTATGATCTCAACCTGATCCCACAGGGGGCGGTGATCTCCCTTTTCTCTCCATATGTGGTCAGCACACATGGATAGAAAAGTTCAGTTTGACATTCCAACCACCTGAAGAAGGCTGGAGCATACAATGGCCAAAATGTTGTAATAAATATGGCGACAAAGATGAGGACAATAGTCCAAATAATTTAAATAGTGAAAACTCTCTTTATGTCCTCTTTTCACACTGCTTGTTGTTGCATATATGTGATATATTTTTTCTGCATGGCCTGAATGTAAATATGTTTATATAATTTTGTGTATGGCTTAGTGGCATGAAACTCTCTCTGAGAACAAAGAATGTTTGTCTTTTCTTTCAGCTATTTTGTTCCATCCGCAAAATAATATGTTATTATGTTATGGATATAATAATGCCAATAATAGAGGAAATGCAAATGGGAGAATAAACCTTTTTTCCATCACTCACGCATTATCTGGTGGTGTACCTGACGTGAGATGATGTTATCTACCTCCATTAATGTAATAAAGTCTTTACTCTTTTCTCTCTTTACCAAATTAATGATGAAGAAGAAAATGACTACAGTAGGATAATGATATTACATATATAATGGGAAGGGGAATAAATAACTACAAATTAAAATTTAAATAACATAATAGAAATTATATCTGACCAGAATATGTTATTGATTTAGGTTAAATTTTAAGCCTCTATATAAGTCGTCCTGGGTATGATAATAAAATAAATTTGGTAGTAAGGCCTCTGATCAGGAGATTTTAAGGAATGTGGGACAACCTCTTAATTGTTGTTGTTCCCAGGTCCACCCTGACCTGGGTTGGTAGCACCTGTTAGGATCCCAGCTATAGACAAATAGTGGGCACCCAAACAAGAATCAAGAGCATATTCTTACAATAAAACGAGTAATAGCCCACACTCTACGAAGGGCTTTATCTATGCAAAATATATGTGAGTGTGTTTTTTTTTTCTAATTGGTCAGTGGAAAATGTCATGATGCCATTTCTAACCTTAGGTCTCTGGGCGGGACTCAGAAAGAAATGTGTACACACCAGAAGTCAAAGGAAATAAAATGATAATAATAATAATAAAAATAATAATAAAATTAATCTATCCAAAATGCAAGGACCATGAAGAAGAAATCTCAAAATTGTGGCACATGAATACATCAATAATTCCAGTTGTTTTTTGGGCCCTGAGTTTGACTGGAAAAGGTTCTGATAGATGTGATGAAGGGATTCCTGGCAGCCAAAGCCTTAAAGAAATACAAAAAATTATCCTCACAAGCACATCTCACACTTTTGAAGGGCTTTGTCAGTGTAAAATGCATGTGCTCTTAGGTCTCTGGTTGGGACCCAGAAGAAAATGAGTATACAACATAAATTAAAGGAAATAATAATAATAATAATAATAATAATAATAATAATAATAATAATAATAAAGCTATCAAAATACAAGGACCTTGAAATTGAAATCTCAAAAATGTGGCACATGGCAACATCAACAATTCCTGTTGTGGTTGTAACCCTCAGATTGGTTGGAAAAGATTCCAGTAGACTAATTGAAGGGATACCTGGAAGTCCATGCCTTAAAAAAATACAAAAAATTCTTCTCACAAGTACAGCCCATACCTTACAAACGGCTTTATCTATGTAAAATGATTGTGTTTTTTGTTTTTTTTCTAATTGGTTTGTGGAAAATGTCATGATGCCATTTCTAACCTTAGATCTCTCGGCAGGACCTGGAAAGAAATGTGTACACACCAGAAATCAAAGGAAATAAAAAATATAATAATAATAATGTGATTGAAAATAAAGACAATCAACTATATACAAAGCAAACATTGGCCCAGAAAGAATACAAGAGTAGGCATGATTGGGTATGAAAGGTGAGTCCCACCAGATTGAGAACTGTGCAAGTGGCTGCATTTTCAGCATATAGATCACTGGCATATGCACAGACCAGAATCTTTTGTAAAGAATGAAGGACATAAAATTCTCTGGGAATTTGAGATTCAAGCAGATTGCCCAGTCTAGGACAGAAGACAGGATCTGGCAGTTATACACATGCAAAGAAAAAGTGCCAGATAGTGGATTCAGCCATAGTAGCCGACGACAAAGCAGACATAAAGGAGAGCAGGAAAAATGATAAGTATTTCGGCCTTGCCAGGAAGTGGCAAAACGTGAAAGTAATTGTTGTCTCATTCAGTCCTGAAAACCTAAGGCAAAAGGGCTGGAGGAACTGAAAATTGGGAGAATGATTGGGACCATTTGGATGACAGCATTGCTAAAAACAGTTGCAATACTAAGAGTAGTGCTAGGGTACTGAAGGTACTTGCTAGCACTTAATCTCCCTGTTAATAGTGATGTAAACATGAAGAGGATCTGCAACGTGCTGTCAGGAGGGCCCGACTTGCCCAGTCGCATCCACCATCCGCACTCATCTGTGACTCCTGCTCAAGACTCTTCAGGAGTACGCTGGGCTTTCACAGCCATCTCTCTCACAGCGGCCAGAGGGGAGAAAGAGAAAAAAGAGCGAGGATGAGGATCTCGATGCTTGGATGCTAGGGGGTACCGATGAGTGG
Organism: Acanthosepion esculentum; assembly: GCA_964036315.1. Classification (NCBI taxonomy): domain Eukaryota; kingdom Metazoa; phylum Mollusca; class Cephalopoda; order Sepiida; family Sepiidae; genus Acanthosepion; species Acanthosepion esculentum. Next base: position 93,785,854 of record OZ038499.1, read on the forward strand.
TGCAAACACTCAAAAAAGAAATAATAATATTAAAATAAGTGATATTGTGGAATCTTCCACATTTGCCTGTCACCCCCCTATGGAAAGATGTACTCTTCCCCAAATTAACTTTTAACCAATCATCACTTCACTTTTCCAAACTCAACTTCCCATTGGTTAAAAGGACACAAAAATGTAGCAAGTTGAGACATATACTTTTTTCCCGCACAGCTGTCTGGAGCCTATTTGAAAACCCGAAAATCTATAAAAAGAATCGCTCGACTTAATTCAAGTCAGTCAGACACTGAGTTTCGAGAGATGCTAGCAGACAACACGCGTGCCAGCACACTGACTCAATAACACTACCAGCTTCTCGTCAACTCAATACAACTCGCACAACTATTGCCGTGTGAAAAAACTTAACTTACAATTTACTAAAAAAGTGACGTTATCACTATGAAATAGTACTTGTACATTTAATCAACTTTAGCATATCAGTCAAAGGCAAACAACCCTTCGTTACTTGAATCAACACTTAAAATTGTCACACACATACACACTATTATTTGAATTCACACAATTGACATTTTACCTTGCAGAAATCAAACTATTTTAATTTCACAAACAAACTTAAACCATTATCATTCATTCACCAAATCTCTGCATGGACACTTTTTGCAATCTTATCTCACTTGCCACATTTAACAAACAACCTATCATCACTTTGTGTATGTCAAATATATATATATATATATATATATATATATATATATATATATATTCATACATGTTTCATTAAATAATATAGACAAGTGTTGTCTATTTATTTTATATAAGTTCTTTTCATATCATCTGATAAGCTTAATCATTATCATTAAACAATGAAAGAAAATCACAATATTGATACATATTTTTTTAATCCAATCTAAGCTTTCGGCTTACATAAACCATTATCGAAGATGACAATTACACAATATATTAAGCAATACACGAACAAGAAATTGATGATAGTCTGTTTTTGTTTACATGAATGATTTCCAAGCAATGATAAACACGTGCATATAAGACGCTGAAACAGCTCATGACGTCACACATGACCACGAGAGATATATGAAGAAAACAACTGAAAAGTTGCAAATTATAAAAAATTGAATGTTTTTTTTGTGAAAGTATTTATTTATATTTTTTTTATATATATATATATTTGATATTTCAGATCAGCCCCGATCTGAAATATCAAATATATATATACATATCAAGAAAGTATACGTGGCTTCTCATTATGCTATATATATATATATATATATATATATAAATCCATGTAATTGTTGAAATCTATAACTATGTTGTTTTTTCCTTGATTTCTTCAAGTTGAATTGTCTTCATATGTTCGTTTAATTTATTTGTTGTGGGTAAATGCATAATGTACACGCCCATTTTAGGCCTTCACACAATTTCACCTTCTGACACATCTTACTCAGCATAAATTCCACAATAATATATAGAGTAGATGTATAAAATAAATAAATAAATAAATAAATAAATGTAAGAATTAAATAAATAAAACCATGTACTGTCAGGAAAAAATCTCAAAGATTTTTCCATCATTTGGAATACAAATAAAAAATTAATATAAAAAAAAACAATAGAATTTTTTTCTTTAAAATTAGTTATGAAATGTGTCTAAAATTAGTAAAAAAAAAAAGTGAAAAAGTGTTTTTAAATTATAAAAAAAAAAAAAATATTTACGTTTCCTGAAAGGATTAATACTGAACGTAGTATACAACTGTTGGTGTCTGTTCTCTTTTAAGATAGTCTCCACCAGAATTTTTTGTTGGTCCACTTGGTTTAAAGGTTCCTTTTTGGACACTCCTGCCGCCATATTGGACAACAATTTGTTTAACTAAGGTTGCTTAGCAACACTCGCTATTTAAAAAACGAAAGGAGAAAATGCATTATTTTCTTTTTTTTTATTATTATTACTATCACTATTCTTACTATTCATAATTAAAATCTATATTCAGGTGTAAAAAATACGCGAAAAATATTTTTAAATTTTAAGAAAAACAACATTCACTGAAATTAGAATTTTAGAAAAGACGTTATTTTATGGAAGGCAATATGTATAATCTATGTTGAAGTTGATCTACATTTATATGGAATTATACCGACTTTGTTTTACATTAAGAAAGCAACAACAAGGAAAATTGAAGGTTAAAGTAACTAAAATAATGTATTTTTTGTTGGATCGTGAAAAACAAGTAAAAGAATACGTTTCATTGATTTTATCATTTAAGCTCATTGATAAAATTGAAACATTTCTAGCCACCCGTACTTTTTACGGTCGTAGCTTGCAATACAGTTAAAGAAGTTAAGCAAAACAAATTGTACGACATTAATTTTAAAGCTTACGAAAATATTTTAATTTCTAAAACGCGTGATTAATTTTAAAATTTTGAAGAAGATTTAAAAAAGGGACGCTTTTCTAAAAAAACATTTTTTTCCTAATAACATTTGAGTTTGCCCGCTAGTTTCCCAGCATTCCCTTGGCCAGTACAGCCATCTTGGTTTTTTTCAATGGCATTGTTATTTGTTTTACTCGGAAAAGACTAACCAAACAAACATCGTTTATCTTGTTGTGACTGTCGGCTGAGATACCGACTATTTCCCCCTAATTGTGGCCCCTTTTGGTAAGTAATTGCATAATATAAGACTGTGATAATATCACAAGTTTGTTGAATATCTTTCTTTGAAAGGACTCGCTAATTTAAAAAACAGGCACAACGGAGGCGTCTGCCTATTGGTCTTCAGCTGATGTTGCCAAACAAGTTTTATTTTGGGCTGGGGTTTCTTTCCTAAAAACCTTGGATATAGTTAATTAGAAAAAGATGATTTAACTCTTAGTTTCTTGAATAAGCGCATTAGTCAATCTATACTAGTTTAATTTATTCCTTTTTCCGTTTTTCGTTGTTGATTTTTGGTGTCAAATTTAACAGAATGAACTAAAAACTACTTTTTATTCCTACAATTAATTATAATTTGTATTTTGTTTTCACATTGTATTCAGGCTTTTTTCTCTAAGAAAATGTCTAAATATTAGGATTAATATTTATAAAGTTTTTCCTTGTTATTAATTGTAACTCGATTGTGGCTCGTTGCATGTATGGTGGCCCATATGGGAAACTATCATTGTTTTTCTCGCTTCTATTTTTTAAACTTTTCCTTTGAACTTCAGTTGAATTTTAAACTTTAAAAGGAAATCACAATACCTAATAGATTTATGCTTTTGATTATTAATCTTATTTTAAATATTCCTACTAGTAACTTAGTATTCATCACAAAAATAAGCAAATGTAAACAATTCTTGGAATCTGTAAATAAATTATTCTGTTATTCTTGTCTCATTCTCGGATTCGTTTTTTTCGCCTTTCAATAATCAAAAATAAACATATTTCGTGGATCTACCTCTCTCTCTCGCTATAACATCAATTTTCTTAATCAAAAACAAGTACCCATGGTATTGATAATAATTGTCGTTGAAACTTAGGTCCCCCCCTTTTTTCAGTTTATTTTGTTTTCATTGAATTTCAATTGCATCGAATAATAAAATAAAAATTTAATCATCACTTTTTAAACACATGTAAGTAAGATTATAAAACTTAAAAGTGTTTTTTAAGTTCTCATTACACGTGTTGACCCAATCTTTTATTATTCATGTCAGCTTCTATTTACATTTTTCGGACTATTGTCCTCATCTCTGTCGCCATATTTATGGCAACGTTTCGGCCGTTGTATGCTCCGGCCCTTAATCTGGTTGGAATGTCGACAGTCCAACCACCTGAAGAAGGCCGGAGCGTACAACGGCCGAAACGTTGTAATAAATATGGCGACAGAGATTCGGACAATAGTCCGAATAATGTTTGTAAATAGTGTCTGTGTACCTCATCTCAGAAATATAGACAGATTATGTCAGCTTCTCTTTTTACCTAGTTTGGGAATAAAGAAAACAATTAAAAATGGCGACAAATTGTTTTTTAACTGTCAAAAATAAGCATAGTGCATTTTTATAATAAATAAGTTTATGATTAGCGAACTCTGTGCGTGCGATTCCTGAGTCACAAGTGAATATTTGATCATTTAAAAATTAAACACCTTTTTATTTAGTTGACTGTTTCCTTGACAAATATAATCTCCAACTATTTAAGTGTAATGTCAATCGACATCTCCAGTTGCCTTGATCTATCCACTTCCCTTCTCCACATCCTTTCCCCTTTCATTCCTATCTGCTCTCGCTCGAAATCTTCTGTAACCCCCTTGCCTTGATCAATCCACTATCTTTCTCCACATCCTCTCCTTTACCCTCCTATCTGCTCTTCCTCCAAACCTTCTGTAACCCCTTGCGTGCTAGTGGCTTCCAGCCTTGCTTGGGGTGATAAGCTTAAAAAAAAAAGAAAAAAGAAAAAAAAAGTTGACTGATTTCTGATTTGTTTCATTCTATCGAAAATACATTACTCATTTATTAAGAGCTGGTATTGTCCAGTTCAAAGTTTCAAAAGATTTCTACATGTCATCCACTGGTTTATCTCCCTTGATCAAATACTGAATTAAATATGTTTTGAAATGGTTGAAACTAATATCTTACATGTCTTATTTTTAATTTATAACTTATTATATACAAAGGCCAAGAAATCTGTGCATTTGTTAAACAACCAACAGTGTGCTTGGTTCTATAACCAAGAAATTTTCTCTACTGTAGAAGGCTTATCTGGATTTTCATGTAAAGTTTGTAGAAATATATAAAGTCCTTCCAGCCCTCCCTCTGAAAGCAGAAGGTGTGGCTTATTGGCCGGAATTTCAGAATTTTGATATTTGTTTATAAAAAAGTTTGAATGTAGTATATAGTGAATGTATAAATTTGTGCTATGCACATTTAAATTTATTTAATAATGTCACAATGCATTATGCATCTTTATTATTTTTCACACGCATATAATTGGCATGTAATATGTAAGTGTTTATATATGCGGATTGATATAAGAATGTGTACTGAAAACAAATACAGAATCTTCTATTAAAAGTGCCATAAAAATAGCTGTATCCCTGGGACAAAAACACACACATAAGTTTTATATATCTACAACTTTCTGACAATAGCTCAATTAGATCTATCAATTAAGATCTAGATTAAATATTCATGGAGACCTACCGGACACTATTCGGAACGTACTTGTCGACAACATTAATATAATAGCATCATCCACATTCAAAAAAAAGGCTGAAAAATAATGGAAGCCTTATTAATAAAAACAAACAAACCAACACTTAATAATATTAACTTTGAACATGGACATAATATCTTGACCGTGTTTTGAAAAAAATGAAAACATTTTATAAAACATACATACAACAAACTATTTCTTATTTTAACAGTTAAAATATAATCCTTGAAAATGGCTAAATGTATAGCTGAAAGCACTTGGATAAAAAGAACATTCGGACAGTTTTTATATAATTTATCATCCGAAAAGAAAATTAATTTTGGGTGAAAATAAAGACATAACTTCTACAACATATGGATATTTTTTTAAGTTGGTCTTTGATCTAAGCTTTTAGCTTACATGAGCCATCTTCAATGTGGTTGTATGGACATTTTAGCAAAGATATTCACCATCGAAGATAATATTTTGTTATGTTGACATAGAAGATTGCTATGTTACGATAATAGTTGTGGAATAACAGATGCAGGTTGTAAGTTCAAACTAGGTACAACACATTACATTGCATCTAGACGTATGATTCTGTTGTTAATATTTCGGCCTCTCACGTGGTATGACGTCAAAGAACTGCATCTTGAACTTGTGACCTGTGTCTACTATTCCGCGACCGTTATCGTCGCATAGCAATTTTCTGTCAACATAACAAAATATTATCTTTGATGGTGAATATCTTTAACCAATCTGAAGATGGCTCATATGAGCTGAAAGCTTAGATCAAGGACCAACTTTATAAAAAAAAAATATCCAACTGTTGGACAATTTTTGTCTTTATTTTCACCCAAAATTAAAGCAAACATTCGAACATTAAAACGGCTCATGATCAGACATAATAGACATTCATTGTCTGTTATATTTAAGAATATATGTTTAAAAATTGATCCACTGCCCAATACACACACACACACACATATATATGTGTGTGTGTGTGTGTGTGTATATATATATATATATATATATATATATATATTCATACATGTTTCATTAAATAATATAGACAAGTGTTGTCTATTTATTTTATGTAAATTCTTTTCATATCGTCTGATAAGCTTAATAACATTATCATTAAACGAAGAAAGAAAATCACAATATTGATACATATTTTTTAATCCAATCTAACCTTTCGGCTTGCATAAGCCATTATCAAAGATGACAATTACATTACAATATATTAAGCAATACACGGACAAAACAGTGATGATAGTCTGTTTCTGTTTACATGGATGATTAATATTCCATGGTTATAATTTATTACATTGGAATTGTAATCATGATCCAATTCATCAGACCTGAATTTGTAGGTCTGATGGATTGGATTGTGATTCCAATGTAATAAATTATAACCATGGAATATTAGTGTTTGAGTCTTTTATATTATATTCTTACTCTGTCCTGGACATTGAGTTCTACCTGGATTCTGTCCTCTTAGGAATTTAGGTAGGTAGGTATGTATGTATGTATATATATATATATATACCACTAATATTATCAATATATATATATATATATATATATATATATATATATATGTATGTATAGTTAAACCTAGAAAGCCAGACAAACCTACTAAGGTTTCACCTAAGTGGATTGTATTTTTTTTATACCTTTTTTCCTTCGATATTGATTTGATCATTTGCAAATCAAGAAACCGAAGGTTTTCCTGAAACGAGTGTAGTTACTTATATTTATAAGATTACTACTACTACTAAAATATATATATATATATATATATATATATATATATATATATATATATATATATATAATTCATTGAAGTGATGTTTAGATAAATATCACTTCAATAGTCCTAAAGGACTGAACGTGTCACACAGAAACATTTTCTTCATTGTTATAGTTTTTTCGCCTAAAATTGTTCTTTATATATAAAAGTTTCTATGTTGTTCTCTTATTTCTCTAGTCTTTGGTGTTTCGTATTTCATTTGCTCTGCTCATTTTTCAGTTCTTTATAGCATTCTGATGAGACAGGAATGAAAACCAGTTCAGTTTTTTTTTCTTTTTTTTTTTTTTGTTATTCCTTCCTGTTTGATTTAATTGTAAATTTTTTTTTATTTTTTTTATTTTTTTTGAATTATTAAGTTTTGTGCCACTTTTGAAATATTTAAAGAGAGCTTATGACGAGTCTAGTTCAAGAAATTTGTGTGATAGATAAATCAGTATTATAAGAATCAGTTTGAATACTGAATTGGACAATAACAGCTTAAAAAATATGACTGTGCAATACATACTTATTAAAAGCAGTTTTATTTTCTTTACTGTTTATTATTTTTTTTTTAAATTCTTATTGTTTATTTACTTATTTGCTAATATTTGTAAACAGTTCCAGATATTGACTTTTTAATTTCTGAAATGGTTATTTTTAAAGAGTTAATTTATGATCAAAGTCTGAAATTTGATGCTGTTAAGAAAGAGAATTAGTCAATGTTCAAAATCCTTTGTCCTTGCCTAGTCACTTGAGTTTGCATGAAACTCTTTGCTATTATCCTTTGTGTTTCTATGGGCAAAGGTAGCAAATCTGACTTTTCTTCTACAGACTTGACAACAAGATTATTGTTACAAGCAGATGTAGTGTGGCAGCTTTTATAGACATTCATTTTGAAGGCTTGACTGTCGGAATAGACATTTGAACTTTACCAAAGGTTTATAAATATACAAACTTTCCTGCTTCTATCTGACACCTGTGGTCATCCTGACTTGCTCACCTGCTCAGCATTATCACCTTGCTATCTCCGCCTATCGCGGATGATTACTAAAACGAAATAATTTTCTTCTAAGAGATTGTTTTTTTAAATGGCTGTATGTATTTCCCTCTGAGCACATGTAGACTTACATCCATATCATGCTGAATCACCAAAGTTAAGCAACATCGAGCCTGATCAATACCTAGATGGCTGCTGTAAGCTTGGATGTGCGGGTAGTGTAATGGACAGAGGCTTGGAATAAGAAATTGGAGAGCCATGTTTGAATTCCAGTTGGGTTCATTATATTCCCTTACGTGCAAATACCCTTACAAAAGGTATGAATTCACCTGTTCTTCTTTTATGAGTTAAATAATAAAACTTGTATCAGAAAATCATTAACTCCAAAAATTCTTACAGTCCCAAGATGTTTCTGCTTTAAATGACCTCAAAAAGGTTGATAAGACATAAAAAGAAATTAATCAATCAGTCTGATCACATGTAACGTACTAATCCATGTCAGTTTGGGACTGTTGATGCGCTCCTCTGATAGTGTGGCAACGGTCTAGATGCGTAACCCTCTGGTATGGAAAGCTTTGGTTTGACACACTTGTGTTCGTTTTATCAGCCTACTCTTTTGTGATGGTTTAGGGAAGCTTAGACGAGAATGTTGTACTCAACGCCAGAGCCGGGTAGAATATCCTGACCTGTTCAAAATTCATGAAAAGTGGAAGGTTTGACAAAGTTAATAATACCTTATGTTTATGGCTGCACTTTTAACCCTAACCCTAATCCATACAAATCTGTTTACTTTAATCCAGGTTTGGAATTTAGTGGTAGGAAAATGTTAGGTCAGCTGGAAACGGACAAAACTGACACTTTTTTTTTTATGTGGCTGGCGTAATGGATAATGGCTCGGAATTGTTAATCAGAGAGCCAAGTTCCAATTCCTATTGGGTTCATCATATTCACTTATGCACAAATACTCTTGGGTAAGAATGAATCCCTCCCCCTCTTTTACCCCAGCTATGGGTTAATTAGTAAGACCTATATCAGTAAATTGTCTCCAAAAATAAAATATAATTGAGTACAAAATATTTAGATTTTGACACTAAATAATCCATAGTGGTTGATATGCCGCTAAACAAAAACAACCAACTTTTATTTTGTTTGTTTTTTTCTTTTTTTGTTAATAATTTAGCCATTCAAGTTGTCTGAAATTTTGAATTATCCAAATATATTTTTTCCAACCACTATTCCAAGGCATCCGGATAATTGAGGGAACACTGTAATGTCTCAACATGGTCTATTTTCATCTTAAATTGTTTTTTCTTAACATTTGTGAACCATTTCCATAGGTTTTGTCATCACTGCTCATCTTTGTGTTCAATACCTGTCCACAGCAGAGGGAAGAAAAATTTGAGAGTTATGAAGGGGATTTAACTGAAACTGACATATCCAAAAGGCATGGCATGTGGAATTAGAACAACCTACCCCCAGTGGACTAAATAAAGGGTTTGGTGTGAAATTCCAAGAAATGTCATCTGAAGAAACCCGCTTGTCTTATCACTGATCACCTCACTGTAGATGGTAACACCGACTGAGGCCCTGTGGGAAGAAACGTGTTTGCCTGACAAGGCCCTCTCTTCTAGGACCATCACAGATGATATAAACTTTGTACACATCACTGTGGTGACCCCCTCTATAGAGGGGTTGCATAGAACCAATTGTTATTCTTCATAGCTGCTTTCAAGATGCTACCTAGTTATTGTGGTTAGCACCTAGTGTCAACAGCTCCGCCTTCATTTTCATTTCCTGTCAGTTTGCAATCTACCATGATAATGCTCTTGATCTATTTGAAAAGGAAATGAATGTTTCAAATTTGGTTCATGTCATGTGACATTGTCATTAATTTATGACCCACTAAATGTATGTCCTCAAATACCTTGCAGAACCTGTTAAGTATGACAACATTGAAAATATTTAAATTATTTCCTCTGACATCATATAATAAGTCAGCCTGTGTTTTGATGACAATACAGACTACAGAAGAACAGCGTGCAGTAAGTGAACAGGGCAGAACTTGGTGAGCTTCACACGCTGAAAGTGCTGCATACCTTTTCATGACTGAGTGCTACAATCTTCATTGCTTTTAAATATTCGGATGGCTTATTCTATCTCGCTACAAAAATAAAAGTTTATCTACTGTTGTGGGTCGATTAGCCATGATCAAATGCAAAATAAATAACAGAACAGTCCAACAAACAGAATCAATAAAGTTTGCAATAAAAAGGAACAGGGCAAAATAAAATGATATCAAGCAAGCAATATATGCAAGGAAAATTAACGGTAATACGGCAAGAAGTTCACAAACTAAGAACCGTGGAGTGAGTAGCCATGGTCCATTGCAAAATAAATGACAGAATTAGTTATTAACAATAGTAAGGTAAATGTTCACAAACTAAGAATTGGCACAAAAGCAAGTTCGGACAAGTGAACGTAGTGATCTGACTTCTAGACAGATCAGTTTGAGTCAAACCATCCTGTTTTATTAGCTAAAAATATTCCAGCATGCATTTGTGTGCTTCTGCCTATAAAAAGGAAGTGCTAAGTATTTTGCAATCATTCCTGTAGAATTGAAATCAACCACTGCTTATACTTTTTGCTTGACATCTGCTTATCAGATCCCCTCCCATGTAATATTTAGATGGTAAACTTGGAAAATAATTTGAGTGAAAAACTTTTGATTAATGCTAACCCCTGTAGACTCCCCACAATTGAGTATTGGGCTACACCATGCCTAGGTATTACTGCTGTGGTTTCAGTAGCAAGTAGGTCTTTACGGACTGAAGTTGCTAACTCGATGCCCAACCAGTTTTAAATTCAGGTTTGTCCTCCTTGATCGGTTACCAATTAAGGCTGGAGAGCCTAGTTTGCCTTATTATTAAACTCTGTCTGAAAGTGAATACAATGACCACAGCTGGAATTTGAACTTGATATGCCAATTTTACTTTTCATGATGATAACTTATCTGCACATCCAATTTTCACTCGGTGCCTATCTAAAAATCATCATTAAATGACCCTGCAAGTGTTGATGTGCCATAAAATCAACCCTCTAATTATAAATTTTAATTAGAACATAATGTTTTTTGTTGTTGGAGTTTTGTTTTATGTTCTGCCCTGATATAAGCTATTAGTATTAGCATGCACATTTTATATATATATATATATATATATATATATATATGTAAGCAAATGTGTGGATGTAGATCCGACGGTATGATGAAAATGTGGAAAAGACAAAGCAAAATCCGAATATATGAGTTTACTGTTTTTATTATGTTTTTGTTTTTGTTATTCTGTCGACGTCAGACGTTTCGGTCAAATAGACCTTCTTCGGGACATGGTTAATGGAGACATAATTATATTAGATTTAAGTTTGATGGAGAGAAAGTCATTCCCCCGAGCATGTCCAATCTTCGAACAACATCTTCACACATTTTCCCGGACTACGTCAAACTCTACCTGGAATCATCAGTTAGAGACCTAAAATTTTCCGAGGAGCAAACTTTTAAAAAAGCCACACATCTAGGACGCGTACTAAAGCAAAAAAACAGCATGTTTCACAACACAGCTGAGAGACTCCGTTCTGAAGTGGCCAAAACTAATCATAAACACCTCAAGAGTTTAGAACTAAAACTTCACACTTTATGCGATCGCAGCAGTTGGAAGAAGATGGGAAGAGCCGATCTAGTCACAAACATCTCCAGTACTACACTTAGTACCGTAGAGACTGAAGCCCTCAGTTTTGGTCTAAAGTTTGCAACGGGTTTAAAAAACAACAACATTAGCAAACTGATAAATCTTAACTACAGACACAGGGACACCGACTTCCACAAAGGATTTACCCAAGGCATCTTAGCTGCCTCCTTGGACTGCCAAAATGCGGAGTTTACTTTACCCAAGAGGTATATGAACGCTCTAAAATCCCTGTCTACGAACAGTGATATTACCATATCTCCTTCGGATAAGGGTGGAGGTGTCGTGGTCATGGACACCGCTGCGTACAACCAGAAAATGTTGGACTTGCTCAATGACAGAGACACGTATGAACAGATCTCTCCTCTACAAGTCTCTAAAAATCTTAAAGAATTCAATAAGTCCTATAAGAGTCTGATTCATAATGAAGATAAGATTTGGCTTTCCCTTATCAATTACCACCCGACCATCCCTAAAATCTACGGGCTCCCCAAAACCCATAAACCGGACATCCCTCTAAGGCCCATTATTTCGGGCATAGGCTCAGCCCCCCATAACATCGCTAGGTTTCTAACAAAATTTCTCACCCCAATTCTGGGCACCATAAGTCACGCGCATATAAAGAATTCAGGCGCTCTCCTCAATAAGCTAAGCAATATCGACATAGGAAACAAATCCCTAGCCAGCTTAGACGTTAAATCTCTATTCACCAATGTACCGGTGGATAAATGTATTAAACGGCTAGAGAACCACCTTAAGAAAACTGACTTTAAGCTACCTATCCCCATCTCAATATGCATCAAATTATGCATCCTATGCACATCTCACTGTTACTTCCAGCATAACGACATCTACTATAAACAAAAGTTTGGCTTACCTATGGGTAGCCCTCTTTCTGGGTTCCTAGCATGCATATTTCTAGAATTTCTCGAGTCTGGACCTTTCAAATATATAATCCCTGATGATACACATTATTTCCGTTACATAGATGACATTTTATTCATTTACCCACAGAAACATGATCTAAACAAAATCACCGATAGATTGAATAGAGTAGAACCTACTATAAAATTTACCCACGAACTTGAATCGAATAATTCTCTACCTTTTCTAGACATACTACTCACCAGAAATAATAACAAACTAGAATTCACAGTATATCGTAAACCCACATGCAAAAATGACCACTTACACTTTTACTCTCACAATGATACTAGGACTAAGAGAGGTGTTATTATCGGATTTTACTTGAGAGCTCTGCGAATCTGTTCAGCAAAATATTTAGATGACGAATTTGGTTATATCGAGGATACCTTCTCCAGCCTTTCGTATCCGAGACAACTAATACTCGGCGCTAAACATAAAGCCTTGAAAATCCACAGAGTTCGTCCATCAGTACATAACAACATACCGACTACTACTACTACATCAAAGGTGGAGAGAGGCACACTCTCAGCTGCCCCTGATAATCCCATTGGCCGCATCTTTCTACCGAATAACCCTCTGACCGAACACATCTCCAACAATCTAAACGCGCTAAAAATTAAAACTACTACATTACCCACTAAATCTATACGTAACATATTGAGTAATACGAGCAGACAACATATTACATCCGATGCTTGCGTCTATCAGGTGCCCTGCAGAGACTGCAACCTGAGTTATATAGGCGAGACAGGTAGATCATTGAAATCTCGCATTTCCGAACATAAACGTGACATTCGCCTCGGTAATCTAAGCAGTGCTTTAGTTATACACATAGCCAAATCTGATCACAATTTTGATTTCGACTCTGTGAAGATCTTAAAATATATCCACAATAAGAACCTTAGACAGATTTATGAGGCTGGCATGATAGCCACCTCACATACAGTAAATAATAGACCTGGTTTCTTTCAGATCGCGACCTCGGTGGCGAGATTAATGCGTGACAAACGTACCGATAAGCTATAGTTTTAAATAGTCCCCCTCACCCTCCACTTAGGACACAATCTTCTTCCCTGTGCGCAGGTCTTCGTAGTTGCCGCCCACGCGACGCCAGCATATCCGACTCTAAGAAAGAATACTTGACTTTAGAATTTCAGTTTTTCTGTTTCTGACCAGTCCTGTATATATCGTCTCTCCATCAAACTTAAATCTAATATAATTATGTCTCCATTAACCATGTCCCGAAGAAGGTCTATTTGACCGAAACGTCTGACGTCGACAGAATAACAAAAACAAAAACATAATAAAAACAGTAAACTCATATATTCGGATTTTGCTTTGTCTTTTCCACATTTTCATCATATATATATATATATATATATATGAATGTTAGAAATTTCATAGAAAATATGTACTGTCTGACAGGAATCGAACCTGTAACCCTTATGGGGAATCGTTATTTGATCTACCGTGCTGTTAACCATTCATTCCTTGTTCATTTTTGAACAGAAAATGGATTGGGAAGAATGCTGAAATGACAAACCTTAGTAAAAGCTACAAAAAATAGGGTAGTTGTGGAGAGCCATGATTGCCCACATCCTGATGGGGCTTGGCACATAGAACAAATCTCCAGGTGACCTGATTTGTATATGCCTTAAAATTTAAAGAAAAAAATGTACCTTTTTTTTTTCTTTTTTTTTCTTTTTTTTTTTTTGTTTCTTTCTTTCAAGATTTAATTTATTTAATTGTTTGATGTCTTTTATTTTCTTCCCTTTCCTCTGTTTCCTTAATTTTGTTGGGGTTTCATGGATCGGGATATTTCTATTGCATTCTAATGATATTCTTTTGCCTTATTTTATTTTAACTAATTTGTAATGAATAACATATGTAAGCCCATCTCATTTGCATTGTTGTTATGTCGGTAGATGATTTTATTGAATAGTCTAGTTCTCTGATAGTTTTCAGGCAGGGACAATTGTTAGAGACAGTGCATGAAATCCTATTCCAGGAACAAACAGCTGGCAAATTGCTTCCCTTTTCAACTATTGTCTCTAGCACCCTTCAACCATATAATGGACACAAGATAGCAAGTTGTTTCTTGTTCATTTTTTATTTTTATTAACAATAATAATATCAAATTGAAAAATTGGCAGAATGTTTGGTCTACTATTATCTCAGCTGTCATTGAGGCATTGGGGTCTGCACCACTGAACAGTCCTACATCAAGACAAATCAGAATAAAATCTAATATCCCATCGCTTCACAAGTCTACATTACTTTGCATTGCAAATATTCCGCAAGAAGTTGTTCTCTGAAGATGTATAAACTTTGAGAATGCCCTAAATGGTACATCTATGGTTGATAACAAAAATTGTGTAAATGAATATAATAACTTACACTATTTATATCGTTTGGACTGTTGTCCTTATCTTTGTTGCCATATTCACAATGTTTCGGCCATTGTACACTCCGGCCATCTTCAGGTGGCTGGAATTTCAATTTTGTCCATTTTGTTATTTTGTAGGATAGATTGTTTTAGTTCCATGTGCCATGTCTCTTCCGGAGTTGTGAGTTCAATACCTGGCTACTGCAGCAGTGAACAAAAAATTGGAGAGTTGAGTTAAAGGGAGATAACTGAGACAGCTGGAAGAGGCGTGGCTCATGGATCTAGAACAATTTACCCCGGTGGATGAAATAAAGGGTTCAGTTCAAAATTATAATCACCGGAAGAATGCCAAAGCTTACAATGGCTGAAACGTCATGAATATGGCAAGAAAGATGAGGACAACAGTCTGAACAGTGTAAATAGTTACAATACCTCATCTCAGAAATATAGACAGAATATGATAACATTTAATAATATTAAATGACCATTGTTTGTAAAGAACTGATAAAGCCATCTTCAATATTTAGATTCTAACATTATTTAGTAAAGATTAGTAGAAAATTTTAGTGTCTTTTTTTTTCCTCGGTGGAAAACACTGATTTGGACATTCTTACAAAATCAAATAATTTTTGGATTTTAATGAAACTTTCGGGACTTACAATGGAATTAAATTATTTTAGAATTTTTTTTGTTTTTAACATGTTTGCCACCTCACTTGATTTAATTTTATGAAATTTTGAAAAAATTAAATTTTCTCTTGCTTAATGTTTATATTAGTTAAAAGCAGAACTCTTTGAAGAATTTAAATCATCAATTTCTTTTTGTAGAACAGGACTCTCAGTTACTGAAAAAATAATAAATGCAATAAAATTAAGGCATTTAATTAGAAATTCTTTTAATTGCTTTTATGAATAAGATAGGTTATGGATAATATCTTAAGAAAAAATTTTTTCGATGTATAATAAATTTCTGCAAGAATTGTTTTTCAGTTTCTAAAAATTTTAATTATAATAATTTATAAAGTTTTAAATTCTGTCTTAATTTATCCCGGTTAAGTGACATTGTTATTAAGTAAAAACTATATTTACTAATCATAAATGGAAAAGCTTAGTACAATTTAGTGACCCACTATTTTAAAAGGAGTTTTTATTTATTTATTTATTTTTTTATATGTATAAACATCAACTCAACTGTAAATTGATAAGATCTCAACGCCAGTCTAGTGCTGCGCTTAAATTCAAAAACTTTAAGTACTGTAGCAAAGAGCTCATTCAAGCAATTGTCCTGAAAGTATTTGTAGCTAAGACATAGGCAAACTTATGGTGATAAGGAAAGTGACTGAAGCAAAACTGCCAGACCAGGATCAATAATATTGCAGATTCTTTGTATTTTATCAAGGAGCTCAAGGTAAATATCAGGGGCACTGGACCATATATGGCAACAGTATTCTAAGCATTGGCGAATGGTAGACTTATAGATATGTAAGATAGATTCCAGAGAGAAAAATTCTCGCCCGACATAGTGAACAAGACTTTCTTAGCAGCTGACCAAGCAATGGATTCAATATAGTCTTTCCACTTCATATCAGCAGAGAATGTGAGCCTGAGAAGGCACGGTGAGTCACTTTTCTGGAGGATAGCATCAGCCATGCTGATGGAAGGCAGCAAGGAGTCTCCCAGAGGATTAATAGAGAGAAGTTTCATTTTTGGAGGCATTAAAATTAACAAGCCATCTTTTGCCCCAGTTAACTATGGACTTGAGGTCGTTTTGGACATCAGTTGCCATTTTGACAGACTTGTCAGACTGATCAGCCTTACTATCGTGCCAGGAGCAAGTTGTTGTGTCGTCAGCATGGATAATGAGTTTAGAGCTGAGTCCATCAGGAACATCATTAATGAAAAGTAAAATAAAAACAGAGTAGGTCTAAGGATCGAGCCCTGGGGGACACCTGCGTTAGTATGAAAAGGTCTAGACGAGTGGCCATTCAGGATAATTATCATTTCACAATTTGACAGGGAAGACTGGATCAGTTCAAAAAAGTACCTGGAGACACTGTAACTTTTCACCTTGTGGAGAAGACCTGAATGACAGACTCTGTCAAAGGCCTTCGAGATGTCCAATCCAATAGCCCGGGCTTCATTGTTTTTATCTAGAGCATGATAATCTCTTTCCGCAAATATCATCAGTACATCAGCAGTTGACCTGGAGAAAGGAAAGCCATATTGCTTGTCTGAGAAAAGGCACTGCGATGAAAGATGATGAACCAATTCAGCATTGATTAGGGCCTCTAGGAGTTTCCCCAAAAAAGGTAGAAGTCTAATAAGCTGAGAGTTGGAAGGGTCGGATGGCCCACTAGAATTCTTAAAAACTGGAACAACAGATGATGACTTTCAGTGGGCAGGAAAGCACGAGGTAGCAAAGCATTTCTCATACAGTTTAGAGAGAACAGAAGCCAGTTTGGGAGCTCACACTTAATGACTCTTACAGGGATACCATCGGGTCCACATGCTTTGTGGGGATCTAGCAGAAGATGATAGGAGAAACCATGGAAAGTGTTGTATGCATATCACTCAACAGAGACTCGGTTCTAGGAAAGAAGTTCGGCAGATGATGAGTCAAGAGTAGAGTTTGAGAAGAATTTACAGGCAAAGCATTCAGCTTTATCAGCAGAGGATGATAACACCTCAAATCGATTGAAGAGGGGAGGAATAGAGACCTTACACTTATTCAATGCCCTATTACAGAAGCACCAGTCATTGCGTGGGCTAAAATTGTTAGAGGCTATGTGATGCCTCATTCTTTTGGCAAACAGGGATTTTGCTCCTTCAAGGACTCACTTACATTTATTGCAAGCAGCAACAAATAGGCGCCTGTGGTGATAAGACATCATACTGGTATAGCTGAAAATAGTTGTCCCTGTGTGCTATCGTGACTGAGCATGCTGGTGTGAACCATGGAGAGGATTGGTATTTCTGAGAAGGGATGAAAGCGTTCATGCATGCTTTGACCCAAGAAACTTCAGTGGTGCAATTTTCAATTGGGAGTTTAAAGATGTCAGTCCAAGAGGTGTCACAAAGAAAATCATAGAGTGAGTCCCAATCAGCATGCTGGTAACAGAAAGAGGTCTTGTGGATAAGGGTTCTTGTTTAATACAGGATTGCAATGAAATATTAATAGCTACCGCAGAGTGGTCAGAATTACCAAATGGGCAGTGTTGCGAAGTTTGGCAAGAAATAAATCGGGTAAAGAAGCCTGTTGCTCGGTTTTGCAAGGGAAACTAGTAGGGAAGTCCATGATTTGGGTAAGAGATTGGGCAACAGAAAAATTTAATGTCTGTATACCGGCAACATCAGTACCTTTTAGAATGTTTCAGCCATGTATTGTGGTGATTATTTTAAAGTTGACAGAGATGTTCACAGATGCACGGAGGGAAAGTGCCTTTCCTATACTGTCAGCAATTATGTCTAATATACTGCATTTCTGGAAAAGGGGGGATCGATAAAGGAAAAAGAGATAGCTCACGGTTTAGTAAAGAAAGTTGGAAGCACATGAAG
Source organism: Acanthosepion esculentum (assembly GCA_964036315.1). Taxonomy (NCBI): domain Eukaryota; kingdom Metazoa; phylum Mollusca; class Cephalopoda; order Sepiida; family Sepiidae; genus Acanthosepion; species Acanthosepion esculentum. Next base: position 93,804,430 of record OZ038499.1, read on the forward strand.
TAGTCTGAGTCCTTGAGAGACAATTCCTTGGCCATCATTATCCCAGATGTAAACACCAAGGCCATGCATGTGAATGCTGGAATCTTTTTGGCAAAGGGGAAGATCACCTGGAACCAAGAATTCATTGGTAGCAATCAAAGAATTTAAATTAGTTTCACAGAGGGCAAAGATATCTGGTGACCGTTCCTAGAGGAAAGATTTTATGCTGCAAAAGTTGGAATGGATATCATGAATATTAGTGAAAGAAAGGCTGAGGGAGGGAGGTAGGTAGGTGATTTTTTTTTGTTTACTGGTTTAGTTGTGTTTCTTTTAAGTTTTCCACAAAATTCGTTCTGAGGAGAGAGAGAGAGAAAAAACCACCATAATTATCACTATATGTTGTCAATGGTAATACGAATCAACCAGTGCATGGCCGAGAACAGAGCATAATGTGGCCTCAAGGTTGCCCACTGAAAATACATGCAGGGACACCTACCCATGTAGCCACTCTAAGTGCTACCAAAGAGTTTGGGCCCCTAATGACCAGTCGGAAGCAGTAGCAGTCAGCAAACTGCCAACTCGGTACCCACACAATGGAAAGTCACAGCAACTAGTTAGTCCAATCACCGAGTTAAGACAGTTAAACCACTGTAACCTTGGTAGAAGAAAGAAAGAACTGGTAAACCATATCCTGAAGAGGAAACCAGAGATGAACCCCTTACTCCTGTTAAATGGATTTGGATCGAGTTTGGAAGGGTTAAAGAGAAACAAATGATCATGGCATTTGGATAAAGTAATATTCAGTGAGGAATCAAGAATCTGCATTGGCCGAGGCAGTGATGCCAGTGCTGTTCAAATGAAACGTATAAAGATAACTAGCTGAAGAAAAGTAAATTTCTCAAGTCATGGGGGTTGAATGTCATTTTAAAAGTCCAGAGGATAGATGGCAATCATTGCCTCAACACCCCATGCACATGTGTACAATGATATCCTGGATAATTTTCGCATTTCATCAGTAGAAAATTTGTTTGGTGATGAAGAGGTCCTCTTTCAAGACATTAAGACATCTTGTCACAGAGCGAAGGTGATTAAAACTTTTCTTTAGGAAAGACATATCAAATCAGTGACATGGCCAGTGAGCAGTCGGATCGAAAGCCAATTGAAAACTTAATGTTGCCAGCTATACGTTTTTGAAAAAATAATATTACCAGCTATACGTTTTTGAAAAAAAATAATATTACCAGCTATACGTTTTTGAAAAAAAATAATATTACCAGCTATACGTTTTTGAAAAAAAATAATATTACCAGCTATACGTTTTTGAAAAAATAATATTACCAGCTATACGTTTTTGAAAAAATAATATTACCAGCTATACGTTTTTGAAAAAATAATATTACCAGCTATACGTTTTTGAAAAAATAATATTACCAGCCATACGTTTTTGAAAAAATAATATTACCAGCTATACGTTTTTGAAAAAATAATATTACCAGCTATACGTTTTTGAAAAAATAATATTACCAGCCATACGTTTTTGAAAAAATAATATTACCAGCTATACGTTTTTGAAAAAAATAACATTACCAGCTATACGTTTTTGAAAAAAATAATTTTACCAGCTATACGTTTTTGAAAAAAATAATTTTACCAGCTATACGTTTTTGAAATAATAATATTACCAGCTATACATTTTTGAGGAAAAATAATATTAACAGAAATAGATTTTTGACAAAACAAAAATATTACCAGGAAAAAAAAAAAAAAGTTGTCGGCATTAAATGACCTATTGAGGTTGATATACTGTAAAACAAAACAAACCAAACCAATTGAAAATTTATGGTGGGAATTGAAAAAAAATGATCCATGAGAAGGTATTGTCGATCAAAGAAGATCTATTAACTGCTATTCGGGAAATGTTAAAATCACTTTGATAAAGAACATTGCTTTAAATTAAGAAAATCCATACCTGAAAGAATTAAGGCTGTCATAAAATTACTAAGTATTAATTCTAATTTTTTTCTTTACCAAATTCCATAATTATTTATTCAATGTTGGTTTATTCCATAAGATCTTCCTCTGAATTGACTTAGGTTTACAGCCACATTATGTTGAAATACCAGTTCCTGTACAGTCATCAGTTAAGCAATGTCAGGCCTGGTCAGAACATGGTGGGTGACTGATTTGGAATACCAGCTGGTGTAATGGATAACGACTTAAAATTTTTAATTGATGAACAGTTCCAATTTCTGTTTGGTTTGTTATATTCACCTACTCCCAAAAAACCCTTGGAAAGGTATGAGTCCACCTTTCTAGCCACCCCCCCAGCTATGGGTTAATTAGCAAGTCGTGTATCACTAAACCATTATTCTCTACCCCCCATAAATAAATAAAATTGCTCACAAAATATTTAGATTTCAGCATTAAGTAATTTTGAAAAAGTTCGATATGCTACTTAACAAAAACAACTAACCAATCTGAATGGCTAGGAAAAAAATTATACCATTAATTTAAATAACTTAATCTAGTTTGTTTTAAGGTATATTCTATGAAACCAGACTTTCCATCTATTAAATAAAATTTGTTGTGTGTCTTTGATTATCTGATTGCTAAATAATGAAAACAAACCAAACGTTAGTGGACATTTTCTAAGTGTGCTAATTCCATAATTTTTGCCAGGGGTAGTATATGCCATGTCTTTTCAGGACATAGCACTCTCCAACTTCCTGCTTACGTTGCTCCATGTAACTTTTGACCCTTTACCATCCCTTGTTCTAACATCCATTTACTTTTTAGGTGTTGTGTCCTTTCAAGATGTAAGTGGTTATGGCTCTTCACAACTTCTTGTTATTTGCTGCTCTAAATAACTTTTAACCCATTACCATCCCTTTTCTTGTTTTTGTTCTGCCATCCGTCCATACAAACTCGTTAAGTAGGTTATCTGCTGTTTCCTTCTTCTTTTGTCTTCACTATGCCCTGAAAGTGCTCAATCCTCTAGGCCCTCTTTTCTCATATGGCCTAGAAATTTCAGCTGTCTTTTTCTGATTGTAAGCATAAGTTTCCTTGTTAATCCTGTTTTAAGACTTCTCTGTTGCTAACATATTCTGTCCATGGTATTCTTACCATTCAATGGTAGATCTGCATCTGTTATTTCAAGTTTCTTCTCCATCTGAGAGGAGGTTTTTTAGCATTCATTGAGATTTTACATAGTAGATAATTACTCTTTTCTTTGTTTTTTTTATTTTTTTATTTTAAAACAATCTTTTCTTATCTCTTAATAGCTTTCTCAGTTTCTGAAAGGCATCTTTTGCTATTTGGATTTGTGTGTCATATTTTCTCTTATGGGTTTCTACACCACCCAAAGAGTTAGATTTCTGCAACTGCTTGATTTTGATATCTCCAATATTTTGCTCATGTCTCTTTTGATGGTGACCATACATTCTGTTTTCTCACAGTTTATAGTTAGTACTTTCTTCTTGCTTTCCTTTACCAAGCATTCTTTGTTTCCTCTCTGAATCTGCCGTCAACAGGGCTAAAAGCCCGCATCTATGAACCTAAGAGAGACTTGTGTTTGGACAATCGATCTTTCTTGTTTTTCATTGACACAATACTGGACATAACTTTGAGTTCATTAATGCTAACCCTAATTAAAAAAAGAACATAATTTTTTAAGGAGAAAATACATTGAAAATTTAACATTATTACCAACTATAAACACATGCCTAAAACATTACATTGCCATCTTTCTTTGAATCCATTCTTAAAAAATCTTATATCTGTCTTGTACAAAGAATACATTCCTAAAGAAGTGAGCCATAAAATCAGAATCCTGTGAAAGTTGGTCACATAAAGGGCAAGATAAACAAAATCCCCTACTAGACAGACAGACAGACACAATTACAAATATACATTACCACCGGTTGCCTATTTAACCGTTACCATGCTAATTTCTTTCTAGAGTTGTCTCCCCTGTCACCGCATCTTTTTGTGTGCAAAAACATGAACACCTGTTTTAAAATTGTTATAACTTTCTTTATATTGTGCGTATAGATTTTAATTTTTAAACACTAATAAAAGAATGAATGAGTAATACTTTGATGTAATGCATTATGTTTTGCATGCATGTTTTGATGTTGAAAACAAAAAAAATTGAATTGTGAAATAAAAAAAATGTAAAATAAAAAACAAATACATAAAAAAAAATACATAAGTAATTCAACGTACTTTAACTTTTATTATGTCTTGTGGAGTTCTGGGGTGCAATAAGAAACACAATTGCTAAGAAGGCTTTCATTTCATCAAAGTGATGTGTTTCCTTGTGTTTACATACAAGAAGACGCTAGCATTTGTTTGCTCTTTCTTTCACCGGACTCATATTTGTCTTGTTGATGTTTTCTTGTTAATGAATGAAGTTATTACTTCGTCGTTTATAAATGGACAAAATAATTCACCTTCAGAAAGGCCATCAGGTATATCGATGGTCACCAGTAGCTTCCACAAAATTAGTCAGGCATGGATGATAGTAGCCGCTAGTGGTCATCATCACTTTTGTCCATGTCACTAGTATGGTTATCATTTTTGACCACTTCACCATCAATATCCACTTGAGTAAAGCCTTCAAAATCATCATCGGAATCCTAATCAAAGAAAAACTCCTGAATAAAGACTTTGTTAGATATTGATGTGGCCATTTTTGTTTTCCAAAAAATTGTGGAAAAATTAACATGGGTTTAATTGGTGTTACACCTCATGTAGAGTCTAGAAGAATTCAAAATGGCATTGGGAAACGGAAGATTCCCAGCTGGAAATAACAGTTGACAAGTGTTTATTTATAGCAACTGTTTCAAGGTGACAGAATGCACCTAGAGTAGCAAAGGGAGAGAATTCTACAGCGGCAACTTAGCGGAGTAAAGGTTAAACATACAAATTCTTCACACACCTACATACACATAGAATTATCCATGGTTTTAATACACACAACACATATCTGGATCAATGAGAACGGAACCAAATTGAAAATATCAGGGTTTTCTTTCTTTTTGCCTGTTTTCTCTCAATCTCCGAGAAAGCTTTAATAAAAGTGAAACATGTTAGATTGATATACGTTTCCTATAGGTTCTTTTGTTTTATCATATCTTATGTCCGCAGGTAATAGAGCCTGGCATGTCTCCTAGTTGTCTTAGGGTCATCTTGTTGTATAGGTTGAATAATTCTGGTCTTGCTCCTTGTTCTGTTTTTGTGTAATCACTGAACTCCTTCACTCTCTGCATGCAGGCTTCTTGTTCCCAGTAGAATTTACAGATTACTCAAATGTCTTTCCCATGTAAATCACATTTGAATACTGTGTGCGTATATATTCATCTTTGATCATCTGTCACTAGGCTGGAGTTGTGGGTCATTTAATGAACTTTAAATTTAATACACTAGCAAATTGGATTTGCAAGACAAGTTTACATTCACCCCATGACAGGTGCTCTATAACCCCCACCCCAACCATATATTTGATGTAACACTAATATACAAAACTGTCTTTTGGTTTATCAAACTTGCATACCTTATGAACCTGTATTACCTGCCAAATAGTCAGATCATCTGTGACTAAACTGGTTCCCCCACTAGACTTTTCTGACAAGTATGGCTAGACACCCAGCAGAATTAATGATGATATCAGTCAGATGGTGGATGAATCTTGTAGAGTCAACAGCCATCTAGCACAATGGGGTAGACTGGACTACATATATGTATGTAGCCATTACAATGATGACACAGCATTGCTAGACAGAGAGCTTCCTTGACGGAAGTCATCAGCCAGGGCAGAGGGTTCCCCTGACGGAATCAACAAAGATCAGCTTTCCACCACGTCTACTTGCTAAAGTCACGTTGTTCATGAATGAATCTTTCTCTGGCTTTCAACCTAGATATGTGAAGAGATCTAGTCAGGTGTTAAGGAACCCTACAACCACACTCGGGCATGGCACTGATGATGATGATAGTATTTTTAAAAGATTCCTCTTAGAATTTGTAATTGCATTTGTGAACATTTCTTTCTTCTCCCTTTTATTTTTCTCCAAAATTTTTCTCTATTTATTCTGAATTTATTTTGAGAGTGGAATTAATTTAGTTTGTGGGGTCACTATCCCCGCTACTTTAAATTAGAATTAGCGTTGTAGCTTGTGAAAAAAATATTATATAGCTTACATTGGTTCGCATATGATCACCAAAGTTAAGCAACATTTGTACCTAAATGTGTGACTGCTTGAGAATACCAGATGCTGTAAGCTTGGATGTGCAGATGGTGTATTGGATAATGTCTTGGAATTATTCCAATTCCACTTGAGTTCATTATATTCACTTTCGATAGGTATGAATCCACTTTTTAAAAAATTAATGTATCAGTTTTTTTTTTCTTTATTTGTTTTTTAAGCAAATGATTTTCGACCTTCATCATTCCAAAAATAATCAGACTAGAATTATTCTAGTTTCCTACCCCCAAAAAATGGTTTCCCTGGCTTTCAACAATCTCTTTCTGTTTAACTTTTTATTGTTTTAACTGTTTCATGTTACAATTTTATTTATTTTTCTTTAAATTTCTGTTATTTTTTCCTTAAATTCCAGTCTTATTTTCTTTAAATTACTGTCTTAAGCCTTGCTTTGACGCAAATATGTATGTACATTTTATTTTTATATATATATATATACACACACACACACACACATGCACGTCTGTATTATTTACCTGCACATTAATGTTACTTGTTGATCACATATTTAATGTATGTTTTCTGGCATGGTAAACTGGATTGTGAGCCTATATTGACACTTTCCAAAGAGGGGATCTTGGTATTTATACGAAGTTAAAACTTTAGCTATCATGCCCATCCTTAATCTTTTCTCTGCCCACTTGGCCAGCTGATTCGAATTAATTCTCAGAACAATTTTCAATTCCCACCCTATGTCTGTGACAGGAGTAATTACATTTTAATACTAAACTCCCCCCCCCGCTCTCTCTTTCAAATAGAATAATTAACTTCCCTCCGTATACCCTCAGCCTAATAACTATGCTCTTGATAGAACTTGAATGTGGGTAGGAAATGCACATGAAGCCCCAAGCAACCTTCATCATCCCCCTCTCCCAATGGGTCTTTTAATCCTCATGTTTGCCTTGGTACCATAGATTTTTTTTGACCCAAGGAGGAGTCCAGCAACAGAATTCTTCCTTGGGTCAAAAACACATATAAAAACCAAACTAGACAATATACACTCGGAATATCGCACATGAATCTTTCCTGTGTTATTTGCCCCTTCATTAAGGGTGTTGGAGATAAACATTTTTGGGGGGTTTTGTGTTGTCCGCCTGATAATCAGGGATTCAAACCATAGAGTAACTTTGACAGAGGCTCTCCCATCAGCAGGTGTATAATATTGAGTCTATTGTACTGCAATTTTGGGAATGGTTTCTGGACTCTGCAGTAGGCTCTGGTGGGACCTCTTGATGCCATGATGATAGGTACTGTTACAGCAGTATCTCCGGGCGAGTCAACCTGGGTTATTTTTGTGTGCACCTTCAATGGATGTGTGTTTTGGTTGGTTTGGTGGATGACGAGAAGGCAGTGAAACAAACATGGAAGCAATCAAATTGAAAATGAACAAAACTGGCAAACCCAACCTCAAAAAAAAAAAAAAAAATAAGTAGACCCCCAGTTATAACCATCTCTTACACCAAATGTAAGGGGGGTTCTATGTTCCAACTTTCCAGAAATGGAATTGGATCTCGCAAATTCTGGAAGATCACCAACCAAATTATGAACAGGCAAAGCAGATGTGCTCACTATTATAATAGGCCCTGAGGTCATTTCATTCTCGACAGACAAGGCGAAGCTCTTCATCTCAATCTTTGCCTCAAATTCAACATTAAATGACAAAGGTCATCCCCTCCCCGACTTCCCACGTCCCACTGAGCACAATCTCAGTAATATACTCATTTCAGCAAGAGAAGCTTTATCAAAAGCTCCAACCCCAAAAAAGCCACTGGGCCAGACAAAATTCCAGTGGTCATCTTTGACAATATCAACCCAGAATTATCCCTGATTATTTGACTGCTGCTTGAAAGAGAAATCTTTCCCAAGCATGTGGAAGGTGGCAAGCATATACCTGATCTTCAATAATGCGGGCAATTGAACCCCACTCAAAGTATGGACCTATTATTCTCTTCAATATCATCGGTAAGCTTTTTGAAGCCTTAATCAACAGGAAAGTTGTTGAGCACCTTGATACGAACAACCTCTTGTGAGATGAACAGTATGGGTTTGGATCAGCCCGATCCACTGTTGATATCTTAACTACCTTTATACACACAATTAGTGAGGCCCTTGACTGCACACATACTGCAAGGACCATAGCATTAGATATCTCAAAGGCCTTCGACAAGGTGGGTCACAAAGGTTTGCTACACAAGCTTTCCAGTTATGGAATCACTGGAAGGGTTTTTGACTATTATAAAATCCCTCCTAACCTGTAGATCCCTGAAGGTAGTTATTAACAGGCAGTTCTCCGAAGCCCTGGCAGTCAATGCAAGGGTCTTCTAGGGCTCATTTCTCGGACCAACCCTCTTTCTGATTTACATAAATGATCTACCTAAGAATATATTGTGTTCATTTGTAAATGTCTACGCCAATGATATGACGATATACTGGTGCACCTCTAAAAGTCTTGATTGAAGCTGATCTCACTTGTGACCTTGTAACACTAAATTCCCGGGTGGGGGGGAAACTGGCTGGTTGCATTCAGTGCCTTTAAAACCAAACTGGTTACATTTCATCACCGCCAGTCAGGCCCCGAACTACTGCTAGTCATTATGTCCCCTTGAAAAGGCCCCATTCCTCGAGAGGATACTGGGCCTCGAACTCAGACCTGACCTCAAGTAGAATTCCTATATACGGTCCATTGCTAAAGATGCAAGTAAAATGATCGGCTCCCTGTATTGCTCAATTAAGTACTTGACACCTTATGCTCTCCCCAATCTTTTATAAGAGCCAGATTGGCCGAAAATGGAGAACTTTTGGCATATTTGGGCAGAAGCTGCCCAGACTTCACTTTCCAATCTTGATAGAGTTCAAAAGTGTCTCCGAGTCCTTGTGGGGGAAGAATTATTTTCCCAAACTCTCTCTCGTAGGTGGGATGTGGCGAGCCTCTCGCTGCTCTATCGCTACGACCATGGAAAGTGCTTGGAATAATCTGCATCTCCTGGTTCCACCAGGTCTGATCATCGCAGCTAGGACCCGCCATGCCACTTACATAGTAGTAAACTACCCACATTCCCTCTATATTCCATCAGGAAGAAGTAAGTTCCACTCAAACAGCTTCTTCCCACGAACCACTGCCCTATGGAACAGACTCCCAGGAGGGTGTTTTCTTGATCACTACGATCTTAAATTGTTCAAGTCTAGCGTCAACTGTTATCTTCCCCTCCTATGCATATAAACTACCCCTTGTCAGGCCTTGTACAGGGTGAACCTTACTGTAAAAAAAAAAAAAAAAAAAAAAAAATCCTTTTTTATTTTTATATTTTCTCTAGTAAAAACCTTAATTGAAAAATATACCAATAAGTAAAAAAAACGTAACGTTCGTTAATTGTTTACAAAGTGTTTTGCATATGAAGAGAAAGAGAAAAAAAACAACTAATTTTAATTAGAAATAATAATTTGATTTTTTCTTATCTAAAGAAAGAAAAAAATACAATTTTTGATTCAGTTTTTATTTCCTACTGCCTCTTAAACATTTTACACATTCTCATCAATGTGTAGATTTTGATAATAATAAACTTTAAAATAAAATATCAATTTGAAAAGCTTGCATGATTAAATAACCTCGTTTTCAGAATCGTACCTTGCTTGCCTATTTCCATTTTGAAAAATCCGTGAAGGCAAATGCCAATAATTTGGCGTTTTTCTCCTGGATTAATGGATTTAAAGGTAAAAACTAAAGTTACCACACAGCCCTTAACAAAAAAGAAAGTTTCCAGTGGACTTGTTTGACTAGTGGTTAAATTGACGACTATGCAATGATTCATTAAATGAACGATGCCATCTTTAAAATTTTATGTCTATTCCAGGCTTCCATATTTTAACATATCGGAAAAAAAAATAGTTTCTGTATTTGCTCTCTCATTTTAATGATTATTCTTTTTTTTTTTTTAGTTAAAAAGCTCCAATTATCTGTGACGATTAAGTTAACTTATTTAGTTATAGTTTATTTATTATTTTCTTTTGCTTTTCTTGTCCCCAATTTAAAAAAATAAGACTCCCCCATTTCTGTTCGCTTTTGTTTACTTTTCAAATCGAATCTTGCTTTGTATTTCTTTTTTTATTCTATTAAAAAAGGGTTCTTTTATTATTATTATTATTATTATTATTATTATTAATGAGTTAGTAAGTTAGTATCCATGCATTTTTTTTTGTGAAAATTTAACTTTTTGCAAGAAAAATTAAACAAATAAAATTAAAAATAATGTGTTTGAAAAGGTAAAAAGCGATATTTTTTTAGTTTAAAAAATAAAATGTCTACTCCCGAGCGAAGATTGAAATTAAAAAATCAAAATCCCCCTTTTTATTTTTAAATGCTTTTCCTGTTTGCATTATTTAAATTCTTAATTTGCATTTACTTGTGTAATTGAACAGTAAAAATATTACGGTTGAATACAGAAGAATAACCGGCTGTTTTGTTTGTTTGTTTTTTTTTTTTCAATATAAACAAAAGTAAAACAGTTATTTTTTTTTTTTAACCTAGTTTTATCGACTCTATCTTTTTTAATTTGTACTTTAAAATTGGATTCTGATTTATTTTCACTTTATCGTGGGTCGGTATTTCTGTCGTGTGTATCGTAGAAAATATCAAATTCTTTCTCTAAATTACTCATCTCATCTCTAAACCAGCTGTACATGTTCGGACATGAATGATCGCCTCGTTGTTCTTCTAGTAGTAAATTAAATACTTTTTTTTTTACTATTTTGAAATTGATCTCCGCCACTGAAAGTCGTGCCCGAATAAGTTGTTCAGTAGGGTATGTTTTTTTTTTTCATTTCGGTTTTTTAAAAAAATAACCATTTTGTGGATTATATCTTTAAAAATAATTACATTTGAACTGGTTGTCCGTTCAGCAGTCGATTGTGGATTTAAAAAAAAATATTGTATTCATTTAAAAAAATGTTCCCTTGACTTATTTTATTTTAAAATATTTTTAAAGTTAAATTTTCCTTATTTTTTTTTTTTAATGATATTTTTTTTTTAGTAATGTTGCTTTTTTATTTTAAATTTTTAAATTCTTAACAGCACAAAAGAAAAAAAAGGGACGCTTTCCTTTGTTATTTTTTTTTTTTTGGTATCAACCAACAACAGCTGTTTTTGTGTTTTTGTTATGGCAAGGCAACTGATTACCACTTTTCTTTGTTTCCCCTTAACTTTTGTTACTGTATTTCGGTTAGTTTTTATTATTATCATAACAAAAACAGTTCCTTTTAAATAATCCTATATGTTTTTATAAATTTCACTACGGCCTTAGACTTTTTTCCTTAAAAAATATCGATTGTCTTTTTTAATTTTCATTTGGCTGTGTAGTAAATGGTATCTGTGTATTTTTATGGGAGACGGGATTTTTAAAGGAAACATCAAGTTTTCACTTGTAATTGTATGTAATGAAAACAAAATAAGGGATTCAGTTGCTAACAGATTTATTTGTAGATTTTTTTTCCCATCAAATCTCAAATTTTTTTCTGATGCATACAACATTTTAAAAAAGTGCTTTGAATAACTAGTCAGATCTTTTCTCTTCTCACCTGGAAAAAAAAAAAAAAAAGAAAAAAGCAAGTTTCTTAAGTTAGAATTTTATATTTTTTTACATTCTTTGATGATTTCTAACTCTGGAATTTGTACATAAAAATTGAAATATCATTTTGTCTGCACCACATCCAGGAAAAATAACAACTTAATGATCATTGTACTTTCCTGTAAGTATGTTTTATTTTTTTCCTTTTTTTTTTTGTTACTTCAAACATTTCCTAAAAATGAGGATGCATAATGAAAAAAATACACAAAACATAAAATTTAATTGTCAAAACCTTTGGGTTATTTAGATGAAAGATCAAAGGGTTTTTATTTTATTTTATTTTTTTTTATCAGAGCCTTGGAAATTTTAGTTAATTTTGTGTCAATGTGGTAACCATAAATTTGTACAGAAAATTTAAGTGTATTTTTGCATTGAAAAACGCATTGATTTGCAAATTCTTTCAATAATTAGATAATTGTCAGATTTTAATGAAAATTCCGGACTTGAATTAAATTATTTTTGAAGTATTTCATTTTTAGAAAATCTTTGTTAAATTTTCTATATGTTACCTTCCCACTCACTAAATTTTATGAAATTTTGGGAAAATCTTTCTTGTATTCTTTAATTTTTATATTAGTTATAAGGATAATTCCTCGGAAAATTTAAATCAAATTATTTTTGGTCAAGCAGGACCTCCCAGTTACAGAAAATCTGTTCTGAATTATAAAATAAAAAACGGAATAAAACTAAGACATTATTTAATTAGAAAAGCTTTGAATTGCTTTTATAAATAAAATATATTGTTTTAAGAAAAAAAAAGTTTTTTTCATGAATAAGGAATTTTTTACAAAATTTTTTTTTTTTTTTTAAGTAGAATAATTTATAAACTATAAAGATATTGTTATTAGATTAAAATTGTATTTAGTAATCATAAATGGAAAAGCTTCAACGACCCCTCCAGTATTTAAAAAAAAAAAAATTGAATTTATTTTAAGTGTGTATAAATGTGTTGATTTGTTTTGTATATGAACATCCATATGTGTCATTAGAAAATAAGAGCGATAACTATAATAAATTTAAATTTTATTGGTAATTTTCTCACCTTTCTTCAACAAGCGTCTTCATAAATAAGGCTATAAAGCCAAAGTACCTAAAATTCAATAAAATGCTTGGTATATTTTCTGAAACTTTTAACATTACTGAGTAGTTAAAAATTATAAAAAAAAGGCAATTGTATTATATTGAAGTCATTTTTACAGTTATGTACCCCTTACTTAAATTTCCCAAATATCAGACTGTTGATAGATTTGTCAACACCTTATAAAACAACCAGTCTATTGAAAAAAAGATGCTTTCTTGCAATATTCCAAACTAAAAAATATTTGTTTCAATTCAGATAAATTTAAATTGGCTAATTTTTCTCAAATGTTTTTGAAAAGTATATTTTATTTTTGAAAGATATTTTTTTTAATAAAGAGAATTACATCTTATTGCATGTTTGCCAAGAAATGTTTACTAACTTTTGAACTTGCAGTACTGTAACTTCGTCCTGGGTATGACGTTAAACTGCACCCAACAGCAAGGCTTCTGATCAGGAGGTTTTGAGGAAGCGTGGAACCACCTCTTAATTGCTGGTGTTCCCAGGTCCACCCTGACCCTTTGTGGTAGCACCTGTTGGGGTCCCATATATGGGAAAATAGTGAACTTCCAGGTCTTTTCCAGCACATTGAAACAATGATGTTGCCAACTACACTTTTTTGAAACAATGATGTTGCCAGCTATACGTTTTTGAAACAATGATGTTGCTAATGTTATCCTTAAATTACGTTTGCAAAGTGTATATATTTAGTAAATATGTGGAAACTGGATCTGGCATTAAATAACCCATAGTGGTTGATATGCCATAAAACCCCAAACAAACAAACAAACAAAGTACTGTAACTTGTAAATAATGATCAGCAGATATGACCATACCGTGAAGGAGTTCCTTGATAATCCTGGAAAATTCCACTGCACATTTGGTAATGATAACATTAGCTGTTTCTTTATAAGGAAACATTTGGCATTAATTGACCAAGCAGCCAGTACTATTGTTGGTAGAAATTTATAAAATCTTTCTCTTAAAACAATTTTTCAGGAAAATAGGTTTGTCAAGTTCACTGTTACTGCTCCCACCTTTGTATTGATGGGGGGGAGGTTCCTTCCTAACCTTTTATTTTAAGTAGTGTTGAATGTCGACATCTTGATTATGTTATTTCCTCTTTAAGTTACATGTGATATCCATTTTAGTTGTTGCTGTTGTTGAAAGTTCTCGAGTGAGGTGGTTTCTGTTATTCCATGTAATTCTTTGTGATTCTTTAGCCCCTGTCCACAAAGTTCGAAGAGGTGTGATCTTTGTCAAGACCCATAAGGTTTACAAGGAAAGATCTTTATAGGTCTGTGTTCTGTATTGAGAGAAGTTATGAAAACTGTTCTTTGTTAAGCTGTGAAATTTTTAGGATTGTGATGACAAGGAAGCATCAGAAAGCAATAACATCAGGTCCTGAATCCAGCCAGAAAACGTGAGACTGAGCACTAACCTTCCTCTTATAGAAAGGACTGAAATGATCAAATATGATGACTCATTTTCCAACCATTCTTTTCATTGACAAATAACATATTTTCCTTGATGAACCAGATAAGAGCAAAGGCTAGGTGAAGGTGGGATCATAGGTAGCAAAGCGGTGGGCCCATGATAAGGTCAAGATGGTGTTAAGATGACAGACTCAGACATATTTTTTTTTTTTTTTGTTTTATTTAAAGGCACATGTAGAAATGGGTATCAAGAAGAAGCCCAAAAATTTCAGAAAGATGATTTCATATCTTCAGTGAAGAAAACTGAGCGAGTACCTGAATGAAATGGGATCCAAAGATAAATGGGTTTGATGAATTGGCTAGTTTGTTAGTCTGACATTAATGCAATTGAAAACTTGTGGAGCATTCTGAAAATGTTGGTTTACATTGTTGGATGGTAATTTACCAGCAAAGGTGAACATTGGGATGCTATTTTGGATGTTGTGCAGTATGTTATGTATGACAAAATATCAACTGCTTTCAAAATGGCTGAATGAAATCTAAAACTAATTTCATAACAATAATATATTTTATATTAATGTTGTCTTCAGAATGACACGCTTTTCATTTTTTTTGGTTCAAAACATTTGTCTTTGTGCATGTTCTGTAATTATAAATTTTAAATACGTTTCTTGGTGTTTCATACATCTGAAAGGGTGATATGACGTCTCTTATTTAAAAGTATTATATGAAATATCTTTCACATTAATAGTACAAATACTTATGTGAATCCCATCATATTTGGAATAACTGAAAATGGCCAATAATGTGTAACACAGTGTCTTTAGATAAAACTTCTTTTTGTTTGGTAAGAATAAATGTTTGCCCTCCAACATTTGTTAATTTTGAACTAACATGAATTTTTTTTTTTTTATAAAACAAAATCCCACGTTAGTGAAAATCTGCTCTCAAAACTATATATCAAAACATATATTTAAATAAAAATTTAAATTTAAAAAATTTAAAATTCTTGTCCCCTTTCCTGTGCTTGTGTATTCGCATCAACATTAACTTTATTTGAATGAAGGACGAAACACAAGTCATACAACATTTGCACCTTGTCAGTTATTTTCCATAAAATTGATATTGATATATAAAAATGTATTTATCATTTTCCTATATAAAAGCTGTCTGCGTGCAATCTGTGGAGTTAAACTTCAAGATAGGACATCTAACGTAGACCTGTTTAACATGTGTAATATTGGAGGAATCAAGACTTTTCTCATACAGTCTCAGTTACGGTGGACTGGTCATGTCTTGAGAATGTCTGATGACAGGATACCCAATATCCTAATGTACAGCCAGTTAGATCTAGGGCTACAGGAATGTAGGACGACCATGGCTAAGATACAAAGACAAGCTGAAAAGCAACTTGTCAGCTGTCAATGTACCACATAACACCTTTGAGCACTTAGCCTTGGAACGGGTAGAATGGAGATGTACGTGTTTTAGTGGACTCAGCAATTTTCAATCTGCTTGTCTGAATCATCTTCAAGTGAGAGCAAGATCTAAAAGGTCAGCCAATCTAACAGTGATCTCATCTCACAATCCTCACACTTGCTCCATATGTGGCCTTTGTAAATCACTAGTGGGTGTTAAATGCCACTTAAGATTATCGCACAAAATTTCATAACCGAATCAACTAAGCTGTCAGATCCTCATACGTCGGAACCGACGGGAGAGTCCATTATATATATATATATATATATATATATATATATATATATATATATATATATATAGATTAAAAAAAACTGACGTGGTTGGTCTGTTTAATTTTTTATTGTATTTTCCAATTTTCACAGAAGGTGTTGTGTAGTATGCTCAAAATTGTGCATGAACTCTGACATTTATCATGGGACAATAGTCGAACCTCGTTGGTTATTTTTAATCAAGCGCGTGTATGTATATATATATATATATGATAATGATTTTAATTGTTTACTGTGCACTTGACTATAGTTTGTTTCTTCCTTTATAGGAGATTCTAATTGCTAAAACTGTAACTCATATCTTTGTACTTTGGTTTGTGTTCTCTTTGAGAGTCTTTTATGGGCAGCTTTAAGCCGCTACCTACCCCTTATTTCAAAAGTCATACTCCTTATTTCATGGCTATATGGATAAGTGGTTTGTTTATTACAGTAGGCTTTTCCCCTTTTTCTAAATACTTTTTCTTTTAAATATTTTGTCTATTTATATTTATCAAACGGGGAAACTTAACCTATAAACAACTCAATAAGAACATGGCTTGACATTTAAAAAATTTAAAGAATTATACCATTTACTCAATTTCTTAGCTGGTGAGAAGTGCTTGACTGAATTCCAATGTTGGAATTCAGTACAATGCTATTAATTTTATCTGATAATTGATTAGATTATTTATTTATTTAATGATAGGAGTTAATATCTTTTTAGAAGTTTTTTTTTTTTCTTTTTCATAGAAAATTTACTGGTAAGTTTAGGATAAAAAGACATTTTTAAAGGGTCATATTAATAAAATTGAAAATCTCTAAGGACTTTGATGTAATCTGACAATGCTGTTGGGTATTTTAGATTCGTTTTTAATTTTATTTTTCCACATATTTCATCTTTGGACACTCTTCTGAGTAATTTATTTCACTTTTTTCATTTGTTTAGAAAAAAAAAAATCAATTGAAGTTTTTTATTCTTTTTGATTTTCTCACTTGCTCTCAATGAGCTTTTCATATATATGTTTATCCAGTGCTTGTACATACAGTGCTGTTCAATAAAAGTGACTCACCTGATTTTCTTTACCATATGTTCTCCTCTCCGATGAAACGAAAGTTGAGCTAAATTCAAAGGATAAGTGATCTAAAATCCAAAGAAGAAGCTTTGAAAGCTCTTTGAATTTAGCAGTAAGTACTGTCAAGCATCCGTTCAGTATAATGTTCTGGGGATGCTTTTCTTTTCATGGAACTGGTTTCTTAAAACCTATTGAAAAGACCTTCAGGAGTGAGCAGTACAAGAGAATTTTTAAAGTCTTGTCTGCTCCCTTCTGCTGAAAGGGTGCAAATCGACCCCACCAAGCTCATTTTTATGCAGGATAATGCTCCCTGTCACAAATCAAAATTGATGAAGGAATACTTCGATGAGAAGCAGGTGAGTGTTATGACATGGCCGCCCCAATCTCCTGACTTCAACCCCATAGAAAACTTATGGAGCATTATAAAGTACAGGCTCGCGAGAAAGCAGTTGAGCAACAAAGAGGATTTGATTGTGAATTTCATATCCGAATGGAATTCAATGCTTGGAGATGAGATTTGCCAGAACCTAATCCAGTCAATGCCAAAAAGGGTTGAAAAGGTTATTCAAAATAAAGGAGGACCCATAGATTATTAAATATTCCAAACTATATTACCTATTATAAATAAATAATACCTATATTATTCTTTATTTAAAGCTGTTTGGTTAGGTTTCTATTGATTACTAGTTGCAGGAAATAAGTGAGTCACTTTTTTTGCACAGAGTTTTTCCCTAAATCTCATTTATATCCAAAATTATAATTATCAATAGAATACCTTAGGGTGAGTAAACTTTTTTACTAGGTGGTCGGGAAGGGGTCTTTATATTAGTAAGATTAAAAATTAGTTTTTTAAAGGCTTGTCGATTACACATCTATTATTAAAGAAAAAATGCAACTTGGAATCTTATGTTCTTGACCCCCCCCCCTCAATTGGTAAGTGGAACTGATCAGTTCAAACCTGATGACCAGCAATATGTAGCAAGGATGACAACTGTCGTCTCCTAACAACTTGTGGTCATAAAATGTTGATGTTATTACTTGGTTCTTATACAATCACCAAAGCTCAGTAACATTAAGCCCTGTCAATACCTTGCTGCCACATATGGTGTGGTGCTCTTATGGAGAGATTCTTGATAAAATCCAAAGAATCTGTAATGTTGTTTGGTCCTGGCATCCTGGCTTCGGTCACTTTCCCACCACCATAATGTAGCTTCCTTGTGCCTTTTCTATAAATACTTTCATGGTAAATGTTCTGATGACCTTTGCTCTATGGTACCTAAACTTTGAATTTACGCACAGTACTAGATTGGCAACAAGGTCGCCTCATTTCACAGTTGAATTGGCTAGATGTAATGAGTTCTTTGCTATCAGTTTTTTTTTTTTATCGCACTTCTCCCCTGTGGAACTATCTTCCAGCTCCTTGATTTCTAGCCAACTTTGATCGTCAAAAATTTAAATGCAGTGTCAGTTGTTATCTACTGTCTTCTTGATTCCTTTCTTTATTTTTCTTGTTTCTTAATGCATTTTTTAATTTTATTTATTTATTTTTTAATCACCCCCCCCCCCCAAACAAGCAAAGCAGTACAACCACTAGCGCGCAAGGTTGTTCCAGTGGGTAGAGGAATTACAAACAGAAATATTAATAATGACAAATAACAGATCGGTCAGGAGGGCAGTAGATAGCAACTGACATTGCATTTAAATTTTTACAGATTAAAGTTGGTTGGAAAGTGGGGAGGGTGTCCCACAAGCGGGAAGTGTGAGATAAGAAACTGTTGCCATATTCTGGCTACATCTCGCTAGCGCAACTGTAAATTGACGAGATCTCACCGCCAGTCTAGCTACCATAGTGATGAGCTTTGAACAATTACCATGAAAGTATTTATAAAAAAAATAAAAAAGACAGCCTTATGGCAGTGTGCAAGTGACTGAATCCAAGCTGCCAGATCAGGACCAATAATATTACTGATTCTTCTTTGGATCTTATCAAGGAGATCCAGGAAAATAGCAGGAGCACTGGACCATATATGGTAGCAATATTCTAAGCATGGGTAGACTTGTTTATTCCAGAGAGAAAAATTGTCTTGGCCGACACAGTGAATCAACTTTCTTAGCAGCTGATCTAACGATGCATTCAATGTAGTCTTTCTACCTTTGAGAAGGTTAGCCAAAGAAGGTGCAATGAGTCACTTGGAGGATAGCATCAGCCATACTGATGGAAGGCAGAGAGGGGTCTTTCAGATGATTAATGGAGAGAAGTTTAGTTTTGGAAGCATTAAAATTAACAAGACATCTTTTACCCCAGTTAACGATGGTTTTGAGGTTATTTTGGACATTGGCTGCCATTTTGACTGTCAGACTAATAAGCCTTACTATTGAAGCAGGAGTAAATAGTTGTGTCATCAGGTGTAGATGCCAAGTTGAGAGCTAATGTCATAGGGAAGGTTGTTAATGAAGATTAAAAACAGTGTAGGATCAAGGATGAAGCCTTAGGGGCATCTGCGTTAGTATGAATGGATGTAGCCAAGTGGCCATTCAGGACAACTTTCATTTCATGATTTGATAGGTATGACTGCATCAGCTCAAATACGTGCCCAGAGATACCTTAGCTTTTTAGCTTGTGGAAAAGACCTGAATACCAGACCCTGTCAAAGACTTTTGAGATGTCCAGTGTTACAGCCAGAGTTAATAATGCTTTTTTTTCTTTTTTTTTCTTCCACACTTGTATCTTAGTGGCTTTATTGTCTTGCTTGGGGTGAAAATCATGTAGATCTTAGTAAGTATTTCTGACATTGTAATGTTAGTAATGTTTGATAATAATATGAGAGTAAATTTTCCATATGTAAAAAGAATTGTTTATTCACTTCTGGGCATGACCGAATTAAGGGCATGTAGTTTTGGGTCTTTCTTCAAACATTTTATCGCCTTATGCGAGTGCAAGGGATTCTCTTTCTTCTATATTAAGTCAGGCAGTTATATCACTTCTTGCTATCCAGTTGTCTTGTGTATGTAACCTAAGTTCGGCTGGGATCACTCTCTTCTTTATATTGGTGCACTCACTGATATCACTTAAGGCCTGATTTTGCACTTGGTGGCTTTGAGGCTACCTAGGTCAACTCTTGGAGCCCTTTTTTTTTTTTTGTTTAATTTTATTTTCTATTTTCTTTGGTGATACCAAGTACAAAATTTACCTTGGTATCTGTTAGCGTGAACCCAGTACATAATGGGGTCACCACAGATCAACTCCTTTCAGATCAAAGGTGGACATTAAATTCAATTCAGTGCTGATATTTTCTGGAGTGAATCACATACTACATGAAAAAATGCTTTATAATTAACTGAATTTGGTTCGTGTGAAACTGTATACAAACTTTCTTTCCAATCATAGAAATAGTCAGGAAGCTGACTTTGAAGGAATTATGGCTATTCTAAAAGACTGTTTAAATTTTCTTATGTAATATATTTAGGAGTATAATAGTAGGAGGCACGGTGGAGTAATGGGTAGCGGCTTGGATTGAGGAATCGGGGAGCCGAGTTCAAATTCCAGTCAAATCCATTACATTCACTTACGTGCTAATACCCACTTCTTCTCCCTCCAGCTATGGGTAAATAGCAGGACAGACTGGGTTCTATAGCCTTGGATAGCAACTGGTCTAGGAGAAGGACAACTCTGAATTCAAAACCTGGAGTGGAGCCCCTAAGGCGGATGGACGGCACTTTGTGCTACCTTCCGGCAACTCCTGCAGGCACGTTGGTACCAAACTGTATTAGTTTATCCTCTCCTTTGGACTCTGCTAGCAAGGGCGAGAGGGGGAACTAGACATCTGGGCAGCCCTAGTTCTCCATATATCCCGCCCAGGCTCGTAACGCACCGCACTACTCCATCGTCTCTTGAGATAGAGGGATGCCAACGACGACGAATGTCTTATTTAAAATAATGTGCTTAGTGACACCCTTGTTTTTTCTTTTTAAAGTAAAATAAATTAAAAGCTTTTTTTTTTTAACTTTGTATGAACATTTAACAATATGTGGTAATCACATACTGTATTTGCAATTTAAAATCTGTTATTGTGAGCTTTGGCAAAGGTGGTAATGTTTATTGAAATGCAAATTGCTTAAGAAAAGCCCAAGGAAAATTTGATTGCTCCATTTTGAAAAAGAGAATAGTCGTTCAGTAATTGTTACATACTAATGTTCCTTAAATACCCTGGCTGTATGTAATGACAATAGCAGTGTGTTGTTGTGTGTGTGTTTTTTTTTTTTTTTTATAATAATTTCCCATTTTGTGGCTGGTTACATAAAAAGCCTGTACATGTTATTATTTGGTTTGACATGATAAATACTTTAGATATTTGTTTAGCTCAAGATTTGTCAGGTTTCTTACTCTCCCTACCCTCTCACTGTGTTCGTAATTATTTTTTTACCTGACTGCTTTTGCGTGTTTATGAGAAAAAATCTTTTTGTAATTGTCTGAGCAAGGGAGTAATAGGCCATCTTCAAGTAGATGAGGCACAGTTGTGGACATTTGCACTCTCTCAAAAGAATAACCCATTTATTTTATTTTATTTTTTTAACTGAAAGGAGGAAGTCCAGACTCCATCTATGTCTTCAGAGATGGATTGCATTTTTCAATAACAAAATCCCTCTTGCAAAAGCTTAATATTACCAGAGAAGACATAACTTTGTTAATTGCAGGACAAAAACAACCGATAAAACATTAACCCAGTGAATATTTTGGACACAAGAAAAACTTTTTAGGAGCAAGCTTCACTTTAAACAAAGACTGCATATTTGGAAGTATGAATTATTACATCATTCTGAACAGATATAGATATTTACTTGACCTCCCACTGAGTCAGGTTGTGACACAAGGTCAGTTTTTAATGTGGGGACCTGAGTGTTTTCACTCGGGCCGCTGGTCATAGCTTGTCCAAGCTGGTCTTGGCTTGTTATAGCTGGTCCAAACTGGTCAGAGCTGGTTCAAGCTAGTCGTAGCCGTGATACTACCAGTGCAGGGACGGATCCCTACACCAGGTATCATTCTGAACAGATAGTAAACTATGTTCAAATCCACAAAATTGATTAAAAGTTTGTAGATACGTTTTGAAAATGTTTTTTTAATAAATGACCTTTAGAAAAATAATGAACCATCATTAAGTTATGGTTCTTGAAATAACATTTGTGTATTCGGAACTCTTCAATTAAAAACACTGGGCAAATTGCATATTACCAAATAAGGAACAAATGATAGTATCATCTCTGCTATATCACAGTGAATGGTGGTTGCAGTGAATGGTGGTTGTGGTTGCAGTTCTGATAGTAGACAAAGGAAGACTACAAAACCACCTACAGAAGGCAGTGAAGGAAAGTGAGAAGAAAGGAATAAACATCAATTACAAGAAGACGAAATGCACGGTTGTCGGCAAAAGGAACAGCTCAACATGAAAATTACAAGTCTGAAAGCATATTGAGATAGCGAAAGATGCCTTCCAAAAGCTAAGCAAAGTATTAAAAAATAAAACATATCATTAGAAACAAAGAAAACGGTGCTGAACTGTTACGTAATATCAGTCCTCCTATATGGCAGTGAATGCTAGACAATCTCCTCACAGAGAAAGAAGGGACTTGAAGTAACAGAAATGTAGTTCCACAGAAGGATGCTGAGAATACCATGAACCGAACATGTGAGCAAGGATAAAGTTCTAGAGACAATGACAGCGAAAAGGACACTTATATTTAACATCAGGAAGAGACAGCTGAGGTTTCTGGGACACATGATGAGGAAAGACGGTTTGGAAAATTTGAGCCTCACAGGACAATTTGAAGGTAAGAGAGACAGAAGAAAGCAACACACACCCTACCTGGCGAGCTTGAGTGAATAGATGGCAGAGTAGGGTATGGGAGAGATGGCAAAAAGACAAAAGTTATTAAGATCTTCAAGGGACAGAACATAGAAGATAATTGAATTCGATTTGACATTTTAGAAAAAGGATTTTAAATTGAATTTTTATTGCTATTTTTATTATTTTTATAGATAATTATTTATTTATTTTTTTTTTTTTAAGAAGTAAATAGGCCCTAGCTAGATATTTCACATTCTTTAAATGCTCATCAAATGTACAATCTATGTATTACAAGGACATTAGACTGATTGCTAGGAGTTTGCTTTTTTAGGTTGAATCTTACCAGACAAACGCATATGTTGTCACCTGTCCTTGTTGCCTCTTCAGAAAATGAGAAGGCGTCTTTATTTTCCAAGATGTCATATGTAGATAGTACATTTACAAACCTCTTAAAAGCACAATTTTTGTCTGTTGCTAAGAAAAATTAAATCTGTATTTACTAAACACTAAATCTAAATGTCATATTGAAATATGGCATTTTGTGGGCAACTTGTCAGTTAGATTTTTTTTTCCTTTCTTTTATTTCTTTAGGTTACATTTTCTGAACTGACATTACTCATGAGCCGCAACAATAAATGTGAAATAAATTTAAGTGTCAGGAAGATTTGAAACTTAACACACCATTGCATTAATCATTCCTTGCATCTTCTCCTGATTCTTGTTATAAATTGCCAAATATATCGCCTTCATCTGGCGTTCATTAAATCTAGCTTTTTCAGAAGCTCTATATTTCTCATAATTCCACTTATAAAATACTGATTTAAATTGTGATACTTTTTTTTTTTTTTTATCAACAGGGACATTGACATTCTTTCATCCTGTTATAAGAGACTTGTAAGAAGCAACTTGAGAACAGTCTGCACCCTATATATATATATATATATATATATATATATATATATATATATATATATATGAAAAAGATTGTGCTTTTGTACTCCAAATTTGTGTTTAAGTTTTTTAACTACTGCAAACAGTGTTTTTTGCTGTTGAATGCAGCTTGCAGAGTAAATAGCAATTATTCCATGTACAGGGGTTGGACAAAATAATTGAAACAGGTGCAAATTCCACACCTGTATTTCAAAGACCTATTATATTAAGAACTTTAGCTAAAACATTGTAATTGCAGGTTATATCTATTGTAAATTCGTTTATTTATCTAATTTACTGTCTTTGTCTTATTTATTTTTAGAATTTACTAAATTTAAGCTAAATGTGTGACCTCTCCAAGATCGAAAAAGGGCAAACTGTTGGAGCTTGCATGGCAGGAGCCTCGATCACTAAGGTTGCTGAACAGTTTGGTTTTTCAAGAGCTACCATATCAAGAACTATGATGCAATTCGAGAAACAGGGCAAAACCCCTAGAAACTGTAGCAATTCAGGCTGGACTTGCAAACATACTGACAGGGACCGATGTGCATTGAAACGCAATGTGGCAAAAAATCATCGGACTACTGCGGCCAAAGTGACTGCTGAGTTGAATAATCATCTGAAGAGTCCAGTTTCTACTAAAACTGTTCATCATGACCTCCATAAGGCTGGATATAATGGAAAAGTCACCATAAGGAAACCTCTTCTCTCCACTCGCAACATTCAGAAGTGGTTGAAGTGGTGCAGAGATCACAATGCCTTGTCTGCAGACCAATGGAAGCAAGTCATGTTCTCAGACGAGTCCAGTTTTTCTCTTTTCCCACCTTCAGGGCGAGTTTATGTGTGGAGGCAGCCCAAAGAAGCTTACAACCCTGACTGCCTTCTTCCAACAGTGAAGCATGGAGGTGGATCAGTGATAGTTTGGGCCGCCATATCATGGAAATGTCTCGGTCCAATAGTTGCCCTGCATGGTAGAATCAACAACAAAGTTTAGCTGAACATTTTGGGAGATCATATTCATCCAATAGCCCAGACTTTATTCCCTGATGGTGACTGCATCTTCCAAGACGATAATGCTCCAAGACATACCGCTCGAGTGGTTAAGAATTGGTATGAAGAGCATGAAAGTGAGCTAGAACACATGGAGTGGCCTCCCCAATCTCCAGATATCAATATTATTGAACATTTGTGGTGCATTTTGGAGCAACATGTTAGGAGCCACTATCCTCCACCATCGTGTCTTAAAGAGCTGGAGCAGGTGTTAATGGAAGAATGGCTGAAAATTCGTCTGGATGAAGTCAGGAAGCTGTATGATTCCAATCCTAGACGTATTAAAGCTGTATGTGAGGCTAAAGGAGGACCAACTCAATATTAAATAAATTTTCATTGAATTTAACAAGTGTTTCAATTATTTTGTCCAACCCTTGTATTTATGACAATGCAAGGATAAACTGTTGACACTATCGCGGCAATAAGTACTGTAAAAAAGAAGAAAAATGCTAAAAGATATATGAGAAATTGCTGGGAACAAGCGAAAATCCTCGTTTATGCATAATCAATAAATTTTGTATAAGTTTTTATTAAATAAATTTACATTTAATTAATTATACCCTCATCTTGTCGGTCAAGACATCTTCTCTGTGAGACTGTTCAGGACTATAAACCCCTCTTGTTCTTTTTTTCGTTCCATAATGTAATAACATTATGGAGACTTGTCTCTGCCAGGGGGGATGATTCCCCCATCCTCAATCAACTAGTGAATTTCTCACAAGACATTTGTGGATGCATTGATGGCATAATGGAAAATGGCTTGGGGTGAGAAGTTGGAGAATTTAGCTCGAATTCCAGTCTGTTTTGTTACATTCAATTATGTGCAAGTACCCTTGGGAAAAAGATGAATCCATCTTCTCTCCAGCTATGGGTTAAATAGTAAAACGTATGTAGAAAAGTCACTGTTATTCTCCCCAAAACTGATGCAATATTTACTCATAAAAATAAGTATTATTCTTCCAAATCAAAATGTGCTTTGGCTTTAAATAATCCACAACAGGTTGATAAGCTGTAAAAAAAAAAATAATCAAACACAAAAAAAATGTTATCTCTTCCCCCTTTTTTTAATTATCTATATACATATCATATAATTTTCTTTTTGTGAGCTGTTAATTTATATAAATATATCTAAGCTCCTACATGTGTTAATTCATTTGCTTTGAAAGTTTTACAACTCAGTCATAACAAGGGGTAACCCCCCTCCCATGACAAACTGGTGACCAACTATTTTGTTCCCCCAATGTAATGGCAACATAGAGACCTTGTTTCTGCTGGGGAAGATCACCCCCACCCCAAGTAAACTAACTAGTTAATTTCAAACTAACCATGTGGACATCACACATGATATGGCTTAATACATATGTTTTTTTCTCCTTTTTTTTTTTTTTTTTTAAACTATCTGTACATGGGTAATTATGATTTTTTAAAAAAGTTTTTATTTTTATTTCTCATCTTTTGTGAGCTGTGTTGCTCTTTATATAAATATATTTAAACTCCCCAATGTGTTGAATTCATTTGCTTTGATAGTTTTTCCACCTCAGCCATAACAAGTTGTAACCCTTCCAATGACAAACTGGTGAGCCACTGCAACCTCTAAAATACATTGTTTGCTATAAATTTTATCACTTTGTATTTTGAATTATCTGTGTGAGCTTTAATAGACAATTTTGAATAATTCATCGAGCAACAAAAATCACGCTACTGAGTATACCCGTCTGCTAGGGTGGCCGGTTAATCTATGTTCCAATTAAGCAAAGCTAGAATTACTGCTTTTAAACACACACCTTTGCTGATCTTTCTTAATCTATCATATCTGCTCTGAATTTGTTAAAATTAAAAGCAGTAATTCAAGCTTTGCTTAACTGGAAGTTCTCTGTGGCTGAACAGTCATAGCATGCCAGGTTTAATGATGGTTCCCTATAGGTTGCAGGTATGATTCCTGTCAGAGAACGCATATTTTATACAGAATTTCTTGAACATTCAAGCTGGTAAATCTAATACTGTTTAATGACAGAACATTAACTAAAATAAGTGTATCTATAAAAAATAACTTATAAAGTGTGTGCGTATATATATATATATATATATATATAAATTTAATACAAATAAAAGGTTTGTATCCTGACTCCAGAGTTTTATAGACAGACAAGCTCAGAATCACTCCGTCCACTTGTCAGGGAGTATCAGCAATTGACTACTTATACCTACCTCTCTCTCTTTCTCTTTTTTGTATGGTGTGTGCATGCGCCCAGAATGTTGTGGTTATTTGTCTGTTTTGTCTTTCGTCATCTTTTTTTTTCTTTTCATTCTACACTCATTCTTTAACCTTTCCTCTCTCTTTTTCCTCAGTTGTAGTCATTTTGACATCTGGAATTTCAAGACATATACTGTAGTTGTTAATTTTTGAGTGTTCTCATGGTTTCTTGAGTTAAGAAATATATATATATATATATATATATATATATATATATATATATATATATATGATAAGGAACAAATAAGAAATGTTTGTAAATTTAACACATTTTGCTGCTAAGTTTCATAGAAACAAAACAGGCCATAACTTCAATTTTATAAATGTCACCCTAATTAGAGAACATGATTTATAATGTAGGAAATACTTAGAGGAAGTTTTGATAAATATTTTGCCATTTATAAACACACATCAAACACATGTTATTATACTGGCAATTTTTATAAACTTCCTACTTAAAGAATCTAACATATGCCTACCTACAACCACAACTGGTGTGACTTAAATTCTTTCACGCTCACACAAAACTTCCTTAAATCAATATATGGACTGTGGCATAATCTACAGTGATCTCCTTTGTCAAGAAATGGTATCTGCCCTTCGCTATAAAAACAGAACATTTATAAGGAGGGGGAACAATTCAAATTCTATGCGGTAACTAGTTTGTCTGTGAAAACAAACAGACAAAGACTTCATCATCTCTTTTTCCCCTCCTAAAGTAACTTAATATACTTAAATTACACCACATGGTGTCAGGAAGAACTTATGCCCACATAGTCAGGTGGGGTGGGGAAACGTTACCATGAAAAAAAGGCATTGGAATATATATACAAGTTGACTAAAAAAAAAAAAAATTACAAGAAATTGTCAACAAAGTCTTTTTTTTTTTTCTCCAAAAAAAAGAAAATTTTCTTTGCATTTAAACTACAAACAGTTTATAAAGTAAAAAGAATACAAATTTCTTTCTTTGTTAAAGATGTTTGGTTCAATTGACGACTTGTCCATTACACAAAATTCTGAAAAAGGACACAATACGCAAAGGCAATTTATGGCAAATATCCAACCTCCTGCAAAAATAGTTTTATCAGGGAATTTGGCAACAAACTGGAAAAGGTTTATTTGAAATTTTCAAAATTATTCAAAAGCCAGTTGACTGAAAAAAGAACCTAATAGCACATGCCAAACATCTGTCTTTTTGTCAATAATAGAAAATGCATACAACATTTATGAAGGGTTGGAATTTGATAATGAAGAGGAGAAAGAAAATTTGGTCGTAGTAATAAAGAAATTTGAAGAAATGATTTTTCTTATTTGAGAAACCCATGAAGCATACAAAGCTTACTAAATTTCATATTTGAAAGCAAGAAGCTTCAGAGAGTCTAGAGGCATATATCAGTTAGCAAAAGGTTGCAATTTTCGAGACCAAATACTTGTGGGGGTTAAAGAGGATAGAGCCAGGGAAAAGTTTTAAAAGGATAAAAGGCTTACCCTAGACAAAGGTATAGATAAAGGCAGGTTCAATGAACCCTCCAAGCAACAAACTTGAAATATTTCTTTAGGCACAAATGCAACAGAAGCAAACGTTAGCAGAGTAACACCAAAGAAATATAAAAAGAAGCCCGAAGATAAAAGTAGTACAAATAAATGTGTACGCTGTGGCAATATTCCATCTCACACTTAAAACGACTGTCCAGCCAAAAATGCAATTTGCTGAACGTGTTGAAGAAAAGGACATGATGCAAAAATATGTGGGACTGGCAGGTCTAAAATTCGAGAAATGAAGGAGGAAGAACCATATTATGTCCTTGGGTCTATTACGACTCACGATAGAATTAACACACGGTCACGGAAGAAGGCTGGCAAGCTGAAGTTAAAGTTACTGCAATGCTATGTAGTAAAGTAATTCATTCCAAATTGGGTACTGGAGCAGATATAATGGTAGTCCCCAGTAGTTATTTTAGGGGGAAAAAAAAAACTCCATTTATTCAAAAATGTAACAAACTACTGTGTGGACCAGGTTACTACCAGATAAAAGTTATCAGTCATGTGGAGGCTTTATTCCATCAGTTATGTACCATGCGTGATACACGCGTAGGCAATCATGTATCTTTTGATACATGACTGACGAGGCAGATTTTTTCCTGCAGTAGGTTGCCAATTCTTTCTATGGTAGACCAGTTACTATCCAAGGCTATAGAACCCGGTCTGTCCTGCTATTTACCCATAGCTGGGGGAGAAGAGGATTCATACTTTTCCCAAGGGTATTAGCACGTAGGTGAATACAATGGATTTGACTGGAATTTGAACTTGGCTCTCTTAATCCGAGCCGTTATCCATTACTCCACCGTACTTCCAGAAGCTTTATTAGAAGCTCCAAAAGCAGAGTCTAAATTGTTTGGTATTGAAAATTTGAGGGCACCATCGGTAAAAGCTGAGGAGGGTGAATTCTATAAAGGGGGGGAAGACCAAAACTATAGAAAAGAGTTTCCAGAACTTTTCACAGGCATTGGTCGACTCCAGAATATATATAAAATATGTTTGAAAGAGTTTGTGTAACCAATGTCTATAGCAACTCCTTGACACTTGACACTTGCCACTTCCTATAAAGCCGAAATTCCCAGAAGAGTTACAGTGGTAAAAAGAAAATATTAGACGTCCAGTAAAAACACCAACAGAGTGGTGCATCCCAATATTTGCTGTGTTAAAAAAAAAAAAAAATGGAAAGATTCTGTCGACTTTATCAAACTTAACGAAAGTGTGAAAAGAGAAAATTTTCCTCTCTCTACTGTAGACCAAATATTGGCAGAGCTGGACGGAGCTCGGGTTTCAGTAAATTAGACTGCAACAGTAGTTTTCATCAAATCAAACTTTGCAAAGATTCACCAGAACTGACAATATTTTTAACACCATTTGTAAGGTTTTGTTACTCACGCTTACCATTCAATATTAGCAGTGGTCTGGAGATATTCCACTGTGAAATGACTCGCATTGTGGCAGGTATACCCCGAGTTACATGTAATATTGACGACATCCTTGTAATTGGAAAGAACTAACAGGAATGTGATAGCAGACTATGACTAGTTCTTAAAAAAAAAAAATGAAAGCGGCAGCAGTCCCGTTAAATGAAAAATGTATTTTTTCTGTCAGTAGCATAAAGTTTATTGGACACATCATTACGAAAGATGGCTTTTAAAGTGACCTCGGAAAAGTCAAAGCAATAATAGACTTATCTCAACCAAAGGATGTTTCCAAGTTATGAGGACAACTATGTAGGAAAATTTGCTAAGAATTTAGCCAATGTTACTAAACCTCTGAGAGATTTACTGAATAAAAAAAACCGCTTGGGATAATCCACAAGAATTTGCATTCCAAACTCTGAAAAAGTTGTTGAGCTCTGTACCAGTTCTAACCCATTACAATCCCGATATTCCAACAAAGGTCTCAGTAGATTCATCTTCATACAGCTTAGGTGGGTTTCTTCTGTAGAAGTGAGGGAAGGAATGGAGATCAGTGTTTTATGCATCAAGATCTCTTATGATGACTGAGAAAAGATGATACAGTTTACATACCAGGAAAAGGATTAGTAACATCTGACACTTTATCTTGTGCTCCTACTAGTAGTTCAACTAGTTAGGATAGACAGACCATATCGGAAACAGACTCATTTAAGCACTCAACTAGGCTGGCATCTCGCTCTCACCCTTTCACTGTCAAAACTGTTAACTATAGCCGTCTCTTCTACTCCAATAGCTTCATGTCTTGCACTTTTCGCCTGTGGAAATCCCTCCCCTTTTCTTGTTTTCCTGATAGCTATAATCTCCAACTATTCAAATGTAATGTCAATCAACGTCTCCTGATGCCCTGATCTATCCCCTAACTGTCTCTTCATCCTTTCCTCTATCACTCCTCTTTGTTCTCGCTCCAACTCTCTGTAACCCCTTGCATGGTATCTGCTCTTCGCTATAAAATCTGGGCATCGATGAGGAGGGGTAACAACAATTTAAATTCTATGTTATCTAGGTTGGATATGAAGACAAACAGACAAAGACTTCATCTTCTCTTCTTTCCCCCCTCCTGCAATTTAATTCACTTAAATTCTACCACAAGGACAACCGCCAAACATAGATGAAAATGCCTACTAGATGTGTACAAAACAAATACACATTATTATCTGAATTCCACAGACAAACTAGAATTATGATATACATACATACATACATACATGCATGAATTATACATATGAATGCTGCTTGACAGGATAGATGCATTTGAGGTCTGCTTAACCAATGAAGAGCAAATAGCACAAAAATAAAAATACCAGAATTTTCTTTTCTCCTCTATATTAAATTTTCTGATGAAGCCTAAAAGCAAAACATGTTAAATTTATAAATTTTTCCTATTTGTTCCTTATCTTATCATTCTGTTGGATTGATCTATATTTGATCTTCATTCACACACACACACCTTGAACGTAATTATCATAAGTACGTATCTCAAAAACCTGACATGCAAGGAAATGTCTGCGTATGGATTTGCAATCAGACAATTGAGACAAGTGCAGCATTTTTTTAAATTTTAATTTCGTCTCCTGAAAAATGGCGATTTTTATTGAATAAATTTACTCTTTAACATTTCAAGATATTTTTTTTGTATAATTTGGTAAATATATCTGTTAAATTGTGATGCCAGTGTTATTTTCAATTTTGGGTAATTTAGACGACAATTTAACCATCGCACCCTGTATGTTATATATATATATATATATATATATATATATGTGTGTGTGTGTGTGTGATCCATTGATTTCCTGATTTCTGCTGAACTGATGTATTTATTAAATATAATTGAATTGCCAGTTTTTAAGTAAATTCTGAATATTTTTTCTTGAAATCTTTTCTATATTTTTTTTTTATTTTTTTTTTTTTCAGCATAGAAATTTCTGTGCCCTTTTGTAATTAGAATTTTGGTTGGTTGGTTGGTGTCACCAGTTAATAAAAATCTCTCCGAGCCACGTGGAATAAGATGGACCCAGACTATGAGAAACGACTCCTGAGGCAACAGAATGGTCAGAACTCCCCCTACTCCTCAGTAAGTAAACTCTTCCATTCTCTGAGATTCTCTCCTTCATCCTTTTTTTTTTTTTTTTTTTTTTTTTTTTTTTGCTTGTTGTCAGACTTTGTTAGTGTTCTAATTCTGCTATCGTTGGTTGTTTAAGGGAGATGGGTTTTTAAAGTCTGGTGACAATTTTCACATTAGTCATTTATTTGGTCTGTGAGTAGTTTGTGTTTTTTTGAAAAGTTTATGAACATTTTTAGCCTTCTTCACTTGTTAGAAGCTTTCAGCTTTGTGCGACCTTGACAAGAAATTACCCTGCGTTTTTGCGATGTGCTTGGTGACTCAGAAAAGATTGAAGCTTCATATTTGGTTAGCCATTCTGCACTTGGAGTTAGAAAGCATTATTTATTTGAAACTAAATTTCATTTAAAAAGATCACTTTTAATTGTAGCAATTGTCATCTTTTTGGCATTTTAGACTATTTTTATTTTAAGAAAGGTAAAAATTCAACTGGAATGCAAAAAAAATAAATATTGCTATTTATGAAGCTATTTTGAATGATTGAATGTCTCAAGAGATTTTCCAAATTCACTGCTAGACATTTTTTGCTCCAGTCAGCAGACCAGTTGTGAGTGATGAAATATACAATACTAAAGATAGCAAATATACTGAAAATATTCAAATCAAGTACTGAAAATCATTTGCAACATTGTTTATGTTAGTTGCTTTGATGTGTGATTTCCACATAAATGGAAGTTGCATGGCGCTAAATGTTCTGATTTTAACACAAATTATTACTGGCTGTGAAAAGTGGTTACTTTATAACAATATGGAATGCAAGCGAGCCTGGGGCAACTTAAATAAACAAACATTGTCTTCACGCATGTTGCCTTGTATATGTCTGGATTGTAAGGGATTCTTCTACTATGATCTCCTTCCAAACAAGTATGACTCTCATTTACTGCAGCTAAAATCAGTCATTGTGAAAAAGTACCAGGAATTAGGAGAAAAGACAATATTCTATCAGGATAATGCTGCAGCCAGTTTCTTTAACGATTCTGATGAGCTACAATTCTTTAATTTCACCAGTTCAAACATTTACACCTACCACATAGACAGGTCGAATAATCTTCATTCCTTTTTGTATTTCATTGATAAGAAAATCCCATTTGGACAGCTCCCCCCCCCCCCCAGAACAAACTCCCAAGATGATGCTTCCCAGATCACTACAATCTTAACCTCTTTAAGTCTTGGGTCATCTACATTCAAAAACTTCATCCAGTAACCCTCTACCTCGAGTGGCTCTTGGGTCTTGTACTGGATGAATAAAAGTAAAAAAAAATTGTTACTGCTTGACTGGGAAGTGTTCACATGTCTGCTATATTTACCAGGTATTCTATTTTTGCTGTAGTTTTTACAGAATTTTTCTGAATGAAAAAGGAAAAATTAAAACTCTGAAAGTCTACAAAAAGCATGTAGGCAATTCTTTTTCAAGAAAGATAAAATCGTTCCGTGAAGATGTGAGGGTGGGGTAATGGATAGAGGCTCAGAATAAAAAATTTGAGAGCTGAGTTTCAATTCCAGTCAGGGTTGTTACATTCACTAAATACCCTTAGGAAAGTTATGAAACCATCTTTTCTCTCCCCCCCCCCAGCTATAGGTTAAATAGTAGGACTTGTTTCTGGAAAAATCATTGGTATTCTCCAAAATATTGCTAATGCATTCACTCACAAAAAAAGAATTACTCTTATATCCAAAATATGTTTCAGTTTTAACTTACCCACAGTGGGTGTCCTGGGTATGACGATAAACTACATCCACATCTTGGGTAAGACGATAAACTATGTCCAACAGCAAGGCCTCTGATCAGGAGGTTTTGTGGAGCGTAGAACCACCTCTTAATTGCTAGTGTTCCCAGGTCTACCCTGACCCGGGGTGCTAGGGTCCCAGCTATGGGCAAATAGTTAACCCCAAAACTGAGGTAAAAAGCATTATAAAAGTGTAAAAAAGGTTTTAAATACCAGAAATGCTTTGTAAAAAAATATTACCAGCTATACATTTTTGAGGAAAAAAAATATTACCAGAAATAGACTTTTGACAAACCAAAAATATTACCTGGAAAAAAAAGTTATCAGCATTAAATGACCCATTGAGGTTGATATGCCGTAAAACAAACCAAACCAGCATGCCAAGAAACATATACTATTAAACAGTGTGTTCACACTTTACTTTCTCAAGACAAAAATGTTATAAAATAAACATGCATGAGCTTTTCGTAAAAGCAAAAGAGGATGACATAATATTATTTCTTAAAACTGTGGGCCTGTACCAAAAATTATAATCCAAATGAGAATGTCAATAAAATCAATTTATCTACAAACTGTATATCGGAAAAGTACGTCAAAGCAACTAAACTTTCAGCAAAAACCCTCTTTAAAATCCGTCAATGAAACCTGATCTCCAAATTTCTTACAAAGAATACATATTCTATTCATACGAAGCTATCGTAAAAATCTTGTCGGCATTAAATAACCCACTGAGGTGTTGATATGCCGTAAAACAAAATAAGCCTAAAGCTTATGCACAATGGGCTGACATGCCATAAAAGAACAAATAGAACAATCTGTGAAAAGGAAATGATAAAATCAGCTGCAAAACAAAAGAAGAAACTGGCAGATATGCTGCTGTTCAATGCGGTTAATGGTGGGGAAAAGGCCATTATTTTTGCTTGGACTGAATGAATTCTATACACCACCTTCTGTAAAGACAAGACTTTGTAAAGGGCTTACAGCCATATCATGTTGAAACACTGGTTCCTGTATGATCACCAAAGTTAAGCAATGTTGATCTTGGCCAGTACCTAGATGGGTGACCGCTTGGGAATACTGGGTGCTGTAAGATTGGATGTACGGGTGGTGTAATGGATAACGGCTCGGAATTGATAATCAGAGAACCGAGTTCCAATTTCAGTTGGGTTCGTTATATTCACTTACTTTCAAATATCATTGGGAAAAACATGATTCCACCTCTTCTTGCCGCCCCCCCCCAACTACGGGTTAATTAGACTTGTATCACTAAATCATTATCTCCCCTCTAAAAAAATTCTTACAATCTAAAAATATTTTCTGGCTTTAAATAACCTACAAAGGTTTGATAATCCTTAGAAAACAAATCCGTCCATCCATCAATCAATCGAGACTTGAAGAGAGACACGTTAAAGCATTTGTTTTCGATTTAGGACATGAAAATGATTTGGTTGATTATGAAATTCACCCAGTAATGTTTCCCTGTCCGAGCTCACAAGAATAGAATCCTGAAATTTCAAGATTTCTATTCTTGATATTAAGAATATTGGGATAATCACAGTCGTCAATCACCTTGGCTTTTAGTTTAAATTTTTTTTTTTTTTTTACACTTTATTTAATGTATATGTTTATATAGAGAGACCAACTTTATTTCTTGTAGAAGGTCACCACCTTGTCATCCCTGGCATTTTGATGGCTTGTAAGTTATGCTAACTAGCCATTACTCTCTTAGTAGACATTTGGATTGCAAAAAGGCGGCCTTCTCTAAATAAACAAAATATCTTTACTGTTCTCTCTTCAGTCTCATTTGGTCACTTTTGATGTTTAAACACGTCTGGGGAAAGATAATCTCTCAATTTACCTTTTAAGAAGAGCTGAAATAATGAGTTTATTGAGACAATTCTGTTCTTTAATTTCCACTCTCCTGTCATTTTAATAATTATCAAGCCACAGGGATTGTTGGTTTATATTCATTAAACATGAATAGCTTGCTAAAATGTTTACTCAGAAAGCACGCAAATTGAAACCCATGAATTTATAATAGAATTGGAAAATTTTTATGCAAGAGAAATAAGTTACAAGGATTATTCATTGTTGCTTTAACAATCTTTATCAAACAGAAATGTCGGTGTTGAAGGGAGGGGGGTGTTAATTTTGCCTTGTCATATAATACACTGTGAAGATATCAAATTCTTTATTTCGAGGCAAAAAACAATTTTATCACCCACCTTATTACCTCATAGCGATCGTTATAAGACTTTAGTTATTTTCTGAATGCTCATTACTGTGAGAAAAAAGCATGTCTGACTAAAGCTAAGGAAAATGTCACTTACTGTCATTGCAGTTAAGAGGACAGTTCAGGAACAGAAGCAACATAGTTTGGTATTGTTTATGCGTTCTGATTTGAAATGTGAATTAACCACATTACATATAC
Organism: Acanthosepion esculentum; assembly: GCA_964036315.1. Classification (NCBI taxonomy): domain Eukaryota; kingdom Metazoa; phylum Mollusca; class Cephalopoda; order Sepiida; family Sepiidae; genus Acanthosepion; species Acanthosepion esculentum. The sequence goes on from OZ038499.1 coordinate 93,840,978, forward strand.
GTGGGAGTAAATTATATACAAATTTTTATATACCAGAGCAATGTGGGGAAAATCAATGATAAAGTGGGTAAAATTTTTCTTGTGATGTATTTCGTCATTTAGGACCTCATTGGACTAAAATGATGTTCACATTGACACATGCGAATGGAAAGAGATGCTGAAATTTAAAACTTTTAAATGAAAAAAAAAATTTTTTTTTTTAAAATGTGTTTTGGGCATATACAGGGTGCGATGGATAAATTGTCGTCTAAATTATGCAAAAATGAAAATAACACTGACAACTCCTTTTTAAAAGGATACATTTACCAAAATTATCCCCAAAATATCTTTAAATACTAAAGAGTAAATTTATTCAATAAAAACGTCATTGGCTTCAGCCATGGCCTCCAGATGACTTCAGAATCTCCTGCAACTCTTTTTGGACAGTCGCCTTGTTTAAGTTGGTGAATGTTTCCATAATACTTGCCTTCAGTTCTTCTTTGTTGTTACAAGGAGTTTTGTTGGTCTCTTGCTCAACTGTGCCCCACACACATTAATCAAGGGGTTTGCAGACTGGAGAGGTAGGTGGCCAGATGTAAGGGTAATATAGTCGCAAAAATTGCCTGACAGATATGACTGGGTTCTCCTGCTTGTGTGGCATGGTGCAGTGTCCTGTTGCCAGATGTAGGGTCTTCCACCAGCTACCTTCTTGACCTAGGGCAGCACTACCTCCTCAAGGCACTTGATGTAGGCCTCAGTGTTGAGTCTGAGGTCTCGTGGAAAGATGAATGCAGGCATAATGTTAACATCACCAGTGATCACTCTGAACACTATAATGTTACTGGATATATCCTCCAACTCTTTCCGAATCCTCTGCACTGTTTTCAGATTGACACCCAAACACTCTGAAATGTTCGTATTGGAGCTTCCAGTGCGAATGCCAAGCTGTACAGCATGCCATTTACAAATTCCCGGTGGAGTGAATTGCATCATGGTGCCCTTTTTCTCACAGATGGTGCTTGTTATGGCTGGCGCAACACAAAATAAGATGAAACAGATTCGTAGGAATTAAAGTTGAAGAAAAAGATTGAATGTAATAACGAAAAGTGGGTTTTATTTAACATAAAATATTTTTTATAAACAGTAGGGCTGAGGTTTAAACAATACACATTGGGAAATGTTAACAAGCTAATAAGTGTGTGAGAGCCCTGAAAGTAGTTGGCGTAACGTGTAGCTATATGAGGGGGTGGGAGAGGAAATCCAATACAGTTAATATTAAGGCGACGGATGGGAAGTCGTCGCTAGTCAAAGAATCATATTATTTTCTTCTTAGAAAAATAGTTAGATATTCACATGTATATAAAATAAAAAAAATTGGTCAATAATATCAAGGAATAAAAGGTTAAGTATTTACCGATAGCCTTTTCTTTTTGAGGACTGTCGGAACTTAGATTCTTTCGGTCGAAGCTTTGTTCATGAATCAAAAGGGACCGGAGTTGATCTCAGTAGTTGTGGCTGTGGGTTCAGGAGGCAAACTGGTTAGTTGGTGCGAACTCCTGTTTATATATTTTTTTTTGTACCCTCTAGAACCCTGTAGAAGTTTCTAGAAAGTTTCATTCTATTATTATGAAATCTAAAGGGTTTGGTGAATGGGAGCTTTTCATAAAGTAAAAAGACATCTAGTAGCTACAGATTTAAGTCATCATTTTAAGTTAGATTTTGTATTTTATAGTGTAAGTGTAAAGAAGTAGGACAAAATGGGGTCCTCGTAACTCTGATTTTACTATACTGTGCTGTCGACAAAAACAAACAACGCAAAAATTAAAAATATAAAGCGGCGACAATTTACCCATCGCACCCTGTAGTCTAGCCAATTTAGTTTCGTTTTCCTTCTGTTCATGTTTCTATCACTTTTGTTATTAAATATCCCACATTGAGATAATGAAAGATCTTACCAAGAAAAGTGAAATGTAAAAACCTGGATGCAAATTTACTGTGGATGACCTAGTGATTAAAGCGCTTTCTATACACTTTCGTTTTGGTGAATTGTTTTCCCTTTTAATTAGAGTAGCCCTTTTGTAAATCGAAATTATTGTCAGACTCCTTACAGTGTGCAATTGTGAGATCATTCGCGGTAACTTTGCATGCACGTTCTTACAGCATTTCACCTTTCGTTGGCAGATCTTCCGTTATCACAATGTGGCATGCCTAATAATAAAAGTGATCGAAGCATAAAGAAACTAGATGAAATTGGCTAGACTCTATATCCAAATGCATTTAAAAAAAAATAATCATACCAAGAATATAAATTTAAAAGATTCAGATTTCAGCATCTCCTCTCTGTGTATGTGTGTAGTTACAAGATAAATATTACTTTAGTTCAATGAAGTTGAAACCCCATCACACGAAAAAAATTTCCCACTTTGTCATTGACTTCCCAATATATATATATATATATATATATATGTATGCAGCAATAAGTATGACAATTATTAACAGTTAAAACTATGAAGCAACTAGAGAGAGTGTAATAAGTGCAGATAAAGGAAGCTTGTAAAATCCATTAAACTAATAAATGCAAATGGAGCAGTAAACAAGAAAAAAATCCAAAATTAATGTTCTTTGATGGCATTATAAGATCCGCTCCTTATTCCTCTAACTAGTGGCTCAAAAATATCTCCCATATTTTATACGTGAAGTTGAACTCTGTGAACCCTTGTGTCATAGTGAATTCGTTTCCTTGCTTGGGAAAAAAAATTATTAAAAACGAAAGAATAATAATCTTTGACATAGGTTAGGTACAAGTAATGGTCGTCTAACTACTCCATAATACTGTTATCTTAAATGTCAGTGGTTGGATTGGATGTCTTATATGTTTTCAAAGACTGTAGCTTAAATCAAATTACTCACATTTTCATATATAATATATATATATATATATATATATATATATATATATTGTCCTGCACAGATAGACTGTTTTGCTGTATCACAGCTAATCAGTGTGGCTAGATGTCTGGTGAATTTAAGCATATTTATTTTTAGATAAACACGCAGTGACTGAGAGATCTCGATTCGATTTACCGAAGAGTCTTGCATTATTAGCCATAATAGTCACTATTTACAAACCCACACTTCCTCCCCAGAGAGCTCAACCGAAATAAATTTTTCAGGAGCATATATATTGTCATCCACAGACAGACTGTTTCGCTGTATCACAGCTCATCAGTGTGGCTAGACGTCTGGTTGCCTCTAGCTTGGATTGAAACCCGACTGAATTGACATCAGTCGGGGATTCTACCACTAAGCCGTTGGTGCATGGCGGGGATGAAGGTGAATTTAAGCGTATTTATTTTTAGATAAACACACAGTGACTGAGAGAACTCAATTCGATTTACTGAAGAGTCTTGCATTATTAGCCGTAATAGTCACACACACACACACACACACACACACACACACACACACACACACACACACACACACACACACACACACACACACACATATATATATATATATATATATATAATCTCAAATATGTGGTGCAGTTCAATTTATATTACATGAATCATGTATATATAATAGCAGTCTTTTGAACAGGAATAGGGGTTTATCCTTTTATCCCTGTTTAGGATTGGATTTCCAGTTCCTTCTAAAGTCTTTTCATTTTTTTTTTTTTTTTTTCATTGCCAGTAACCCTTTCTGTCTTAGTGGCATTATTGCCTTGCTTGGGTTGAATTGGTTTAAAATATGAGCTAAAAATATGGCTTAAATATGACAATGATTAAATAAGAATCCTGTAGATGATTTGTTATATGAATTTAACATGTTTCACTATTTAGTTTCATCTGAAAGTTTTTTTTTTACAAGTTGAAAAATGCAGAATCAGAAAAAAAAACACAAGATTTAAAAATTGAAATCTAACTTTGCATTTTAATCTTAAAATTTAATGATCCCCAAAATATATAAGAAAACAAAAGAATGACAGTCCTGAGTAAAACTGATGCAATTTGTTATGTAGAATAATAATTGTAGGGGCGGGTGGGAACAAGTTGTGACTTTGGGTTCTGATATCCATATGGACTTGTATGACCAACCTTGGAATTACCGAGTCATAATGACAGACATCACATATTGAGAAAACAGCTGGGTCTTCGGTAGAAACACTTGTAACCAAACCCTGTATATGTAACATTACTTATCTAGTTCTCTGAGCCTTCTCTAATATCCTCTCTACTCACTGAGTCAGGAAGTATCTTGGTGCAAGGAAAGTACTTTTTGGCTATCCTGTGAGTTCTAAAAATGCTTCATTGTATTTCAATAAAGATCAAGAGGAGGCCATCTTCTGGACACATTGTGTGATGGTGGTTGTTAAGTCGATGTTTCTTTTCGTTTCTTTTCGTTTCTTTTCTTTTTTTTATTAACTTTGGTTATTATGTCTTCCTAGGCCATCTTCAGTCATTTAAAAAAAAGGTGCTCACCCAAATTGCTACTTTTCAAAAATCCATTATTTTGTAATGGAAAAAATAGCTGTTGGCAGGCTTTGCCAAGAGATCTCCACATTTAAGATTCAATTGGATCTTTCTGCTAGACTTTTTTGTTCGGGTCGTAGAAGAACTGAGGGAAGTTGATTAAATCAGTGAAGCGACATTTTGAAAATTGAAAACAAAAAAATAGAGAGAAAAAAACAAACTCCAACCAAAACTGCCTTTTTATAGTTTAGCATAGATAAAAATAAAATAAATTATCCATAGAGAGAAAAAAAGATGGAAAACTGTCATCAATTCTCTGTAAGAATCTCCTTCTGTTATAATCTTAGAGGCAACCATTAAACACCCCCCCCCTCCATTTCTTTTCAAGCTGCCAAATGTTTCAACTCTCTCTCTCTTTGATTTTACAGCCTCTTCCTGGTAGTAGTCCAGCTGCTTCTCCAAGCAAAGAAAAATATGGAGATCGTTTCATTCCGAGCCGGGCAGGTTCAAATTGGCATGTTAATTTTAATATGATTCAGGTAAGAGTCCTTTCGTTATTTTCTCTATTGTCTTCTCCATTAAGTTCATTTAAATTTCTAAGTCCATTCAAAGTAGGTGGTTGATGACTAATAACAAAAACCAACCACGCCTACACTCATACTATGAGCCATAATAATGCACCTATCTTATGGCCACCATTGAGAGCCAGAATAGTTGAATAAAAAATAAAAAAATCTTTATTGCCAAGTTCTAAGAAAGTGTCTAAATTTCAAAAAATAATCACCAAATTGAAATGTTAATCTGAATGGTCATCGAATTTATTCACAATTAGCATTAACAATTCAGACACCTGGAGGATGCCGAAAAGTTAATTTTGACCAAGAATGGATTTAAAAAACAAAAAAAAACAAAATCTACTTGATCATGTGGTGAAACTTAAGTTGGTTGATTTTTATCACTTGTCAACTCAGCTTGTGTTATTTAATTCAGATTTTAGAAAAGGGTGTCATGCTGAGAACCTTTTCAACCCACTTCTATATGAACTCTATAAATATTTGATTATGAGAAGTAAGATCATTTATGTTGTTTGGGAACAAAGCTGAAAATTCTTAAATCTTTTCTCTGTCCTGGAATTAAATCTTTTTTTTACTTTAAAAACTTGTCCAAAATGTATGATTAAAATAAAAACTTGCGATTATTTAGAATATGATTGATGAAGTATTGATCTGTTCAAATAACATTTCTGAAACATAAGCATTTTCTGGGTGCAAAAATGGATTTCTCTCTGTGAATAATGCTGGTTATATTTGAAGATTTTTTTTTTTTTGACCCTCTCTTCCAAATCTTGGCAGTCTGTGATAAGCCTTGGATGAGAAAACTGTAATGACCCATAGTGACAAGAATCTTTTGTTGATGCAACGTCAGTCGTTGTGCAGATCATTTTCCTACATTTCTCATAGCTGTTTAGTATTTCATTAAGAAATGAATCATTTTTTGTTTCACACCAATAACAGCAAATGAATTTAAAAAAAAAAAATTGTTTTATTTTCTAATTATTTTAACCATTAGCACTCTGCATTATTAATATTACTTCCTCCTCTGCTGCATTCTTTTTCAAGGCCTCTCAATTGCTGCATCCTTACTGTTAACCCTAGAACACTAACCATGGGTATATAGTACCCAGCGCAAATTTTCCTATTTTTAATTACAATTTTCACTACCTGATTTTCTTAGCTAAATAATGTTTTTCAGTTCCTATTAATGTTAACTCAAAGTACAAAGTTTTGAAGTGTCTGCACGTAAAATATTTCAAATAAAGATTTATATTTATTTTTATTTTTTTTGTTGATATTTTCAAAATTGGGTATGATATACCCATGGTTAGTAGTGGTGTAACTTTAATTGATGGTTAGTGTTCTAGGGTTAATTTCACTCAAAGTTGTTTTCTGTTGCCATAGCAGGATATGACAACACAACTATGAAATTCAAACAAACTATTGTTCCAATTAGTCACCTTTAGTGACAGGATAAACATTTTGTACGGCAAATAAAGTCACATACAGTGATAGAGGTTAATTTATTTTATTTTTTATATATTTATTTTTTTGAATTAAAAAAAAAAAAAAAATTTATCTGTATAGTACTTATCAATTTGTTTTTTTTAAATTTTTGAATGCTTCCAATTTGTTTAGGGGCAGTTTTAGAAGCATTCAAACTTCTAAACCTGAATTCAACAAGCAAAGCTCAATACAACCTGTCTCAGGTGAATCAATGAAATCTGTCAAATTTTTTACATACCTAGGAAGTGAAATAAATTCAACTGAAAAGGATGTGAAAATTAGCGACAGCTTGGGCTGCCTTGAATAAAATGGATGTAATCTGGAAGTCAGATCTACCAGACAACCTCAAATGGAGATTCTTTCGAGCCATTGTAGAGATGGTTTTAAAGTTATGGTGCCACTGTTTGGACATTAACTAAGACCCTGGAGTCTAAGCTTGATGGAACCTACACCCGGATGTTGAGAACCCTACTTGGCATCTCTTGGAGGCAACATCCAACTAAATCACAGCTCTATGGACCGGTCCCTGATATTTCTCCATATTTCTCCATGAATACAGGATGTGCTTTGTAGGACATTTGTTGATGAGCAGAACAAGACTTTGCAAGTGACCTACTGCTCTGGTCATCCAGCAGTCACCTACATTAACCAACAATGTTATGATACAGTATGCCACCCTTATGACCGTCTGACCTTGATGCAGGACTATGGTGGTTGGTGTGATAGACTCATGAATGTGTGAGCTAACTCAAACAAATAATAATAAAAATAATAAATTTGTTTGGAATATTCAAAAATGGTTGAAATTGAAACCTTTTAATCTGTAAGCATTTTCTTGAATGATTTGGTGAAAGTTCTTTTCCACTCTTTTCATTGAGCGTTCATAATTCTCTTGAACTTTGAAACTCGCATCTCTGTTTTGAAACTTCAGAAACCAATGCTGTATGAGCGGGTGGGTGTGGATCTGAAAAATTCTTAGCACCAGCAACTTCCCAAAAATCTGACCAAATCTCAAAACATTTCTTGATAATCCCTTCTTGGTAAGGTTGATAACTTTTCGACAGCCCTTTTAGACTGTACGTTTTGAATTAGTACATTCACTCTGTACTTGTTTATTATTACAGACAGTCTGAGAGGCATTGGAGCCATATTTGAATTTATGCAAGAAAATATTTTTTTCGTTTGAAGTGTGAAGCTATTAAATGTTTGAAATTATTATCTGTGAAAGAGAGAAACATTTGAGAACAGTAGATAATCTTAGGAGCAAAAATGTCGACACAAGAAATGTTGTGTACATATTGCAATAAGAGTCAAATGTAATAAAATCGGCCATTATTTTTCTGAACACCCCAATAAATAGGTTTCTTGTGTTAGATGTTATATAACCTGCTTTTCCTGCCCTTTCATGTTAGTGAAGGCTGGTTTTTGTGCTTTCTTATCTATTTTAATCTCCTTTTAATTATTGGCTTGTTTTTTCTATTTTGTTTTTTTTTTGTTTTCATTACATTTACAAATCAATCTACTTAACTGTGAACTCTTGGGTCTTGTAGCATCATGATTCTTTAAGTTCTATAGCTGTACGATTCCTTAAATTCTATATCCTTATAGTTCCTTAAATTCCTAAAACTAATTTGAATCCTAATAATTTAAAATAATATTTTAGTTATGTAACGTCTTTCCTTGTTATTTAAAAAAAGATAATCTGTGAAAAGAGCCAGATCCAAATGTCATTGTGAGCAATATTTGATTGGAGAAAAAACAGTCCGTAGCAGCAGCAGCAGCAGCTCAGAATTGTGTGTAGAATTGAATATAAACAGGAATAAGAGGGATTAAAAAGTAAACCACATTTGGCATGTGAAATGAAAAAAAAATAAAAGGCTTTCTGACAAGGATATTGATATGTCCCGGAAAGAAGGGATATATTTGTTCGAAGTAGCTAAGTGGTTTTGCCTACTGTAACCGGGTAGGACAATCTAGCAGCTAGCCGTAATCAACTGGCACTCGTCGTAGGCAATATGCTTACGATAAGGCAATAGGTGTAGGCGATGTACCTCCACATCAGTCTGTATTTATGGCTTACACCAGCCAATCATATTACTGTGAGGGGGAACCCAGGTGTATGCATAGTCATTACATCAGATATTTTGCTCTTTATTTATCCAACTGGAATGCCGCTAAAAACAATGACAGACTATTGATTTTCACTATGAAAATGGTTGAACATTGCTATGAATATTTTGAAGGGGGGAAATAGATAGTGCTGGCAAAACTCCCCCCCCAGATTTGTGATAATGTGGAACTAAACAAGAATGCAGTCATTCTTGACAGAATGCAGTGTCTGACGAAGGTGAAACTTTGACATTTATTCATGGCTATAAACAACAAATGACAAACAATGATCTGTGGATATCAGAAAGAATAATAAACGGAGAAGATTAGAAACAAGGGCTTTGTAAGGTTTATATTTATTAGTTGTTTAAAAATTTTGATATCGAAGAAATTTTTTTTATCTCTCTTTAAATAATTCACCCTATTTACATAACTATTCCTTCATTCAAATAAACTAAATTCTAGACTAATCCTACACCCTGCACAAATTTGTTCAATCCTTGTCTTATTAAATTATGAAAAAAAATTTCCAAGCCTCTTTTTTTTATTCAAGACCTGAGAGTATACGCATGACAGAATTTTTTTCTCTTTTTGTATGGCTGCTCGTCGACTAAAATTGAGTTATTTTTGTTATGGCACTATTGTTTCACACGTATAAAAGATTGCATCTCAACTTTCATTACCAAAATGAAAATATCTGAACAAGAATTTTTTATATTCCCAAAATCACATTAGCCCCCAACAAAATGAATTGATATGTTGTAGCCATTTCCATAAAAGTTTTCCACGTTCTGCCATTTGTTTTAATGCCAGTAACAGCTTTTTTTTGTCACTTGTTTTTACATTTAAATATTCAGATGCCAGCTTCTATAATGTCTCGAGAAGCTTAGTTGACCAGCCACTGAAGTGAATTTGCTTTCGTCATATATTTTTAGTTAACTCTCTGAATCATAAAAAGTAACAATGTTGTATTTTATGAGGCAAGTCAATAAAATTTATATTAACCAATTGATGTTGGTAAAAGATTTCTGGAGGATAACCTTTTTAAGGCAAGCGGTTTTTGTAATTAGTGTGTTTGCTATGAAGAGGTTCAGCATTAATAGTAATAGAGTTAAATATTCACTTATCTTATCTCTACCTTGAGTTTTGTAGAGATTACATACAATCATGTGTAAGTGTATATTTAGTGTTATTTATTACTGATATACCGTCCGGGGTATGACGATAAACTGCATCCGCGTCCTGGGTAAGCTGATAAACTATGTCCAATGGCCAGACCTCTGATCAGAAGGTTTTGAGGAGCGTGGAATCACCTCTTAATTGCTAGTGTTCCCAGGTCCACCCTGACCCGGGGTGGTAGCACCTGTTAGGGTCCCAGCTATGGGCAGATAGTTAACCTCGAAACTGGGGTAAAAATGGCTTTTAATACTAGGATACTGTGTAAAAAAAAAAAAAAAAAAATAATAATAATAATATCAACAATAAATTTTTGAAGAAAAAAAACTATTGCCAGCAATACATTTTTGAAAAAAAAATATTTCCAACAATATGTTTTTGAAAAAATATTACCAGCAATACATTTTTGGAAAAAAATATTACCAGCTATATATTTTTTAGGAAAAAAAAATATTACCAGAAGTACTTTTTGGAAAAAAAATTATTACCAGCAATACATTTTTAAAGTAAAAAATTATTACCAGAAATAGATTTTTGACAAACCAAAATATTACCAGCAATAAAAAGTTGTCAGCATAATAACACATTGAGGTTGATATGCTGTAAAACACAACAAACCAAACCAAACATTACTGATATATATTTAATAAATTCATTTTCTTTTCTTTTTTTTTTCTTTTTTACCAATTTTTTTTTTCATATATAAATGGACTGTGCCACTATCTTGCAAGTAGGTTATAAATATTGAGGTATTACAATGGTCAGTTTTTTATTTGTGCCTGATGATTGCCACATGCATGAAACTCAGTTGCATCAAATGGTGAAGAACAAAAATGCATATTTATTTTTAGTAAACATTGGCATTTAAATCCTTGAGAGTATTGGGTATTATTTGTTAAAAACTTGCCTGAAAGAACCAGTATTTATATAGTTATCTGGATCTTCTGGCCATGAGATTAAAATCTTATTTTAAGCTGAGAAATATCTCTGTCAAATTCTGACATAATTGCTATTAATACTTTGTGTGTGATGTTACATCATGGCTATATAAAAGGGACTCGTTCTGGTAGTTTCATATTCACATCTATTTATAGCAGGCATTGGAATGCCTCAAAACTTGACAGGCCATGACTTAATAAGTTACCTCCCTTCTCCCTGGGATGGTCTCAGTTGTCATCACCTTTTGTGCATGTCTGTCTTTAATGTCAAATTTCATGTAACTGCATATCAAAGAGTCAACCCCCCACCCACCCAATTTAAACACTTATTGTTAGATGTAGGTATTTCTTCTAGGTGAATTTCTCTCTACCATCCTCACATGAATGGGGATTATGAACAAAGTAAAGATTAAAACGACATGAGGTTAAAGTGGTAAATATTTTAAATATGTTGAAATTAGTAACCGACTTTATCTTTGCCAGTTCACTAAGTTATTTACTTAGCTAAAATTGAAAGTTACAAAAAAAAAAAATTTTCTGACAATCAAAATGGCCATGTTTTCTTTGAAATAAAATAAATTTCAACATATTTTTCTGTTTTTATGCATAAGGAGGAAAGTAGCTCCTTTTTTTGAATTTCAAGATTGTAGCTACAGCAATCTCTCTATTAATATGTATTTGGTTAATGTGTTTTCAATTAGTTTGCTAAAATTTTTTTATACCAAAATTCAATTAGTACCTGCATACTACTTGATTAGTGCAGTAAAATATTTTTCAGTTTAACCGTATTAATTGAAAATTGATATTTTTTTTTTTTATAGTTACTGATTAATTAAAAATTTTCTAAAATGGGTAACTATTTTGTTTGTCAAGTATTACATGATTTAAGTAATTAGAGTAGTGTAAAAAAATGGACTTATAAATAGAGAAGTTTTCTAAAATAAGTTGATAATAAAAATACGTATTTGAGTATTTGTCTCTTAAAATTTTTTGAATAGATTTTTTTTTTTCATGTTTATCTTGAAGGTCTTAAAAAGGAAATTTCTGATTTTTTATTTTTTTTTTTTTGTTAAAAATGGATGGTTTAATTAGATATAGAAATTTACATTTATTAAAAAATATCAAAATATAAAAGATGAAGACATTTACTATGGGATAATTATAAATAAAATTTTCAGGTTAAAATACTAATGATTGTTATTTTTGGAAAAATTGAAGTGGCAATTTCTTAGCCCCGCCAATTATATGACGAACAGAAGAATACTATGTGGCAAACGATTCTAAATAAGTTTTTCATAAAAATCAGATTAATAAACATTAATTTATGACATTTTTATTGTATCTTCTGATATCAAATTAGAAATTAATTGTGAGCGAGACTAAAATTTGAGGTACAAATTACATACTTCCCTATAAATTATTATATTCGATAATGCGTTTTTGATTGGTGTGCATCTTTTAATGTAGACATTAGCTGCACTAGTCGAGGGATTACTGTGCTTTGATTGTACATAAAATAGATTGACAATATTTGCATAAATTGTGTAATTGTTTGATTATTCCTTTCACAGAATTTAATCAGTAATTTTTAAGAATCCTTTACTTTTTGTATTTCTCGCTTTGCCTCGAAAATTCTTGGCCAACCTTCAGTTCAAATCTAAGTTTATTTGATTATTGGTTAAAATTCCTAATCGGAGTATCTCAAGAAAGAAAAAGTCCTTTCAGATTTTAACCAGTCGAGTTAAAAGAATCAGTTCACTCTTCAAGACATCTATTTGTAGAGTGTTTTGAATGATTTCTAAAAACCCCCGAGGCATTATCTACCTAGTCATCTTAGTGAACTCCTTGCTGTATGACAGCGACAACATTTATATATATATATATGTGAAGGACTGCATCACAATAACAAGTCTAGTTTCACAATGGCAATATAAATAACAATTATAGATTCTCATCTTATTTATACATTTGTTCACTTGTTGGAAACTTATTGTGAACGGATTGCATAAATCTATGAGCCATTAGACTCAGCACCACCAAACTCATCTCTGTGACAAATCAACAGCATGCAAATTATGAAATTTTTTATACTTTATAAAACCAAATAAAAGTAATTTATTAAGGATCATTTTTAAATTCTACATTGACTGCTGATGAATTGTGGGAATGCATGTTTACTTCCTTGGTAACTGCTCCAAACACTGTATGAATTTTAGCATTGCACCGAGAGCCTTGGTCACAATGCCAACGTTTTGTTTGCTGTCTCTTTTACTAAATTTATCAAAAACAAATGGTCATCGTGTGCAAATTTTCTTTTCCTCTTTTCTTTGACTAAGTATTTCCATTTTCAGCATGATTAAACGTTTGAAAATTAAACACCAGTGAAGCTATGAATTTGACACCAGCATCGAGTTGTCCTTGTATTGGTGGGGAGTTGACATGGAGAGGAGTTGGGCCGGTGTTGAGTCGGCAGTGATGAAATGTTCCCTCCCGATTAGTTTAAGATTTGATATGTTTGTTACTTTTAATGAGATTTGTGTATCTGAGAGAAAAAAATATTTTACAAGAAGAAATTCTCAATAAATCTCATGAGATGCTTATAGCAAAATGCAGAAATGACATCCTTTATACGCACTGGCTCTTAGATTACACTGTGCTGATGATTGAGCACCGACATTGGTGAAGCGTGGAATGTAGCAAGCAGGTGCCACTGTGGTAGTACATAATACGATATGTCGATTTTGTAGGAAATGAGTATCTTGATAATTGCGGTTCGCTGTTAAATATGTATGGTCTGCATTTTTATTGTCTTTGTTCTCATTTTGAATAGATTATTTTGCGCATCGTCTAACCCTAGAATATCAAAATCTATTAATGGTTATTTAAAATAAAATGTTTGTTGTGCTCTTGCAGGCTGTATGAAATTATCAGTCAGCCTCTAGTTTGACCACCCCAACACTAGTATGATGATCGGTCTTTTGATGAAATAACAACTACAATAATGTGTTCTCTATTGTCTTTGAAGAATTGTAAATAAAATCGTGATAGTTAATATTTCTTATTTTTTGACCATCACTTGGAATTCACCATCCTCGTATCAACATGTTCATTTTATTACATAAAACAATTATAAATTCTGAGTTGTATAAACTTGCGGGCGGGCGGGTGGGTGGGTGGTTGGTTAATCAAGATGCACATAGCTGCAGGTGCCATGTCATATTAATTTCTCTTAAGGTTTCCATTTCTGGAATTTACCGACCTGGTAAATTTACCCTCTTGACAAATATGTTCCATAGGTTGTCTTAAAGTTCCTACAGTTTTTTTTTTTTTTTCCTCTTTTATACTTTTTCAGGAAACTCCACCCTCTGTCAACCAGACACGTAAGGCCAAAGAAGCTAACACAGATGGGGGCAAAGATGGACTTGCCTACACATGTCTCTTGAAGAATGAACTCTTAGCTGCTGGTATTGAAGATATCAAGGTAGGCTCTTCCAAAAAAAAATGGTTTCACGATCGGGAATAGATTGTATGTTGCTATATCCGTTTACAGGCCACAAGATGGATGTTTACTGGTTTTTGACCAGATGAAAAATTTTGCTTTTTTGTTCTGATCTACTCTTTCTTCCACATTTGGAAGACGAGGCTAGTAAAAAATCTGAAATTGCCCAATGTCTAAGCTTCAATTGGAGTCAACTATGGTCATATGGACAGGTAATTAAAGAAGCAGGTTCTTTACACCACCCACCTCCATTTTCAGCATGTGTAGCATAGCGATTATTGTCGTGGAAGATGCCTGAATTCAAATTCTGACCAAGTTTGTAGTGTTCATTTTAATGCACATATCCTTGGAAAGATATATGAACATCTCTTCCAGCTAGGGTTTAATAACAGGATAAGATATCCTTGGTTGGCAACCAGTCTAGGAGAACCTCAACTCTGAATTCAAAACCAGTTGGACATGGTGCTAGCAACTCCACTCTGTGAAAATCATGGCAAAACGCATTTTAACAGAGTGTTTCTCAACTTTTTTAAGCAACAGCATGCCTAGGAGCAAATGAAAATATCACGGCATACTTGGAAAATTTTTTAAAAGGTATACATTTAAATGTTATGAAATAAAATCATATATTTAAAAAATACACACATAAATATGAACTTACTTGATTTCAATGTTTCTATCCAACTATTTGTGTAGCTTATTTAGGGCGAAACCTGCGCCTGGTGTTTTTTCGCGATTTCTTCACTGTTTGGTTGAACGTGCGATAAGCAGGCTCTCATTTCTTCTTAATGAATATTAAAACAATATATTTAAACATAATCGAATAAGTGAAAAGAATTATTTGAAAAAATGTTTAATACTTATTCATTTATTCAAATACTAATGCTGTACTATTACTACTTACACACACACTGTATGCTGTGACCATATTTTGCGACACATTTAAGAGAAACGTGCAGCACACATTGTGCCACGGTACATCAGTTAAGAATCACTGTTTTAACTGAATAGTACTCACTCAGCCCCATAAGTCATAAATACTACAAGGAAAACATGCAAAAATACTGTAACTGTCAGCATATCTTACCTTTTAAAGAAATAGCAAAACAATGCCTACAATAGACAATCTATAAACTTTACATCTATAAAGCCTACATTTACCCTGAATGTATAAAATTATGTACAAAATATTTGCAGGTGAAGCCATAAAGTTGTGTACAAAACATATTTTTGGAATTAAATAACCTATAGAGGGTGATATATTGCTAAACAAAACAACAAAACCACCATGCAAAAACCTACATGGTACAGAAACCAGAGCTGCACTTTGCATGGTGTGGCTGTTGCTCTATCCCCCACAGAATTAGTATGGGAACATGTGGCCATCTAAGCGAAAGAAAAATCCTTTACAGAAAAACAACCATTTCTGAGATTACAGTGGTTGAGTGTGGGGACACTCACCTGACCCTGTGGAGCAATTTGATTGCACAAACCTCACCAGGTGCTTTGTGTGCATTAGTTAGTAAGCAAAACCTACATTTACATGCAGTGTTCTTTTTTTTTCTCTGACTGACATAAGAATATCAATTTGAAAATTATTTTTTATCTATTTTCTTTTTTTTTTTTTTTTTTAAAGTAAAATTCAGTAAAGCTTATTGAATAAAACTAAATTAAGAAGCAGTGAAATTGTTTCTATCCCGAGGGTGACCAGCCTCCTCACTCTAATTCGTTGTTCAAAATTGATTTCCCCCACATCCTGTCCCAAGATGTTTAAGAAACACTGATTTAATAAATTGCTTTTACAAAAACTGTTTTAAAATGTTTGTATGTGTTTTCGCTTCAGGACCAGCAACCAGATGACAGAAGGATACTAGTGCCTAAAGAGAGTCGCAATCTCTTTAAGGTGAGCTATTTTAGATTTCCTTCCCACACTTGGAATATTTTAACATAGATTCTGTATAACGCAACTAGAAAGTTGTTTTGGTACAATTAAATGATTACAACTAGAAATTTGTGCATCAGAAAAACTCGTCTGATTTAACCTGCGGTTATACGATTATTTTCAAAACAACACTCAGCTTTAACGTTTTCTGTTGCATCTATAAAATTATTTTTAAATTTGTAAGTTCTATAATATTGTCTTGAAATGGCAATGTGTAAAAATGTGACAAATAGAATGAGCTAATCTGTTTTAATGTCTTCTTAATATTCATGTGTGCAAAAGGCATATTCGCCTATTTGTATTCTATCCTCCTGTTCAGCTCAGAATGGTGGCAATCATGATAAAATTCATGTATATATGCGTACCAGCATATTCTAATACAGAAGGCCTGTATCAAAGTTGACATTTACAAATCCTACAAATAGTGGATTATGCATGTATAAAGTGAAGAAATAAGCAAATCTCCAACATGGCTCTTCAAATTTAAATAATTTTTTTATTATTTGTTTATTATTTTTCTTTCAAATTGAAAGAAATAAATTAGAAAGATTCTTTGCGAATAACTTCACACAAAATATTTTGTGTATCTTTTTTTTTTTTTTATACAGTACAACCAAATGAGTTGTGTTAGTTTAGGAGAAACAGAAAATGCGTATACATGTGAGAATGTATATGACATGGATGTATGTTGTTTTATCTATACGTATAAATTGTAGTTGTCGGCCACATGAAATACATGGAAATTAGATTGCTACTGTTGATACTCGTGAACAAACTTGTCTGCATGTTTTGTATTTTTTCTGTATCAATATTGCTAACCATTTTCTTTGTCATATATACTCAAGTAAATATGCAAAAAATGTGAGCAATTAAGTATGAGAATTTCAGTTTCGTTTGTATAACAAACCCCTGGTCAAGGTTAACAGGAAGATTAAATTAGCAAACTAAAATTGATATTTTTTATGATGAGACATTGGCTCTCCCCCTAGCTATGGGTAAATAGCAGGACAGACTGGGTTCTATAGCCTGGGATGACAGCTGGTCTACCGCAGAAAGAAATAGCAATCTACCGTGGGAAAAAATCTGCCTCGTCAGTCATGTATCGAATGTTACATGATCGTCTAAGTGTGTATCCACGCATGACACATAACTGACTGAATCTCAAGTTTATTGGTTAATAAATATTTTCCCAATTTTTAAAAATCCT
Source organism: Acanthosepion esculentum (assembly GCA_964036315.1). Taxonomy (NCBI): domain Eukaryota; kingdom Metazoa; phylum Mollusca; class Cephalopoda; order Sepiida; family Sepiidae; genus Acanthosepion; species Acanthosepion esculentum. The sequence goes on from OZ038499.1 coordinate 93,858,363, forward strand.
TTTTTATGAAGGAGAATATTGTTGATCCTATTCTGAAGTGATCCTCCAAATTTTTGTAGCTAACAACGAATTTTACACATCTGCAAATTCAAAGAAAAGTGTGTGTCTCATATGACACCGCTGATTGGCTAATATATATCAAGTATGTGGTGCAGTTCAGTTTACATGACATGAATCATTCATACAGAAAACAGATATTGAAGTTAATGATATAAATGGCGAGAATACATCTTTGCAAACAAATTTAATAAATGACATTAACCCCGAACCTGTAAATGAATGTTACAATCCCTATTTATAAATTCCAGTTGCATAAGGTCTTTTTTTAATTTTTTTACAAGCTTCCATCTGTTCCTACAGATATCATATATCATATATATCATACAGATATTTGTAAAAAAATAAAAAAAGACCTTATGCAACTGGAATTTATAAACAGGGATCATAACATTCATTTACAGGTTCGGGGTTAATGTCATTTATTAAATTTGTTTGCAAAGATGTATTCTCGCCATTTATATCATTAACTTCAATATCTGTTTTTTTGTATGAATGATTCATGTCATATATATATATACATACACACACACACACACACACACACACACACACACACACACACACACACACACACACACACACATATATATACAATATGAATACAAAAATTAATTTCAAATTATTGGAGCCAGTCAGTTTACAAAAAAATGAGTTTCTGTGTGATCTGGTGACTACTTAAATCTATAGCATTTTTCTACAATTCTGTAGCTTTGTTCCATGCACACACACACCCACACATATATATATAAATTTCCAAGAGGATAGAATCCAGGTAGAACTTAATGTCCAGGACAGAGTAAGAATATAATATAAAAGGCTCAAACACTAATATTCCATGGTTATAATTTATTACATTGGAATCGTAATCACGATCCAATTCATCAGACCTACAAATTCAAAAAGAAATCGGAAAATATAACTCCGGGTATAAAAAACAAAATTTTAGTGAGAGTGTATGTGTGGGAGTGGGAAACAAGTGTGAGAGGGAAATGTATGAAAGCTCTAGAGAGAGGGTGTAACAGAAGAAAGAAGAACAGGAAAGCCTAAAGGTGAAGGTGGGGATTAAAATTTAACAGAAGTTTTAAAGAAAGGAATTAAATAACGGGTTAAATGAAATACAGATAAATATGAATTATTTTTCGATGCATAATTCCCTACCGATTCGCTGACCTAAATTAAAAAACAGACACCGGAAACGTGTGGATACATTTGTGGTGACACTATGCATAATAAAAAACGATATGATCTAATCTTAAAATCCAGCCAATTCATACTACTGATGTATATGTGAAAATTTTCCGTCTGCGTTGTATTACTAACCTTATGTATACAAGAAAAGAGAAGATGAGAGAGGGGGGGGGAGGGCGGGGGGTTTGCAAACTAAAAACGAGGACTTTTATAAGAGAAATGATGTGTAATCAAGAATAATTAGATAAAGCAAGTAATATCACCTACAGGTTACAAATTTAACAAACATATAAAAATATTTAAGAAATATATATATATATATATATATATATATATATATATATATATATATGCATTCCACCTGTAGTCTGATTTTATTTTAATCTCTGGCTTAAAGAGACTTTGGCAGAATAAGATAGTATTGCTGGTGTGTAGGGGGAAATTTTCTGCATTTTGACTTTGTTAACTCGTTCGTCTTTTTCCCTTTTTAGTATTATGTTCCGAGGCGAAGTCCTGATGCTGCTGATTCATCTCCCTATTCTTTATCTCCTGTTGGCAGTAAAAGCCAGAAATTGCTGCGCTCCCCCCGCAAGGTAAATATTTACCGCTTATTTCGCAGAACCAATTTATTCAGAGCGATACCCTCAGCTTTCACTTGTAGAATTCTTTGTTTAGTATATACACCGTAAATTTTAGTGACTTTTCTAGATATTTGTAATCTTTTTCTTGTTTATCAAATGCTAAAAGAATTAGTTTAGAGTGTTATTTTATATTTTTAGAATGTCTTTCATTGACTAAACCAGTTTTATTTTTAATCTGTACAAAATAATCAGCTTTCTTAATAATTTCCATTGTGTACGATTCAAGGCTACAATACATGTTAGAATTTGTTTCTGAAAACCTTTCTGTTAGATTGTCAATTCACTCCTGTTATTATCCTGAAAATGAAACTTTTTGCATAGTTCATATCACCCAAGTTGGATTAAAATTGCTTGATAATATTATCTTGATATTCTAATATCTTGTCAAATAATTTTATAAACTCCATAAAAGATAGTAGAGGAAATCGATAGATAAATTAGCTATGAATAAGTAAAGGCATATCTAAAAATTGGCCCGTACTACCAGCTATATTTTTATTCTGTGATTGAGTACTGACAAGTTCTTTGTTTAACCAAGAAATCATTCTGAAAAAAAAAAAAAAATAGGGTCTGACTATATTTGGTAATGAAAATCTTTCCAGCAGCTGTTTGTATATTACTGTGTACATATCTCTTTTATATACTGAATATTGTCAATAGTATAGACTCTGTTTCACTCACTTAATCTTGTTTTTGTTAATGAGAGATTAGCTGTGTTTATCCATCTTTTTGTTCTCTTCAAAGGCAATGAGGAAAATTTCCAAAATTCCCTTCAAAGTTCTAGATGCCCCAGAATTACAAGATGATTTTTACTTAAATTTGGTTGACTGGTCTTCCCAGAATGTCTTAAGTGTTGGATTGGGAACCTGTGTTTATCTTTGGAGTGCTTGTACCAGTCAGGTAAGTCGATCCTACTATTCAGTTTTAGTTTTCTTTTTTTTCTTTTTTGTTCACTAACCTCTTCCTACTTTTAAGATACTTTTTTATTACGCCTTATTTTTCATTTTTGTCTTCTTTTTTTTTTTTCGTCTTGTCACTGATTCAAAAAGATTTTTTACTGTTTCAGTAACAATTACATTAAAAATACAAAAATACTAATACAATGATTATTAAGAAAGTGTTTTTCGTTTTCACTAAATTTCACCTAGCACACGGCTCAAGAGCCACTCCTGGTAGGGGTTACTGAATGGTGTATGATATGAATGAAAGAGTATGTGGTAGGAAGTGAAAAGTATGATGATAATGAGAGTAGATAGCAACTGACCCTAGATTTGAAGCGGCTCAGATTGCATTGTCCATGAAAAGCCTCCATGTAGGTGTTTGTTCCACAAAGTTGCAAGAAAAAAAAACTGTCTGGGTGGAACTTCCTCCTTACAAATGGAGTATGGAGGAAATATGAGTGATTAGTCTCCATGGATGTAGCATGGTGTGTCCTATCTGTAAAGGTCTGAATTGGTAGAAGCAAAGAGTGGGGCTCATCTGAACACGTGTCAAGGGAAGAGTGATAGAGTAGCAATATTGCGTCTGTGAAGAAAGAGGCAGTAGAACGGAAAATAAATCATCCCCTGTAACACTGTCAATGATTTTGAACTCTGGCAAGGCTGGATAATGAAGATTGGATAGCTCCAGTCATGGCATAAATATTCTATATTTGGTCTAATTTGATTTTTGTAAAGATAAATCATGACAGGAGGAGTCTGGTACTTTTGGGGGCAGTACAATAAACTGACCATTTATCTTCGGCGATGGGTCGTATATACGATTCCACTTGAGGCCTGGAGTGAACTTGAGTCCCAATAGATGTTGAGAGTACAGAGCCTTTTTGAGAGTTCAACCATTTGTTGTGACACGAGAAAGGTCAGGATCCAAATGGTTATAATGCTAAACTTTCAACTGGGCTCCTCAGTCAATGAATGTTGAATATTTTCTTACAAGGAAATGGCTAATATTACCATTAAATATACTCAAATCAATAAAACAACTATTAACCTGTTAGAAAATGCTTCAAAATGTCTCTATAAACTAATAAAGAAATGGCATTCTGAGCTTATATGAAAGAGTAAAATGCCATTTGTAGATCAGCTGTGTATTTGAAGACAGTGAGGATATGTTAAAAAGTCGGGTAGATACTTTACCCCTGGGGATAATTTATTACCTCCGTCCATTTGCCTGTTCTGAATAGCAACGGAGGGTGCGCCTGTATATCTAAGCTGTCTTGTGTAAGTGTCTATGAATTGTAACCCTTTCCTTATACCAGTGCACTTGCAGTGTTGCACAGTGTGCTGCATTATGTGCCAGTTACCTCTGTTAGCTTGTTCATCTCCAACTCGTTTTTTTTTTGCTTTCTGATCAGCTGGTAACAATAATCAACTCTGACACTAATGGCTTTGGCCTTGAATTACTTTCACAAACTCCCATTTATTTTCTTACACAATTTCCTTTGATATTCCGCTGACACAGTTCAAGGAAAATTGATGTGCTTTTAGACACAAGATGAAAAGATGCATGATACATCTTGTTTTCTCCCTACCATTTTTTAACTTAATTTTTTGAAATACAATTTTGTTAATTTTTTAAACGTGTTTTGCTTTTTTTATCCATTTTATTTTATTTTATTTTTTATTTTTTTTAACTTTATTTCATTTTGTTTTTACATTACACTTTTTTTTTTATCTTTGGTTAATTCTTATATATTTTTAACTCATTTGCTTTTTTTGTTTTTCAATGTCATTAAAAGTGACATCCAGTCATCCCAAAATGAAATGAAAAATGTTTTTTTGCAAATTATTTTTGTTAGTTGTTTTTTTACATTTTTTTACATTTTTTCACCTTGAAAAAAAAAATTTGCTGTTTTTTAAAATCTTCATTTTGTTTTTTAAAATCTCCATTTTGTTTTTATTTTTGCCCTTCTTCCTTAAAATGTGAGTCAGACATTGTGTTAACTCTCCTCTGCACAGGTTTTCTATTTTTTTATGTCCATCAGTTGCTACCTAACAGCATACCCATATCTGAAAGAATGGTTTTGTCCCAAAGATGCACTTGTTGCCAGAAGTCCCTTGTAATATTCTGTAGAATTGGTTGTTCTACAGGCAAATCTTTCTATCCATTCTCATAAATACGAGGACTCGGCAAACTTCTTTTTTTTTTTCTTTTGCATAAACAACCATCAGTCTCTGCTTTTTGAGATCTTGATGTGATAAGGATGTCATTTTTTTATAGCCTGCTTATATTTCTTCATTTAAATTTCTTTTTATAGCATATTCTCTGAAATGATATGCAATTACCATCCATTTGCCTGTCAGTGTTCTACTCGTAGGGGCACGGATGAGTTTGTGTCGTCTTCTGTTTGGTCTGCAGGTTCAGAAGAGAGAAGGAAAGACTGCCAAATGTCAGTGGGATAGACTCCCATAAGAGAAATGCATCTGTCTTGCACATGTGCAGTTAACTCGACACCTGACAGTTTAACACTTGCAAGACATTAGAAGAATTACAATTCTTAAATCTACATCTTTGTGACTTTTTTTAAAAAAATTTTCTTTTTAAATCTCAATATTTACTGCAAGGCTGGCCTACACAATTAAAATGTAAGAAGGGCCACATTGCTCACAGAAAAGTAGGTTTGGGCTACAAGAGGAAATTTTTTAGGGTAAATTACTGGGTACCCCCCCCCCCCAATAGTCCATATGGACTAATGCATCTGAAAGGGGGTATGAATTGGAGAGATTTAGTGTTTATATTTTGCCAAATGTTTCTTTAGTCTTTGTTTATGGTTGTCATTTTTTTTTTTTAATTTTAATTTTTTTTATGTAAAAAAAAAAAACCCCCAAAAAAACACTTAAATTTTTTAAAAAATTATTTAAAATTTAAAAAAAATTTTTTTTTTATTAATAATAGATCAGTGTAGGAAAAGAAGACATCTTTCTCAGTTTTGTACTCACCCCTTCCGACAACCAACAATGAAATACAGAGTTGGATTATTTTCCATTATACAGAGTTGATTATACATTGTTTTTGTTTTTAACATAACAAATATTAGTCATTATAATCAACATTTGGAGATGTTTGATAATTTTTTATGAGTAAAAGTTTCCAAGACCAGAATTGTTTTAGAACTGCTAGCCTAGGAAAAAAAAATGATATTTTTTTTTTCCTATTGATCATGAAAAATAATTTTTTGTTTTCAATAAACAACTATATCAAGGTAGATAACTCTGTAACACTATAACAGCCTTTGTTTAAAATCGAGTGTTTTTAACATTTATAGCTTTGTCTATTAAATTTCTGTAAAAGTAACCCATAAAAGTTTCAAGCCTTTTATTTTCTTTTTTAAAATCTTAACTAGAAATCTTATCTAATCATTGGTCATCAAGCAAAGTACTTCACCATAAATTTTTAGACTTCCAGAATACATTTTTACTACTGATAGAATTCTTTTAGTTTTAACTTTTAGTTTCAAAATTGTTTTTAATTGTCCTATTTGTGACACTTATTACTTTCTTGCTAATTAAGAATTTTTGCTGCTGAATTATTTTGTATTTGTTCATAGATTTTAAATGTTCTACTTAGCAAGTCATTTGTCAAAATATGTCATTGCTATTACTTGGTGTGAAATTAATAATTTGAAAATGTTTACAGCAAATAGTTGAATTACAAGACCTGTTGACAAGCTGTTGAAAATCGCCTTTGCTATAATTTCTTTTTATATTAGTCCTATTTTTAGGCTGCATTATATGTCTCAAACATTGTCATAGCGAGGAGTGATAGTGTGGACAAGCTCCTACTGTCTATAAAATGCATCCCTGGTGTGCGTCTCAAATAGCCTTTGACAACTAAGTCCAGTTCCAAGCCAGAGAATGGGCAAAGGCAGAAAACTGGCTTGTCGTAACCAGCTGTTTTGGGTTTGATAGCCAAGGAAGGCAGTCGAGGGGAAAGAAAAACCTTGATTTTTAAACCTCTGCTACTTCACTGTCATATCCAACCAAACACAGAAAAAAGGCAATTAAAGTAAATCCAGACAGAAAACCCAAAGTGGTACACCAAAGGTAGTTGGCTTTTAACTGTGACAACTTTCCAGCTACTCCTGCAGCCAAGCCATCCCCAAATGTAATGCCCAGTGTTTCTTGGATCTTGTTGGCAGGGAGGTGCATGTAGTCTGGACAATGCACAGCCTGCATATGCCATCACCCAGTTTCACCCACAAATGACTGAATTCTTACCAGAGTGCTTCCTTTATCTTGTGAGATAAACGGATGCCTACTTTAGGCTACAGAGGTTTCTTCTTTCCCAGTTAATTTCAAAATGGAAAGATGATTTTTTTTTTTTTTTTTTTTTTGTGAAATGTTTGTAATTAGTTTGATCATGACAGATTCTGTAAATGTTTTTCTTTATACAGTTAACTTGAAAGACTGCATATCTTCAGTTTTAACTGAAGATTCCATTTGAAAGTGAATATCTACATTGAGTCAGGGTGATGCAAGAAAAAGTTGTTGAATTTGATGGAAGTGAATTTCTGAAGTTGGTTCAATGCTGACATGCCTGGCAGTGGGTTTTTGCATTTGAAGTGTAATGCTTTTCTAGACTGGATGCAAATTCTGCATAATGAACATATTAAAGGAACTGCTTTCCCTTGTGTGGGCAAAGTACTTTAGCTTAAGGGTGAGGTGATGCATAGTCAAGAAGAAAATGAATTTCCAAAACCATCACACTATTTACCTTAGTGTACCCAGTCAAAGTGTTTATTCTGGATAGCTACTTTTCAGACTATCACTGTGTTACAAAGTTTGTTTTCGGAATATCTTTGAATTTAAAATGGTGTTTTATTGATTTTAAAATACAAAAAAAAGTTAATGGGGTTTAGTATTTTGAACTTCATGGGTATTACTGTGCTGCAGGTGAATAGGAGTTTTTTTTTTTTTTTTTTTTTTATTCACCTCAAGCAAGGCACTAAAGCCACTTAAATTCAAAGAGTCTAGCAACCATAGCAAAGAGCTCATCTGAAAAATTACCATAAAAGTATTTATGGGAAAGTGATTGAAGCCAAGTTGCCAGATCAGGACTGATAATATTGCTAATATAGTGGGGGCACTGGACCATCTATGGCAGCAATATTCTAAGCATGGATGAATGGCAGGCTTATAGATATATATGATAGATTCTAGAGAGAAAAATTGTCTCGCATGAAACGGTGAACGAATTTACTTTTTTATATATATATATATATATCAAATATGTGGTGCATTTATAAACTCCTACAACAAAAAAATAATTCTCAAATTGCCATATCAGTAAAAAAACGCACTCTGTTAAATTTTCAAAAAAATTCAACCTCACTTTATTCGCATTATAGTTTTTCGTCTTGGATGCTATCTGAATTTTACCAAAAACAAAATAATTTCCATGCCTGAAGATGACTGAATGTACAGTTGAAAGTACTTGCATGTTAAAGAAAGACCTTATACAGCTTATAATTTTTAAAAACAAGGATCATAACATTTGAGTGATTTGTAGGTTAATGCACCTTTAAAATTTTGTTAGCGAAGTGATTTCGCCATTTTATATCATTAACTTTACTAATCTACTTTTTGTATGAATGATTCATTGTAATAATATATATATATATATATATATATATATATATATAAAAGCACACGTAAATGGAAATAGATCTAAGAACACACAGGGGTCATTAAAAGATAAGCATACCGATAACTACTACATCATTTCTCGAACCAATCTTAATTGTTTTATAATTCTTCACGCAGAACTTTTCACTGCCAGTTCAAGAAAGTCGTTTGGATCACTAACACAAAAAAGAGAATATCTCGTATCGAGAATATTTATCAACGAAAACATAAAGGAAAAAAAATTAATTATTTTTAATAATATGTGGAAATCTCCACTCTTTGCCTGATGACGGTTGTGAGACCGGAAACGCGTGTAGTAAAATTATAGAAAATAAAGCATAACATTTTTTTAAAAATCCACATTACAACCAAAAACGTTTGCGGTTTCTCTCTTCTTTTTAATATACACACTTTTCTCTTGTTGGAACTACTATAATCTCTTCCTTTTATATATATATATATATATATATATATATATATATACACACACACACACAGGGTGTCCAAAAAAATGTACTCATTTGACTTCCTATAATTTTTTTGAAATTTTTTCTCGTATCCATGCATTTAATTTAATATTTAATTTAAACTGTCAATCTCCTTTAAGTAAATAAACATTATTATTTCTTAAATTTAACCATTAATCTTGTTTGCAAGTCAATAAACACTGCATTTATTGTCATTTAAAGAGTACTTTTTTGTGACACACACATTATATATATATATATAATCACTTTAAACAGTATAAATCTTATTAAAGAAAAAGATACACCCTCTAGCAGAATTCCATCGAGAATCCCCCTTTGCAGGAGAAACTATTGTTAGATCCACCATGCTTTTAACTGAGTTAGCCATGAAGGGTGTTGCCAATCAAGTAATAGTCATGGCAGTTGGTTAAAAGCATGTTGGATCTAGTGATGGCTTTTTCTACATTTACTTATATGAGAGCAGGTGGCTAAAATTGATTTGAAAACTTGTTTATATACAATTCTGACTAATATTTGTGTGTGGCAGGGTGCTTATAATTATTCCTCCTACTTCCTGTCAACAAGGTCTTTACCATTCCTGTACACTGTCTTTACCATTCCTCCACCACCTTCCAACTTAGCTTCGGTCATTTTCTCCATTAATCAACTAAATATTTCTGGTGGTATGAAAAAAAAAACAAATTCTTTATTAAAAGTCAGATTTTTTTTTTTTTTTTTTTTTTTTCCACTGAGTGTAACTCAGTCTATTTTATGATTTGAAAATTAAAAAAAATTGTTGGCAGTGTTATGAATTGTTAGTAGGCAGCAATTAAGGCAAGTTTTACTGACAGAATAGAGCTATTGTTTATATAATGAAAGTTTTTCAAGTTAAAAGACACTCGATGCCTTATTTTGGCCCTTGTGTTCACTGGGCTGACCTGAAATATACAACTCTTTTCTAAAGGATATTTGAAAGTTGTATTTAAATGGCTTGGAAACTGAGGCATAATGAATGTATTGTTACCAGCTCTCTCTCTGTGTGTGTGTATGTATGTATGTATATATATATATATATATATATATATATATATATATATATAATGTGTGTGTATATGTGTACATATATATATATAATTTATTTTTCAGGTTACACGTCTCTGTGATTTAGCAAATGATGGAGATTCTGTTACATCTGTATCTTGGGCAGAAAGGGTAAGTGAACTTTTAACCCCCAAATAATAAAATATACTTTTTTATTTGGACAACTAAGCTGAACCTCTTCTTCTCTTCCCAGCTATGGGTAAGTAGCAGGACAAACTGGATTCTGTAGCCTTGGATGGCAATTGGTCTACTGCAGAAAGAAATGGCAACCTACTGCGGGGCAAAAAATCTGCCTCATTAGTCATGTCTCAAAAGATGCCTGATCACCTAAGCGTGTATTGCACGCTTTTTCTCCTTACATTATGGAAATTAAAACTGGAAAGGGAACACCAATAAATGTTGTTTTTAGTGGATACCTTCGGCACATTCCCTGCTATATAGAAGGTATTACATAACAGTTCAGTACTCTATAGCACGTCCTACTTGGGCCTTTTTCTTGACCTGACTTTTAGAAAGTGTTATGAATCCCCCCCCCCCCCCCAAAGCAAAACAAAAAACAATGCATGTCATAAGTGCCACCAGTCTGCTTAGCTCAGGGGTGGGCAATTTTTTTTTGAGAGAGTGTGCCAAAACTGGCCAAATCTCTGACACAAAGTTTTTCCACATGCCAACAAAAATATTTTGAGAACATTATATTTGATATGTCTTAAGTATGTAAAGAACATTTAAATGATAAAAAATCACACCAGAGCAGCAAAGATACGGTATTGTAAGAAATTATATAAAACTGACTGAATGAAAAAAAAAATTCTGACAGGTTTTTATAAAAATGATTTGGTGATATTTTTTTATTAGCTTATCAGTATAAATGTAACTGCCATAGATACTCGCACAATTTAAAGACACAACTATTATTAGCATCAACACAAAAAGTTAACACTTATTTTTTCAAGTAATCAATCACCATTTTTTTTCCCCAGTTATACATTTTTATGATTAAAACACAGGAACAGGTTATTAAAAATAATCTTTTCTGATTTTAAATCCCTTCATAAATGATGTATTAAAAAAATATATATATTTATTTATTTATTTACTTTCAAATCTACATTTAAACAGCTCTGAACCTTTGCCACTTTCAGAAGAAAACATCAGATAAAACTAGAGATAGAAAACTTGTTGATTCTTTTTATATATTATCAGTGAGACTTCTGCTACCGCATCACTGATGACAGATTTTATATCTGGTTTATATTTCGTAACCATGAGAGATATGCATGCACTACTAGTTTCACCTGTCAGGCGACTCCTGTTATGAGACTTAACAAAGTTCATTACTGAGAACAAAGATTCATAAGCATATGTAGATGAAAACATGGATAGTAATGCTGTTGCAAGTTTTTTTTTTTTTTTTTAAACAGATACAATTTTCTGGGATGGTATTCCAAGTCCTTAATACATGGTTTTCTGCATTTCTCTCTGATACTCCCATCTCTAATTGCCCCTTTTTAATATTTTCCAAGTCAACTTTAAGTTCAACAAATTTCTGTTTTGAAATTGAGCTACTCTGAAATACAATCAATTGCATTTTGAAATCATCGATGTCTATCCATGAAAACATTTGCAAATTTAATTCATCCAGTTTGATACTGTCCGGAACTTTAATGAATGTTGCTGTCTCTTCCAGTTCTTTGAATTTATAAATATTGTAAAGAACTGCTCAACAGTTGATTTGATGATGTTTACAAACAACTTTTGAAGACATTGGCGGTTTATTCTGTCACATTTTGGGAGATCATCGATGTACCTTTTTGGGTTTTGGAAGTATTTAAATCTCTCATTATCTATATCCCTCTTAAAAACTTCTAGTTTCATTTAAAAAGCCTTTATGGAACCAAACATAGCATCAAGTGTCTTACCGAAGCCCTGTAATTTAATATTCAAGTCATTTAAATGTTCACAAAAATCTGCAAAAAAAACATCCGTTTACAAAGCCACATGGCGTTAGACAATTCTTGGTAAGACACTTGTTGGTCATTCATAAAAAGCTTTATCTCACCTAAACATTCAACAAATCATTTCAGAACCAAACGTCGGCTAAATCAACGAACATTGTTGCACCTTTTCAGTCTTTTATATACAGATTCTACTTCATTCAGTAAAATTTGAAATTGTCTTTTATTTAAAGCCTGGACAGAAATGTAATTAACAACCGTGGTAATTGTTTGCATCACTTCCTGAAATTCCTTAAGGCCAGCTTTTGCAGATAAAGCCTCCTCATGTATAATGCAATGAAAACCTCTTAGTAGATGACCAACATCTTTTGCAAACAGATTTACAAATCCTGCCTTCTCACCAGTCATGCTGGGGGCACCATCTGTCGTGGTAGATACTACTTTTGAAATGTGAATTTGTCAAGTAGATAATTCATTCACAACTGCTTTACATATTTCAGTCTCAGGAGTACCCTCAGGTAGTGTTACAAGGTTAAGCATCTCTTAATCTCATACTTCATCATCCCTACAAAATAGAGAAAATATGCCTAGCTGATGATGTAATGTCCATACTTTCATCAACACAAATTATAAAAAAAACTTGCATGAAAACAAATCTTTTAACTGTTCAGCTGTATTCCTTTCGAACTTAAATATCCTATCCTTAACTGTTTTCCTACTCACAGACAAATCTTTAATGCACTGAATAATCTTTTCCTTTTCTGAAAAACTGTCAAAAAGGAAAGACACACATTCTAGCCAAGCTTCTTTAACATACTCTCTCCATCACTGAATGACTTTCTATGTTGGGCAATAACTGTTAAAACCTGAAAGCTAAGCAGAAACTAAGTTGGAATTGAGCCTACCTGAAATAAAGTTCATAAAAGTATCAACCTGTTCTTTTTTGTTTGTTTGTCTTACTCAGTTCACAAGAAATTCTCTTTTTTTCCTCCTCAGTTTTATTGCTTAACTTCTTAGGAACATTTTCAAAATGTCTCTTTACAAAAGAACTGCTACAAACGATTGTTTCAGAACAGACAAAGCATAAGGTTTTATTGCCTTTCTTAATCATGCCAAATTCTTCAGTCCATTATTCTTTAAATTCTTTAATATCCTTTTCATATCGTGACATACTGCACAATCTGTAAAGGGCAGACAATAAAAATACATGAGATAATGATTCACATGAAAGAGGAGAAAGAATTAAAGGAAATCAAAAAGGGAATCTAATGAATAAGTCATCAGCATGCCAGAAACAAATCATCAGTGTACCATATTTGGCATGTGTGCCAAAGGTTGCCCACCCCTGACTTAGTTTGTTGAGTCATCAAAGGCCTCAGGTTTTCAATGCATATACATAATATTTGTTAGTGACTATTCTATGAACAAGTCTTCTATGACTTTCTTTTTTACTCAACATCTATCTATATTTCTGTGAGGAAGTATTTTAACTATTTACATCATTCAGACTGATGGCCAAACCATGATGTCCAATCAAATCTCATTAGGCATGAAATGACCTAACAAAGGTTGTTATGCCTTTAAACTCCACAATCAAATCAAATCATCTTCATTGTCATATTCACAATGTTCCAGCCGTTCTATGCTCTGGCTTTCTTCATGTGGAATTAGAACAATCTACTTCCGTGGGCTAAATAAAGGGTTCAGTTCAAAATTTCAATGTTTATCACCTGAAGAAGGCCAGAGCTTACAATGGTCGAAACGTCATGAATATGGCAATTGGCCCAAATGATGTAAATAGTTATTTTTCCCCACTTACTAAATTCTGCTCTTGATACCTTCTCATTTTTTTTTTATTTTTTAAGGGATAAGAAAATGTACAAAAAAAAAAAAAAAAAGTAAAAAAGAAGCCCCCCCCCCCTTTTTAAGCTAAAGAACTAACAGAACCTTTCCTGCCATATATTGTTTATTTAGTGAAAGCCAAAACAGCTTCTTTTAACTGCAGATTGCGAGTTTGCATGTGCCACTGGACGTTGCTTTTATTTATTGATGCTGTCCAGATATGACACTGTTTAGCTCGATGAATTCACTGTTGCTGTATGTCATTCATATTGACCTTTCTGATCCTCAAGGTCACCAATATGTCACGATTGATACATTACTCAAAACTAAACAACGTTCTTTTTTTCTTTTTTTTTTCCATTCTTGCTTTCTTTCTTGGCAAACACGATTCCTTTCAAATAAACGAGAAATACCAGCACCGCACTGGGCCAGATTCATGGAATTTAAATGTTTGTTACTTTTTAAACACACGTACGCTCCTTTGTTTACAATCGTGATAAAGTTGGCCCTAATGGAGTAAACAGCAGTTGCAATCTGCAGCATTCACTAAATTGTTGGAAAATAAAAGGAAAGTTAAATTTAAGTGTCCTGTTTAACCCTCCCTCCCCCCGTACTATTGGCTATGGTCTTTTGAAATCTGCAACTTTGTAAGAGTTGTGGATTTTCAGTGTCTCTAGTTGATGTTGTGACAGGTGTTAAGCTGTGCATTGAAATGCAGTACTACCCAACTGTGAGCACAGTCGTATGCTTTTTGTCTCCATTAATATGAAAGTGAATTTTAAGACCTGTTAATTTCCAATTCAATACTAGTTGACCTATTTTCTTATGCTAGGTCTGTTGTACTCTTTTTAAACCAGCCCTTGAGTTTATTGTTCTATGAAATATATAAATTACTGTCAGTAATAAGCGTTTGTCGAAATTAATAAAATAGGAAATGTTTGAAGACTTCAAATTTGCTGTATGTTTTATTTATTTATTTACTGTGATCCCGTGTGTATGAGACGCAAGTAATTTTCATCCTACATTCTGTCCAAAATTCTTCTGAGTCTTAAATTTTAGCTTAGAGCTCGATCCCATTTTTTTTAGGTTTCAAAATGGACAAAATTGGGTCAATTTGGATTTATTTGTTTACTGGAGAGATAATATCTATCTAATGGCGGATTGCAACAAAGGGAAATAAATCTTTCATAATGTTTCTCTAAGTCCCTTATGGTTTCGTACTTTTTCCGGATTTTGTTGAGGGTACACGAATATGTAAGTCTTTAATATCATTCAAAGGTAAAACTTAATTAGGTACCGCCACTTTTTTGCAGAAAACAGCATAGCGTAATGAAAAAGGCCACAAACTTAAAAATAGATTGTATCGTCAAAATATTTGTTAAGATAAAAGACCAAAACATTTTTTGATTATTTTTTGAAAGTTTTTAATCCTTTCTAACACGTTTTGTTTGTCATCACATAATTACATTGACTTTTTTTGCACTTATTTTCTGTTGAAAACATGAAATTATTGTCCAATTTTAATGAAATTTTCAGGACTTATTCATAAATGAATGAAATTATTTTTGAAATTTTTTCTTCTTTTTAGAAAATTTTGTTAAAAAAAAATTTCTTTTTGTCTTTTACATATATGTTAAACAATCAACTTACTGAATTTCATGAAATTTTGCAAAAACCTTTCTATTTCCTGAATTTTTTTTTTTTATTCGTTAAAAGTAGGACTCCTTGAAGAATTTCCTGATCTTTTTTTTTTCAAACTTGCACTATTCTAACTGAAAATCTGCTCTGAATTGAAAAATAATGAATGCAATAAAACTATGACATTATTTAATTAGAAAAGTTTTTAATTGCTTTTGGAAATAAGTTATATTAAGGACACTATTATTTGAAGAAATAAAATTTTTCTGATGAATAATGAAGTTTTACAAGAATTTTTTCATTTTGTTTTTAAATTTTAATTATACTAATTTATAATAGTTTAAAATCGTGTAAAATTCTGTATTCGGCTATTTACTGGATGTGATATAGTAATTAAGTGGAAACAAAATTTATGAATCCAAAATTGAAAAGATTAATAAACGTAGTTACACTATTCTATTTTTAAAATAATTTTTATTTTTTGACTTAATTTGTTCCCGTTTTCATTTATGAAAGGCTAAATATGACATTATTATGAAAAACCTTTTCCCTTTTTTTCCTCTTCCTTTTTCCCTTTTTTCTTTTCCTTTTTCCCTTCTTTCCTCTTCCTTTTTCCCTTTTTCCTCTTCCTTTTTCCTCTTCCTTTTTTCCTCTTCCTTTTTTCCTTTTTCCTCTTCCTTTTTTCCTCTTCCTTTTCCCTTTTTTCCTCTTCCTTTTTCCCTTTTTTACCTCTTCCTTTCCCCCCTTTTTATTTACCCCTTCCTTTTTCCCCTTTTTTTTCCTCTTCCTTTTTCCCCTTTTTTTTCCTCTTCCTTTTTCCCCTTTTTTTTCCTCTTCCTTTTTCCCCTTTTTTTTCCTCTTCCTTTTTCCCCTTTTTTTTCCTCTTCCTTTTTCCCCTTTTTTTCCTCTTCCCTTTTCCCCTTTTTTTTCTTCTTCCTTTTCCCTTCTTCCTTTTCCCTTCTTCCTTTTCCCTTCTTCCTTTTCCCTTCTTCCTTTTCCCTTCTTCCTTTTTCCCTTTTTTTTACCTCTTCCTTTTTCCCTTTTTTTTACCTCTTCCTTTTCCCCTTTTTTTACCTCTTCCTTTATATTTAAATGTGGTTTGTTTGGTACATACCAACCAGTTAACCCTGGAGATTTGTTGTTGTTTTCCTTTTGTTAAGATTCTATTCTGATTTCCTTCACAGGGCCATCTTGTTGCTGTGGGAACTCATAAAGGTTATGTACAAATTTGGGATGTCACAGCCAATAAGAAAATTAACACTCTTGAAGGACACACGGCAAGAGTTGGTAAGAGGAAATATTTTTCAGGTTTTAGCTCCAGTGCTTTGTGAATGTGCTTGCACCTTTCTCTCTCTCTGTGTCTCTCTCTCTGTTTGCACCTGTGCCTCTCTTTCTCTCTCTCTCTCTCTCTGTTTGCACCTGTGCCTCTCTTTCTCTCTCTCTCTCTCTGTTTGCACCTGTGCCTCTCTTTCTCTCTCTCTGTTTGCACCTGTGCCTCTCTTTCTCTCTCTCTCTGTTTGCACCTGTACCTCTCTTTCTCTCTCTCTCTGTTTGCACCTGTGCCTCTCTTTCTCTCTCTCTCTGTTTGCACCTGTGCCTCTCTTTCTCTCTCTCTCTGTTTGCACCTGTGCCTTTCTTTCTCTCTCACTCTCTCTCTGTTTGCACCTGTGCCTCTCTTTCTCTCTCTCTCTGTTTGCACCTGTGCCTCTCTTTCTCTCTCTCTCTCTCTGTTTGCACCTGTGCCTCTCTTTCTCTCTCTCTGTTTGCACCTGTGCCTCTCTTTCTCTCTCTCTCTGTTTGCACCTGTACCTCTCTTTCTCTCTCTCTCTGTTTGCACCTGTACCTCTCTTTCTCTCTCTCTCTGTTTGCACCTGTGCCTCTCTTTCTCTCTCTCTCTGTTTGCACCTGTGCCTCTCTTTCTCTCTCTCTCTGTTTGCACCTGTGCCTCTCTTTCTCTCTCTCTCTGTTTGCACCTGTGCCTCTCTTTCTCTCTCTCTCTGTTTGCACCTGTGCCTCTCTTTCTCTCTCTCTCTGTTTGCACCTGTGCCTCTCTTTCTCTCTCTCTCTCTGTTTGCACCTGTGCCTCTCTTTCTCTCTCTGTTTGCACCTGTGCCTCTCTTTCTCTCTCTGTTTGCACCTGTGCCTCTCTTTCTCTCTCTCTCTGTTTGCACCTGTGCCTCTCTTTCTCTCTCTCTCTGTTTGCACCTGTGCCTCTCTTTCTCTCTCTCTCTGTTTGCACCTGTGCCTCTCTTTCTCTCTCTCTCTGTTTGCACCTGTGCCTCTCTTTCTCTCTCTCTCTGTTTGCACCTGTGCCTCTCTTTCTCTCTCTCTCTCTGTTTGCACCTGTGCCTCTCTTTCTCTCTCTCTGTTTGCACCTGTGCCTCTCTTTCTCTCTCTCTCTGTTTGCACCTGTACCTCTCTTTCTATCTCTCTCTGTTTGCACCTGTACCTCTCTTTCTCTCTCTCTCTGTTTGCACCTGTGCCTCTCTTTCTCTCTCTCTCTGTTTGCACCTGTGCCTCTCTTTCTCTCTCTCTCTGTTTGCACCTGTGCCTCTCTTTCTCTCTCTCTCTGTTTGCACCTGTGCCTCTCTTTCTCTCTCTCTCTGTTTGCACCTGTGCCTCTCTTTCTCTCTCTCTCTGTTTGCACCTGTGCCTCTCTTTCTCTCTCTCTCTGTTTGCACCTGTGCCTCTCTTTCTCTCTCTCTCTGTTTGCACCTGTGCCTCTCTTTCTCTCTCTCTCTGTTTGCACCTGTGCCTCTCTTTCTCTCTCTCTCTGTTTGCACCTGTGCCTCTCTTTCTCTCTCTCTCTGTTTGCACCTGTGCCTCTCTTTCTCTCTCTCTCTGTTTGCACCTGTGCCTCTCTTTCTCTCTCTCTCTGTTTGCACCTGTGCCTCTCTTTCTCTCTCTCTCTGTTTGCACCTGTGCCTATCTCTCTCTCTCTGTTTGCACCTGTGCCTCTCTTTCTCTCTCTCTCTGTTTGCACCTGTGCCTCTCTTTCTCTCTCTCTCTGTTTGCACCTGTGCCTCTCTTTCTCTCTCTCTCTCTGTTTGCACCTGTGCCTCTCTTTCTCTCTCTCTCTCTGTTTGCACCTGTGCCTCTCTTTCTCTCTCTCTCTCTGTTTGCACCTGTGCCTCTCTTTCTCTCTCTCTCTCTGTTTGCACCTGTGCCTCTCTTTCTCTCTCTCTCTCTGTTTGCACCTGTGCCTCTCTTTCTCTCTCTCTCTCTGTTTGCACCTGTGCCTCTCTTTCTCTCTCTCTCTCTGTTTGCACCTGTGCCTCTCTTTCTCTCTCTCTCTCTGTTTGCACCTGTGCCTCTCTTTCTCTCTCTCTCTCTGTTTGCACCTGTGCCTCTCTTTCTCTCTCTCTCTCTGTTTGCACCTGTGCCTCTCTTTCTCTCTCTCTCTCTCTCTGTTTGCACCTGTGCCTCTCTTTCTCTCTCTCTCTCTGTTTGCACCTGTGCCTCTCTTTCTCTCTCTCTCTCTCTGTTTGCACCTGTGCCTCTCTTTCTCTCTCTCTCTCTCTGTTTGCACCTGTGCCTCTCTTTCTCTCTCTCTCTCTCTGTTTGCACCTGTGCCTCTCTTTCTCTCTCTCTCTCTGTTTGCACCTGTGCCTCTCTTTCTCTCTCTCTCTCTGTTTGCACCTGTGCCTCTCTTTCTCTCTCTCTCTCTGTTTGCACCTGTGCCTCTCTTTCTCTCTCTCTCTCTGTTTGCACCTGTGCCTCTCTTTCTCTCTCTCTCTCTGTTTGCACCTGTGCCTCTCTTTCTCTCTCTCTCTCTGTTTGCACCTGTGCCTCTCTTTCTCTCTCTCTCTCTGTTTGCACCTGTGCCTCTCTTTCTCTCTCTCTCTCTGTTTGCACCTGTGCCTCTCTTTCTCTCTCTCTCTCTGTTTGCACCTGTGCCTCTCTTTCTCTCTCTCTCTCTGTTTGCACCTGTGCCTCTCTTTCTCTCTCTCTCTCTGTTTGCACCTGTGCCTCTCTTTCTCTCTCTCTCTCTGTTTGCACCTGTGCCTCTCTGTCAATGTTGATTTTTTCTTGCTTTTTATTATTGACATTATCAGAAATCTCTTTTTTTTATTTTGAATTTACAGTTTGTCGAGTCAAGCAGAAATGTCTTTCAACACCTGATGCCATTCTTTTTTTTTAAGAAAACTTTATTTTAGTACAGTATTTACATTATTCGGACTATTGTCCTCATCTTTGTCGCCATATTTGTCACAACGTTTCGGCCGTTGTACGCTCCGGCCTTCTTCAGGTGGTTGGAATTTCGAACCGAACCCTTTATTTCGATCGCTGGGGTAGACTGTTCTAGTTCCCCGAGCCATGTTTGATGGATGTCAGTTATCAGTTATTTCCTGGTAATTTTCCCTCTGAAAGTTCTCCACTGCCTGAACCGGGTATTGAACTCACACTCTTTGGGTCTGTTACTGGATCTAACCAACGCCTTTATCCACCGTACCATGTGTCCTTGAGGACCACCTGAAGAAGGCCGGAGCGTACAACGGCCGAAACGTTGTGACAAATATGGCGACAAAGATGAGGACAATAGTCCGACTAATGTAAATACTGTACATAATACCTCATCTCAGAAATATAGACAGACTTTATTTTAGTAATTTTCTAAAAGAAAATAATTCTAAAGGAAATAATTCTATTTATTTTTTTTAAATTTTTTACAACCATTATTATGGGTTGAAAGTCTTGAGTTTTGTTTTTCTTACTACATGCATCATTGCAAGGAAATTCAAAAAGGCTTCCCCACCTCACAACCCCCCCCCCCAAAAAAAACAAAATCTGATATTTAGTCATTTGATTAGATTTTTGGAAGAAAATTGAAATACTCAATTACATTTTACAAGTCACTGTTCCCAGTCCTTCTTCCTGCTCATCACAAAGACCACAGTTTCAAAATTGGTGGCATCAAAATAAAGCTTTCTTTCCGAAACATTTTCATGGCATTTTTATTATGTTAACAACATTTAAGTGTTGACAAAGTTTCAAAAAGATATTGATTTTAGGGTAGTTAATGGTACTTTTTTTTTTTTTAACACTGGGGTGATGGTGTTAAAATAAAATTGCTTTCTATAATTTCCATTATTGATATTTAGTTTATCTGATTTTTTTTTTTTTACTCAGACTGAAAACTGGTACTTTACTTTTTATTGTTTTGTTTTCATTACATATAACTTTGTTGGTGAAATACTTATATATCGTTCGTGTTGTTGATGATGATGATTGTCATTTTCAGGGGCCTTAGCCTGGAATGCAGATATCTTGTCTTCAGGAAGCCGAGATAGACTCATTCTCCAACGTGACATAAGAACTCCTTCACTTGCTCCAGAAAGAAAATTAACAGGGCACAGGCAAGAAGTAAGTTGATTCCTTGTTCTTGTTCTCTCTCTCTCTCTCTCTCTCTGTGTCTGTCTCTCTTGCTCTTTCTCATTAATTAGTAATACTTGCATCACTAAACTATTTTTGTCTAAAAATACCTTCTAGCTTTAAATATGCAAAGGGTTGATAAGCCGTAAAAAATGAATGAATCAATCAAATTCATAGAATCTCTACTTCCTTTTGCAGAATACTTGTCAGTTTCTCAGCTAAGAAAACAAGCCTTTTATTTTTATTTCTTTTTACCCTAATCTTTTCAATTTGAAAATAAAACTTCTCATGTTTGCTTCACGGTAACAGATGAAAATTCTTCTGATAGCAAATACAATTATCAGATAATTGCTTGTGTTTTTTTGTTTTTTTTTCTCCAATTTGATCATGTTTTTTTTGTTTTTTTATTATTTTTTTTTTTGTCCCTTCTTTCAGGTGTGTGGTTTGAAGTGGTCTCCTGATCACCAGCACCTAGCATCTGGTGGCAATGATAACAAATTATTTGTGTGGAACATGACAAGTGTCAGTCCTGTTCAGACCTACACAGAGCACCTGGCGGCAGTGAAGGCTATTGCCTGGTCTCCTCACCAACACGGCCTGCTTGCCAGCGGGGGTGGCACGGCCGACCGCTGCATGAGGTTCTGGAACACTCTCACCGGGCAGCCTCTGCAGTGTGTGGACACTGGATCACAAGTTTGCAATCTCGCTTGGTCCAAACACTCTAATGAGCTGGTATGTTGAAGACGTATGCATTTTTCTTCTTTTTTCTTTTTGCAACCCTCCCATCTCTCTTGCAAATTCTCCGCTCACTTTTAGTTCAGTTTAAACTTTTTTCTTTTTTCTTTTTTTTTTTCTTTCTCCAGGTCAGTACCCATGGTTACTCACAGAATCAGATACTGGTTTGGAAGTATCCAGGTCTTGTACAGATTGCAAAACTCACTGGACATTCTTACAGAGTTCTTTATTTGGTAAGTTTGCTCGACTTCCAGTAGAGATTAAAAAAGTTCCAATTTTCCAACTGAACGCCGTTACCCAACCTCAAAAGAAATGAATTCAAAACCTACATCATCTTTTTCTTCTATGTGCCATGTCCATTCAGGAAGTTGACGATTTTTTGTCTTGTTTGTTGATGCTTTCTCCTGTTGAAAAGAGATATATATTTATGTGATAGGTTGTTGTAGAGATATTATTGTAGTCACATAAGGTCTTTTCAAAAAGGAAATATAGTCATGTCCTGTGGAGAGATAAAGAGCCTGTGTCCTTTCCTTTTATACGGCTTTATACAATGCCACCTAAAGGACCTTAGCTGGAAGTTCCCCTGTGGACAAGGTGGGAGCGACCCTACACTTATTGATATTAATTGATTTATATTATATTTTAATTATGCACGTAGATAGAAAGTGTGACGCTGAAATCCAAAGGTGCATTGGAATGGTGAAAGATGCCTTCTGAAAACTAAAAGTAAGGAATAAGAAAATTTCATTAGAAACAAAGAAAAGAGTGTTGAACTGCTATGTAATATCAGTCCTGCTATATGGCAGTGAATGCTGGACAATCTCCTCATGCCTTTCATAAACTAAGTATTAAGAGATAGGAAAATGTCGTTAGAAACAAAGAAAAGAGTGCTAAACCATTATGTAATATCAATCTTGATATATGGCAGTGAATACTGGACAATCTCATCACAGAAGAGACTTGAGGCTGAGAATACCATTGACAGCACATATGAGCAACGCGGAAATTTTAAGGAAAACAAGAATGAAAAAAAAACAATTGAAATTTCTGGGGCACGTAAAGAGGAAAGAGGACTTGGAAAATTTGATGCTCACAGGACATACTGAAGGCTAGAAAGTCAGTGGGAGAGACAGCGAGTAAGCTATTTAATGAGCTTGTGTAAACAAATGGTAGAACAGGGGCAGGTTGGAATAGTAAGGAGGCAAACATTATTTAGTTCTACAAAGGACTGGAAGTGGAGGAGAGCCATGAAAGCCCACATTCTGAGAACATGGTGCATCACAGAAGACTATGGAAATATATATCTACAAATCATTGAAATTTTTATTTTTATTTTTGTGAACCAGTAAAATGTTAAACTTTGAAATTGAAGAAAATTAGTATAAGAGGGGGTGGGCGAAATTGTCCGACACAATTGATGAAATACATATTGCACATTCTGTTGTGTTTTTAAATCACAAAACGATGTTCAAAATAAAAGTACTGGAAATGTCTTGAGCTGAAAATAAGATTTTCCTTGGGCAGAACGAGTGTCTATTTTTTGGAGAGTTCTTCATTATAATTATCTATAATAAAATTTATATATTTTTATATATATATATATATATATATATAAATTCAATAATCAGGTAGGCAATGACTGGTCACTACTTTAAGTTCCATGTGTTTGCAAACAATCTTCAGGTAGCCAGTAACTTGCAGTAATAAGATGATTACCTTACATACCACCGGACGAATACAATTTGACAAGCTAACCAAACTTGCACAGTGGGGAGGGTAGCAATTTTTTTTTTTTTACTATTTTAAAGCTTGGCTATGTCTTGAGATCCTCACCATCGTACAATATATGGACTTGTATGCAGGTCACTAGCTGGGTTGAAGTGTCACACACGATACAAATATAAAAACTGAATGAGGTTGTTGGATCATCATATGTTGAAATCAACAGGAGAATCCATCATATATATTAATTCAATAACCAGGTAGGCAATGACTGGCCACTACTTCAAGTTTCATGTGTTTACACACAATCTTCAGGTAGCCAGTAACTTGCCGTAATAAGATGATTACCTTACATACCATTGGACAAGTACAATTTGACAAGCAAACCAAACTTGCACAGTGGGGAGGGTAGATCATCCAGCCAAGCTCTAAAATGGTAAAAAAAAAAATCTAAGGCTAATTGTGGGCAGACTATTTAGAGCCGCTTATTCAAACCTTGTAATTATATACATACATACATATACATATATATGCATGAGTTTGTCGTTGCTTGGAAATCTTCCATGTAAACAAAAACAGACTATCATTGTTTTGTCCATGTATTGTTTAATATATTGTAATGTAATTGTCATCTTTGATAATGGCTTATGTAAGCCAAAAGCTTAGATTGGATTAAAAAATATGTATCAATATTGTGATTTTCTTTCTTCGTTTAATGATAATGTTATTAAGCTTATCAGACGGTATGAAAAGAATTTACATAAAATAGACAAAACTTGTCTATATTATTTAATGAAATGCATCAATACACACACACACACACACACATTTTATATATATATATATATATATATATATATATAAACTCAAATAATTATAGGTGTCTTAAAAACGCCAGTAATAATTATAGGTTCCTTAAAAGTGTCAGTATTGATCAGCTTAATGTGTTATAGGTATTGACCTCTGATCAATACTGACACTTTTAAAGATTCCTATAATTATTACTGGCGTTTTTAAGACACCTATAACTATTTGAGTTTTTTATTTATTTTTTAATTTTGAATGTTATAATTAATACCAAAGCTGTTATAAAATTGTTATAGTTTATATCAGATTTTCCGGTGAACATATTAAGTGTATTATAAAGAATTGTTTTTTCAGTCACTTGTTTAATTTAGAACATTGGCAAAATTTGGCTTAATTCTGCAGGTGGGAAGGAAGTCAATGTGGTTTTTGATAATATTATTGTCATCTCTCTTCTACCTTTGAGCGGTCATCCAGATATTTTCTGCAGAAAGGTCTCAGTTTTTCTTTATTTTTTCACACTGATATGTCCTCACTTATTTGCCACATGCTCATTTGTTTGTTAGCCAACCAGGAAAAAAAAACCATAAACAATTGCACTAATGTCATTTGATTATCTTTGTTCAGGAATAATAAGAGATGCACTGTTCTGTTCGCTGCAAAATCATTGTTCCTTTATACATCATTGTGATTATTTTCAGTCTAAAAATAATACTGTAGATATAGAGGCAACAGTTTTGGGAAGGATGGTGAAAACCAAAAAAAAAAAAAACCCAGTTTTGGTTCCTGAATATTATTAACAGGAGCTGCATTTAAAAAGGAAAAAAGCCTTCTCCTCTTTCAATGCTTGTTAATAATAACAAGTGATACTATATATGTTAATTTTGTTTCGATGCTTGTTAATGATAACTATGTTACTATTGTCCTAACTCTCTCTCTCTCTCTCTCCCATTGTACAGGCAATGTCTCCTGATGGTGAAGCTATTGTTACAGGAGCAGGAGATGAGACGCTCAGGTTTTGGAATGTTTTTAGTAAAACAAGATCAACAAAAGTAAGTATTTGATCTACAAAAATGTTTGGCTTGGAGCTCGTGTCTCTCTTCTTTCGGTGGAGCGGTGGGGAGGACTGGGTGTCACACCCAAAGAAGACGGGCACTCTATTTTTCTGATCGCAGCTTACCATTAGCACTAACTCGTTAAAGTCAGGAGTACAGCATGACATTTTTAACAAAAACAAGAGGGACTGGATTATTTTTGTTACGATCAACATGTATGCGCCCACCTTATTAAATGAATCTCATATATATATATATATATATATATATATATATATATATATACTTTGAATATGCGCTCTTTAGCGCTAGAGGGCATCGTCAGTGATGTTCTGAATTGGGTTATTGGGCAGTTTCAAGTCTTTCAAACATCATACTCCCATCACCAAGTCGACAACATCAGAGCTGATCAGTCTCTGATGCCCCCCCCATCTAAATTGACAGACTGCAGACACTGACAGGCAAACCACACCCCTTTGTCACGTATTTGATTGGAAGTTGACCAACAACCAATCGCAATGGTGTGAGCTCTATTTAAGTTGTTTACGGGGGATTTTTTACTTTTTCTTTATTTTTTATGTGCATACTCGTCGGACACTCGGAAGGTAATTATGTGTTTTCCGTTTTTGTTTGTTTCTTTTTTTACCTTTTACTTTTTTTCAAGTTTCATCTCCCCAACTGATAATTACTGTTAGTAAAGAAAAAAAAAGAAAACAATAAAATAAGAAATAAAAAAAAAGATGCAACCTTAAAATAATTAGAAATTTACATATATATATATATATATATATATATATATATATTTTTGAATTGGACATAGTCTGACAATTTATTTAAAGACATTTATAATATGTATATCTTTTTATAGATACAAGTATTTAAGCAAATGCTCTGTTTTATAATAAACAGTATTAAATAACATTTACCGGCCTGAATGTCCGAGAAATTTTCATAGAAAATTTTCGTTCTCCGAATATAGGATACAGGTTCGATTCCTGTCGGAGAACGAAAATTTTCTATGAAAATTTCTCGGACATTCAGGCCGGTAAATGTTATTTAATACTGTTTATTATAAAACAGAGCATTTGCTTAAATACTTGTATCTATAAAAAGAACGTTAAACATATTATAAATGTCTTTAAATATATATATATAATATTTTTAAGAAATTGCTTTAAGTTTTGGATATGAAACTGAGCAGTTACAGGCGTTTTGAGAAAAATATCTCAACGAAGAAGTGTCCTTTCCTTAGAAGGAAAAATAGAGCCATGCTAAACTGAGAGACTCACTGTAGCCAATGCTGGTTTCTCCTAGAAAGAGGGATGTAGGTTTAGTCCTTGCAGGGAGTACATTTTCTTTAATAAGATTTCTTGAATGTGCAGGCTCATAGATGTAATACACACTGTTTAGAATAAAAATGAAAATGGTGTCTCCCATTTCAAATATGAGTAACCATTTTTTTTTTAAGTAATTATATATATGTGAGGCATGGTGGAGTAATGGCTTGAGGAATCAGAGAGCTGAGTTCAAATTCCAATCGAATTCATTACCTTCGCTTATGTACTAATAACCTTGGGAAAGGTATGAATCCATTTCTCGTCCCACGACGGGCTGGGCCCTATAGTCTTGTGTGGCAGCCTGTCTAGGAGAAGGAAAACTCTGCATTCAAAACCTGCAGAGGGTCAGTTGGGGAACTCTTGGCACACTGTTCACCAGTTCTCTGTATTTGGCTCTTCCAAAAAGTGTGGTTGGTTCTGCACAAGCCTTCACCCCTATAAATCAAATGAAATATGCAGCTAGTCTGTCTGTTGGTTCTAAGAGCTGAGCTGCTTGATCCTCATATGTTGAACACTGTTGTAGCATACCTACGGATGATAATGGGTATGTCCCCATTCACATAGATAAAGTAGTAAATACTGTATGTTGGTCTGCAGTTGGAGATTTATTGTGGAAATTCACTTGACTCACTTCTAGCAGTTGACTACTTCTTCTACGTGTTGCTGGCGAATCTTATCTGTGTTGTTCTTGTCTTAAGTATTATCGTTTGTATCCAACCTTCGTGTGATTATTCCATTCAGTAACCTTCCCTAGGTTACAACAAAAATGATGGGAGAGTTCAATTTTATTTTGTTGTTATTAAATTAAAGTTCACCTAATATAAGGCTCAAGAGCCACAAGGATAAGGAGGATAGCTAGTGATTGACAATGTAATAATAATACATCTATACAGTCATAGATCAACCACAGTCAAGATTACAGAGTGATTGTGAACTGTGATTTTGTCGATGCTGTATACTATGAGCTAAGCCAGTACTACATACACTTTTAAATTCAGACTTGTTCTTCTCCTAGATTGGTTGCCATGGTGAGAGAGTCCAGTCTGCTTTGCTATGAAACCCATAGCTGAGGGAAGAAGAGATAGATTCATACCTTTTCCAAGAGTATTTGTGCAAAAGTCTATGGATCAAAATTGGCTGAAATTTGAACTTGGCCTGCACATTTCTTGCTCAGAACTGCTAACCCTTACACCACCTGCACATCCATCACTAGAATGTGTACAAAATTAAAATTTATTGCATTTTATCCAAATTTTAAAAAGACGATCGGAAGCAGGGAAACTTTAAGAGAAACACGTATGGTCAACCTGGACTCGTCATATTTCCGGATTGGAAGCAGCAAACTCTACTGAAATTTGAACTTGGCTTTTTGATTCCATTTTCTGTACTGATAACCATTGTGGCACAAACATCGTCTTCACATCACCCCTGCATTAGACTCGTGGAGGTGTTTATTTTTACCTTAAAAGTACTCATTATTCCTAGTTGGCAACTTGTTTCTTTGCTCCTTCTCACTACTATTCTGACTCGGCAAGATTGTGTAGCACTCAGTGTGGTGCAGTTGTTATGGAAGACAGACGCTAGGGGGCTATCCATTTTTAAAAATCAGAGGTGACTAAAGTAGAATTAAAAAAAAAAAACAGTTTGTATATTTTCATAATCTTAAAATATTTCCAGAGTTTAAAAAAAGAAAAAAAAAAAAGAAAATCATATAAAAATGTATCTTTTGTCTAAAGCAACATTTTTTTTTCTCTCTTTTCTTTCAGGAGTCTAAATCAGTCCTGAATCTCTTTACACGTATCAGATGATGTCAGCGCTCGGTGCTACCCCCCCTTTCCCCCCTCCTCCTGGCAGCAAGGCTCCTTCTGTCCTCTTCTGCTCAACTCTTCCAAGGAATAGCAGCAGTAGTGACGGCAGCAGCAGCAGCAACTACGGCAATTGCCACCTTTTAAATACAACTTCATCTCAATCTCTGCCATCTATTCCATGTTTATTTACAATGCCAAGTCTGGAACTGGAAACAATTTCATTGTCATTTCTCCTCCTTCCCTTCCACTCTTCTTGTTCAATGTTTCAGTAGGACGTTGAAGGGCCGTAAACTCGAGGATGTTGGATCTACGGTGTGAAGTTTGTATCGAGAACAAGTCAAACGCCCACTCTCTAATTGACCCTGTTTGTCTTCCTAGCTCTCTTTAGTTAAAAAAAAAAAAAAAAATTCTTTCCTCACTATATTTTCTCCCCCCCCCCCCCATCTTGAAAAATTTCCTCACCCACTTTTCTCCAACCCTGTGAAGAAGTATGGTGATAAGATCTTTCTTCTTTGTTCAGTGGTGGGTCGGGGGGCAACAAAGCGGCTGTCTTTGTTGCATACTTGGAAATTTAGTTTTAGGATCGAGTGAACTTGAAAATTCCACTCATCTACCTGTCGGGCCCCTGCCTCTTCAACTAAGTTGTTTCTACCTCCTACTTCACCCTCTTTGCATTTCATATTCTCTCTCTTCTTGTATTTTCTCTTCTTTCATAGCAAGCGGAGATAAACTTGAAATTTTCTGTTACTCTCAGCCAGTAAAACATCATTGCCCTCTTGGTCTTGTATCCGAGCCAATTCCATTCCCCACCCCTCCACTGCAACTCCCGCTTTGTGACCATTGTGAATGTAGACGTGGCACGTTAGTTAGTAAGTATGATGAGCTTTCAGTTTATGCAACAAATTGGGACTAATTCCCAGAAATGCCTGCTCTGTCTCTCGGAGCTTTTTCATATTTGCTGTCTGCTGATCTTTGAAATAAGAATGGTTTTTCATTTCTCTCCGACCTTAGCACTTGTGTGGTTGCATAGTTCAAGGTTTCATCTTCAGAAGCTGAACTTCTAGCTTGTTGTCCTGTCGTTTCTATTCTTTCGGTTTTCAACT
Source organism: Acanthosepion esculentum (assembly GCA_964036315.1). NCBI lineage: Eukaryota > Metazoa > Mollusca > Cephalopoda > Sepiida > Sepiidae > Acanthosepion > Acanthosepion esculentum. The sequence continues at coordinate 93,887,815 of OZ038499.1, forward strand.
GCATTGCTAATGTCTTTGCTGAAGACTGAAATCTTCTTAGCTGATTGTTAAAGAACGTGCTTGAATGGATGTCTTTCTTTTGGCAGTCTTTAAACACACACTCATTGGTGATTGAAATCTTGTGTGGTACCATCAGTTTTTTTGGTTTTTCTCAATAATTTACGATATGATTATGACAAGTAGAATCATAAAAGCAATTATGAAACTCTTGAAAACATCCTTCTAAGGAAATTTTTCTTTCTTTTATCTCTTTTTCACCTCTCTTTTTCTCTCTTCTTTTTCACCTCTCTTTTTCTCTCTTCTTTTTCTCTCTTCTTTTTCACCTCTCTTTTTCTCTCTTCTTTTTCACCTCTCTTTTTCTCTCTTCTTTTTCACCTCTTTTTCTCTCTTCTTTTTCACCTCTTTTTCTCTCTTCTTTTTCACCTCTCTTTTTCTCTCTTCTTTTTCACCTCTCTTTTTCTCTCTTCTTTTTCTCTTCTCTCTTTATCTCTTTTTCTCTTCTCTCTTTATCTCTTCTTTTCCTACTCTCTCTTCTTTTCCTCCTCTCTCTTCTTTTTCTCCTCTCTCTTTATCTCTTCTTTTTCTCCCTTCTTTTTCTGTCCTCTTTTTCTTTTTATCTCGTCTTTTTTTCTTTTTATCTCGTCTTTTTCTCTCTTTTTTCTTTTTATCTCTTCTTCTTCTCTTTTTATCTCTTCTTCTTCTCTTTTTATCTCTTCTTCTTCTCTTTTTATCTCTTCTTCTTCTCTTTTTATCTCTTCTTCTTCTCTTTTTATCTCTTCTTCTTCTCTTTTTATCTCTTCTTCTTCTCTTTTTATCTCTTCTTCTTCTCTTTTTATCTCTTCTTCTTCTCTTTTTATCTCTTCTTCTTCTCTTTTTATCTCTTCTTCTTCTCTTTTTATCTCTTCTTCTTCTCTTTTTATCTCTTTATTCTCTCTCTTCTTTATTCTCTCTCTATTCTCGCTTTTTCCCTCTCTCCTCCCCCTTCTCCTTTTTTTCTCTCTCCTTTCTCTTCTTTAATAACCAGGAAGCAATTATTTTAAATCATCTCTTCGTTTCTGTTATTAATGCTCCTAAATGAAATGCTGTTTGTTCATTGATCTGAAAGGAAATCCTCAGTAAGTATGGTTCAAGAAAATTTAAATGAAAAAGTTTTACTAGAAATAAGTGTTCCTAATGTTTTGATTGTCTCAAAGTCTCCACGGCTGAAGCTGAGAATGCTACCGGATACAAAGGAGTCCTATCAGCTAGGCGACCGGGGTGGGTGGTGTGGTGTGGGGGTTTTACGGTGTTCATTTTGTTAACAAGAAATAACATCGCTGTATAGATTACATTCCATATTAATGACATTTTGACAAGTTGTTTTTATAACTAAACTGACCTCTCCTTGGGTTCCATGCTTTGCCCTTTAACCTTGGGTTTCCTAATGAAGAACAACAGCCGGGGCAGCTAAGACATTCTGAACATTTTCTCTGCATTGATTTTTACTTGGATTATTATGTATTTTAAGAAATGAATTTCTCAACTTCTGCACTCTGTTCCCCCTGTATTTTCCTTCATCCTCTCTCTAATCCTTTGTCATTTGCCAGTCTGTATTTTTGTACAGCTCTCTTTTTAATGCCTCTGACAGCAGCATCTCTAATTTATAGCCAGTTCCATAGGTGAATGATCGGCTTATTGAAGCAAACCATGAAATGTAAGAGGAATTTTTTCTTTCTTCCGATTTCTGCCTCCTCGGTTTACGCTTGGCTTGAAACTCTTTTGCAACTCTCATTTTGTCAAAGAATTAGGATTTTTACAGGTTTCAGCAAAACAACTTTAAGAATTCAGTAATTAAAAGCTTGGATTTTTTTTTTTTTTCAACCTCCCTGACTCAGCGTGAATTGTTTCTCACGTCCCTCTCTATGCCATTTGCAATTAATAGTTTACAACCTAACATATCCTAGAAGCCTATGTTAGGCAAATCTGCCTGTATGTGTTTGAGGCTTGCTTCCGGTTATTATTCCATGTGTGGAAGATTTTGCCTGTATTGGATATAGTTGTACAAACTTCATGTACCTGTCTATAGAATATACCAGGAGGCAGCTGGTCTTCAGACTTTTTTTTTTTTATTTTTTGTTCCTAATTCAGTCACGTCTCTAAATTGCTCCCGTCCCCCTCCCCTTTTATGGACGATGTTATTGTTTTTGTTGTTGTTGTTATTACCTTTTGGATTACTTCTTTCCTTTTTTTTTTTTTTCTACTGATGTGCCTGGCTGAGAACTATTTTTCTTTATTTTTTTTTCCTTTTACTTTTTGAAAGAGTTGTACAGAACACTGTGATAGTTCTTATTTAAATGCCCACCCCTCCACGTGAAATTGATTGTTTGCTCTGTTCATCTCTGACTCTGAAATCGGCTACGCAAAATCACTATGTAATTTCTCTTCCTACTTACTGCCAAGAAATTTTAATTTCTAAAACGTTACTAACAAACGTGGAAGTCTATTCTATTTTTTTTTTTTTTTTTTTTATCCTTTATTTTTATTTCTTCTGGTTTCTTGTTTTTTTTTTCTTTCTCTGTCTCTCTCTCCCCTTCTTTATTTTAAAAAAAAAAAAAAAAAAAACAAAAACAAAAAAAACTCTCATCTCAGTTTGTCTTGTGGCTCGTTGATCATTACTCTCAAACAAACTTCAACTGTACGGTAATCTGAAATTCCCTCTCGTTTTCAAAAGTGAGACGTCCAACAATGCCAGTGCTGAAAGAAAAAGCAAAATAGATCACAACTTTTTATTTTATTTTATTTTTTTTACAATTCTTAATGCCACCCCCCCCCCCACATGTTTCCCAGGAATTGGAATGACACTCTTTAAATGGTTGCGCATGAATTTGTTTCTAGTTTTGGGAAGTGGCCAATATTTTATGTTGAGAAGCAAGTGTTTGGAACTGTTTGTCATGTCTGGATATTATTATTTTTATTTTTGTTTCTGTTTTTGTCACACATACAGCTTTGTTTGGAGAAAGGTCAAAGAGATAGACGGACATTGAACAGATTGGCCGTTATCAGGGCTGGCGCTATTTGTTGCTTGTAAACACGCATTTTATTGAAACCAGAAGAATTGTTGTTTTCTCGTACAAAAAAAAAAAAAAAAAAACCGAAAAGAAAATGAACCCTAGCACATCAAGTGATGGCTCATGCATTTAGGCATATTTGTTAATGCACAAAACAAGCACCCCGAAGATACGTATGTCTGTGTACGCACAGGTATGTGTGTTAAATATATGTAAAAGAGGTAACATGATCTGTATAGATGCAGGTATGCAGTTATATAGGTTGACTTACAATTATATACTTTTGTAAATGAACCTCTAAGATGCATTCTTTTTTTTTTCTTTTCTTTTTTTTTTGTCTTTATATACATACACATACATACATGAGTTCTTCTGCTTTCAGTAATATACAAGGAAGATGATACTTGTCTGGATCGCATTTACAAAAAAAAAAAAAAAAAAAAAAAAAAATTCTTGCTGACCATTCTCATGTCTGTTGTTCCCCATGGGCAGAAAACCAAAAAGAAAGCTGACTTCCTCCTTTCAGTCTCTACCCCCCTTTTCCCATTTATTTCATGTGCTTCATTCATTTCTCCTTTTTTGTTTGTTTGTGTGTGCGTGTGTGTTGCTGCTGTGAAATTGGGTTCAAGCCTTTCACAGTTCGTTGCATGTAAATGCCTGACATCATATTTATTATTGAATTCATCCCTCTCTATTTTCTGCTCGAACTTGCTTTCTTTTGCCGGCTTTTTTTCTTTTTCTCTCTCTCTCTGCTTCTGCCCCTTAACCATGAAGCTGCTGCCTTTTGTTACCTCGACACAGCCTCTGCACAATCTCTTGTTGGACCTTGCAACCACTTTGCTCTTCTCTGTCAGCACGCCTGCTTTTTAGTTTTCCAAATAAATGCCTCGCTCTTGGCTAACTTGTTTCAAACTCTGATTACAACAGATCTCATCACTTTGCTTCTAACATCCTGACGGCTTCTAGAAATTCTTTGCTACACTTTCTACTATTGCCTTTGGCTCGAGCTTACAGCAGAATACCAGAACTAGACAAGTAGTTTTTACTATTTGAGAATTCTGTGTGCTACAAGGGATAAAGGATGGCAGAAATGTGTACTGTCCGAGTGTCTGTTTGAACTAACATAAGCTTTACAGTTGCAACTAATGTTATTTTTAAGAGCTCTTCGACCTTTTTTTTTTTTTTTTGGAGAGTAGCATTTTATTTTTTCTTCTCTAAATATCTAGCAAAATTTTTAAAATGTCTTTCTAGCCTCTAGCCTCACCACCCAGGCATTTAGCAAAAGAAACGTGATCTTTTCACAATGGCGTATATGTTTTAATCTTTGTAAACAAGGAAAAGCTTATCTGTCAATGTTCCAAAAATGCAATGTCTTCAATCTTGAGAGAGCTTATGGCCACATCATGCCGAGACACCGGTTCATGTACGATCACCAAAGTTAAGCAACACTGGTCAGTACCTAGATGGGTAACTGCTTGGGAATACCAGGTGCTGTAAGCTTGGATATATGGGTGATGTAATGAGCTCACGGCCACATTATATTGAAACACTGGTTCCTGTACATACATGGAAGTTAAGCAATGTCAAGCGTGGTCAGTACTTTGGTGGGTGACTGCTTGGTGATACATGATGCTGTAAGCTTGGGATGTGCGGTTGGTATAGCTTATGGCCACATCACATTAAAACATTGATTTATGTATGATCACCAAAGTTAAGCCATGTCAATCCTGGTCACGGGTGACCACCTGGGAATGCCAGGTGCTATAAGCTTAGATGTGCAGGTAGTGTAATGGATAATGGTTAAGAATTGTTAATCGGAGAGTTGAGTTCCAATTCCAGTTGGGTTTGTTATATTCGTGTACATGCAAATAACCTTGGGAAAGGAATGAATCCACCTCTTCTCCCCCAGCTGTGGGTTAATTAGTAAAAACTTTGTTTCACTGAATCATGATTATCTCAAAAAAAAAAAAAATTCTTAACAATCTGAAAAATATTTTCTGGCTTTAAATAACCTGCAAAGGTTTGATAATCCATAGAAAATAAATTTAATCTTGAGAGAAGCGAAGAAAAAAGCAGATTGACACTCAACTGATTTTTTGTCTATGGGAGACAAAAGCATTGACATCAATGAAAAACAGAAATCATCTTCTCTTTCTTCCAGTTAATAATTGTTTGCATCGTCCGGTGATGAATTCTAGCCAACCAAGGTGTTGGGTCTGCTTAACCACTAGATTGGTGACTTTGTCACCTTTCCGATTTCAAGTTATGGGAAAGACCCTCGACTCTTGGTGAGACCATAGTCACAGCTATGTACAGTATTTATTCTTAGCAGGTAAAGAAATGACTAATTTTAAATTTAGAAAATTAAAGAAGGGGTCTATATATGTCTCTTCCCAAATGTCTCCATATATCGCTGTTAATGAAAGCCCTCTCTAATCCTTGCACTTTTTATTCTTTTTTGATCCTTGCAAAGGGGTCAGCTGGTTGAATCATTCCACATTTGTTGTGCAGTCCCGAGTAAGGGGGGGAATAGCAGACATGAGATTTAGTCTCCAAAATAAAAGTCCTGTCGCAGCCTTTACTTAAATTTTTTTTTCTTTTTTCGTTTTTTTTTTTTTTTCTAAGCCTTTTTGGTTGTATCACTTCTCAAGCAGTTCCAACACTTGTAGGTAATAATCACCATCTGTATTGGCATGTATAATTAAAAATGAGAATCTATTTTGCGTTTTTTTCTTCTTTCTCTTTCACTGCTGTTATGATGGGATTGAGCAAAAGAATGTGTCTTTTCCTCTTTCTTTTATTTTTTTAATCTTCTCTTTTGCTCTTTACTTTCTCTCTCTTTCTCCTCCTCTCTTTCCCTCTCTCCTCCTCTCTTTCCCTCTCTCCTCCTCTCTTTCCCTCTCTCCTCCTCTCTTTCCCTCTCTCCTCCTCTCTTTCCCTCTCTCCTCCTCTCTTTCCCTCTCTCCTCCTCTCTTTCCCTCTCTCCTCCTCTCTTTCCCTCTCCTCCTCTCTTTCCCTCTCTCTTCCTCTCTTTCCCTCTCTTTCCCTCTCTCTTCCTCTCTTTCCCTCTCTTTCCCTCTCTCTTCCTCTCTTTCCCTCTCTCTTCCTCTCTCTTCCTCTCTTTCCCTCTCTCTTCCTCTCTCTTCCTCTCTTTCCCTCTCTTTCCCTCTCTTTTTTCTTTCTCTTTTTTTCTTTCTCTTTTTTCTTTCTCTTTTTTTCTTTCTCTTTTTTCTTTCTCTTTTTTTCTTTCTCTTTTTTTCTTTCTCTTTTTTTCTTTCTCTTTTTTTCTTTCTCTTTTTTTCTTTCTCTTTTTTTCTTTCTCTTTTTTTCTTTCTCTTTTTTTCTTTTTTTTTCTTTCTCTTTTTTTCTTTCTCTTTTTTTCTTTCTCTTTTTTTCTTTCTCTTTTTTTCTTTCTCTTTTTTTCTTTCTCTTTTTTTCTTTCTCTTTTTTTCTTTCTCTTTTTTTCTTTCTCTTTTTTTCTTTCTCTTTTTTTCTTTCTCTTTTTTTCTTTCTCAATTAAAAAAACAAAACCTCATTTATAAGCAAGCCTTCTTCCAATGGGATAAAAGATTGAACTTCTTTTGACGAAAAGAATTGTAATTGCACATATTTTGATACTGATACCAACAAGAAAACAGTCGTAAAAAATCTCTTCACTTTGGGTGTTGGCAAGAGATGGTCTTCTTGCTTGCCAGGATCTGGCAATATATATAATTTGTTTGAACACCGGATAGAATGTCTGAAAGAATCTGATTTTGAGATAAGTTCATGGCAAGAACTTTGGTTTATTTTCTCTTGCATTTTTCTCTCCAAGGTACAAATGAAAACTGATCAGTACAACATGGTTATATGATCTGCACAGATGGCAAAATTCTTCCTCCCAGATTCTATGAATCTGAACCTATTTTTTTTTGTCTCTTGACAAATCTGCAACTGACAGTAATCCTAGTCTTTATCGGACAGTATTTGCTATTTTCTCAAGATTTATTTAAAACAAAAATATTTTGAGGAAGACCAGACAAAGGGCAAGAAAGATTTTCTCTAAATTCTTTTTAAAATCTAATATCAGTATAAAATAATCCAAGCTACAGGAGTTTAAAAGTGAAGAAATATTTGAAAACAAAAAGGCTGCGTGTATTAACAACAACAGAATGCAGCAGGAGTTAATAGATAAAGAAATAAAAATGTTCAAAGAATTAAACTACTGGGCTTCACATTTGCTGATACGTTTTTGCTCATCAGGGTCGGATAAGACTGATGAGGGGTCTATTCGCAAAACTTGAATTAAGATAACTCTTTCAAACCTTTCTCTCTCTCTCTAAAATACACACACACACACACACACACACGTATATATATATATATATATATATATATATATATATATATTTACATTACATGAATCATTCATACAAAAAGCAGATAGTGAAGTTAATGATATAAATGGCAAGAATCACTCTCGCAAACAATTTTTAATAAAATACATTAACCTCGAACCCGTTGATGAATGTTATGATCCCTGTTTATAAATTCCAGTTGTATAAGGTCTTTTTTTTACTACAAGCTTTCGATTGTTCATACACTCATCGTCAGGTATAGAAATAGATATGTCTTTTTTACATCCAGGTAATAACAGGACAACAAAAGTTAAGATGTACTCCGAAATAGTTTTTTTTTTAAATGTGTTATTGTTAACTGTGAAAATTCTTTTGGAGCGTGCGGTCGCAACGCTGAGGTTGAATTTTTTTTTTAAATTTTGAATTGTGCGTTTTTGTACTAATATAGTAATATGAGCAACCTTTTGTAGGGGGTAGGTTTTTTTCCAGTCAATATGGCATGAACTAAATTGTTCAATAAATAGAGGAATGTCACCGTTATTATAAGAAATTTGCACATCGGATTAGACATATCTATTTCTATACCTGGCGATGATTGTATGAACAATCGAAAGCTTGTAGTAAAAAAAGACCTTCTACAACTGGAATTTATAAACAGGGATCATAACATTCATCAACGGGTTCGAGGTTAATGTATTTTATTAAAAATAGTTTGTGAGAGTGATTCTTGCCATTTATATCATTAACTTCACTATCTGCTTTTTGTATGAATGATTCATGTAATGTAAATTGAACTGCACCACATACTTGAGATATATATATATATATATATATATATATATATATATATATATATATATATATATATATATATATAGAGAGAGAGAGAGAGAGACCATAAAGGTGTAATCATTTCAAAAATGTGTTCGAAGAGAATTTGATCTGCAAAACTTTAAATAATCCTTATAAAGTTTTCTCTCCCTCTTTATGTGTATGTATGTATGTATGTATATATATATATATATATATATATATATATCTCCAAGTAGAGGATTGGTGTATGCAGAATAAATTCCAATAACCAACAAATACTATTCTTAAAAGAGTGCTCAATAGAGAGTAGAGCAAAATATAATTATTTATTTGAAAATTATAACATGTTATAAAATCACTACAAAAATAGCCATTTTGTTTCAACACTTCTGGTGTCTTATCAAGTGATATTGTTATACCATCACTTGATAAGACACCGGAAGTGTTGAAACAAAATGGCTATTTTTGTAGTGATTTTATAACATATTTATGTTAAAATTTTTGAATAAATATATATATATATATATATATATATATATATATATATATATATATATATATATATATATATATATATATATATATATATATAATTTGGCCATAAAAGTGTTTTTATTCTTTTGAAAATGATTAGAAAATGCTGAAAGATTTGGATCTCTCTCAGTAGTTCCTTTGTGTCAACTATATAGACATTTTTGGCTTTACTGAAAATATTTGGTAATTCTTCCAGTGAAACCATCAATAGAGTCAAAAAAAAAAAAAAATATGAAACCGTTCTAATAGATAATGGATTTTTTTGGCAACTTTCACATACACACCACACTGCACAAAAAGCTAACAGGAAAAGAAACGTCATATGGTTTAATTCACCATTCAACAAAAATGTAGGAAAAATGCCCATATATACGCACTCCCCTGACAAGCCATCTCGTATTCTTCACAAGGTATCCAACAGAAACACAGTAAAAATCAGCTATGGTCGCTCCGAGAACAGGACATAATAAAAAAGCATAACCAACAAACTGAACTTACCTGTAACTGCAGAGTAAAGAAGAAATGCACCTTAAATAGAAATTACTCATAAAATAATGTAATGTACCAAGCCACTTTTAAATTAGCAGATAACGAAGAAAAATATACTTAGAAATAACCGAAGCACCCGTACAAACAAACCATGAAGAAAAAAACCTCTACAAATAGCAAATACAGGAACATTACAATGCTTATTGACAAATGTTTAGCTTGTAAATTTTCCTCAAATTCTACTCTTAATATCAGGAGTATCCTTGCCTGATTTTTCACTTAGAATTGGGTCCCTATTGAGTGATAAGCATATAACTCCAGTTATGTCTTCTGCTGGCATCTCTAAACTAGATTCCCTCAAAACATGTGGACCTGATGGTATTCCAGCAGTAGTCCTTAAGAGAATGTGCTCTTAAAATAGCTTTTGTTCTCACTCATCTGTGCAATAATTGCATCACTGCTTCTAGCTTTTCCTCTGTTGTTCCGGTCTCGAAGAACTCGGGAAAATGATCTGATGCTTCCATTGGTCTATTAACTTTCTCCCTCTTTTC
>OZ038499.1:93906209-93916209 GCA_964036315.1 Acanthosepion esculentum
GGCAAAAGTATAAATCTTTCTCTGCTCCCCCAGCCAAGTTTTAAATAACAGAGTGGACTGTACTCTTTAACCTTGGTTGGCAGCCAGTCTACGTAAAAGAGCGAGGGTGGCTGGTAACTCCATCCCGTAAAAAAAGAAACGAGACTTGCTAGAGGAACCGTATTAGCAACAGCTAGGCTAGTGCGGCTGTGGCCCTGTTATGCCACAGCGATGTCTCATGGCTCTAACAGAACTTGGAATCAATAGAATGTTTTTTTCAAAAGGACAATCGATTAATTCAGCGAGAGTTCCTCCATCAAAGACAGCATGAGACTAAGACGTGTTAGCATCTGCAGAACACCAGAAACTCATCAAACAGGTGCTTGAAAAAAGCCAAGAAGGTTAATGAAAAAATTGGCTAAAGAGGCCGAAACCACGGAGAGGCTATGTCGAAATGATGTAGGGATGAAAACCCTACAAGATAACCAAGAGGCAACTTCTTTCTGCAGCCGCAATAAAAAAAATGACTTCGAAGAGGTAAGCAGTTACTGAAAACGGATTCTTGAAGGAACGCTGCAAAACATCTTCAGCGATGAGAAACTGTTCTCTGTTACGAGGGTCATTCAATAAATAAGGTGAATTTTTCGGTACAAGGACTTCTAATACAGATAGAAGCTTACTTTTTTTTTCAACGTAGTCTCCCAGCACTGTCACACAATTTCCCCATCTGTCCACAAGCTTCCGTATTTCCTCAGCGTAAAAATCTTTGGACTGATGTCTCAGCCAGTCACTCACAACACTTTTGACTTCATCGTCACTTTTAAACTTCGTGCCTCTCGTGAACGCTTTCAAGGGACCAAACAGGTGAATGTCTGAAGGGGCAAGGTCTGGGCTGTAAGGAGGATGAGGGAGCAGTTCCCAGCCCAGCTCGTTGATGATCTGAACCGTTTGGGCTGCTGTGTGAGGCCTTGCGTTGTCATGATGCAAGATGACTCCTTCTGACTGATGACCCCTGCGTTTGTCCCAACAGATAAGCTCAAAGTCCTTGCAATGTCATCCACTGCCACCCTTCTGTCAGACTGAATGAGGTCATTGACTGATTCGATCACCTCAGGAGACCTCACTTCTGTAGGCCTCCCAGGCCTGTCTTCATCCTCAACACTGCTCCGTCCTTCTTTAAACAATTTAGCTCACTTGTAGACATTTTTTTGGCTGAAACATGTGGCACCATACACAGTTGACATTCTCCTATGAATTTCTACTGGTTTGCACAATTCAGCAACCAAAAACTTGATAACTGACCGCTGTTCAATACTGGAGCATGCTTTTTGATCGGCCATCTTTGTTAATCGCCAAAACTCTCAAAGTTTTTTTTTAATCTGCAAAAGAAATTAAATCCATGTGAAAAAGAAGTAAAACAAAAAAAAAATAAAAAGGAGTAAGCTTCTATCTGTATTAGAAGTCCTTATACCGAAAAATTCAACTTATTTATTGAATGACCCTCGTATTTAACATACTTTTAATCATCAAAATGACCGTGTTCTTTCAACAAGTCGTCAGTCAGTTTCTGTCGCTTCAGGGGAAAAAATGCCTCATAAACCGGCACCAATGATTGTTGGGTGCAGCCATTTCAGAAAGAGGAAATCCTTCTCTTGTTTTCGTTCCTCAAGGGGTAAAGACCAACAAGAGTCTGGAACATTGGCGAGAACCATGTGAAGACTATGTTGAAATGATCTCGGGATGTCACCCCTACCAAATAACCAAGAGAACTTCTTTCAGTAACCACAATGAAGTAAACTGTTGCTGAAATGGATTTTTACTCATTTCCTGCTACTTCAAGAAAATGCCATAGAATCCAGAAACCAGCATCAGTTATGGTTTGAGCAGTCATTTCAGAAAGAAGAAAGTCTCCTGTTTTCGTGCTTCAAGGAGTAAGGATCAACAAGTGCCCATCGAGGATATCTTGAAAGGTGCACTCAAGCCATGATGCAATGCCACTTATGTTGGTGAACATTGGACATGAGATAGAGTGACAAGCCAAGATGCTCACATAAGACAGCAATGGTGCAGAGACAATTGTCCTGGCTTAATCACCAAGGATGAATAGCCAGATATCAACGTTCTTGACTATTGTTTGTGGGCAGTTCTTGAGAGTGAGGCCTGTCCTACTCCCCACCACAACATTGAAGCTCTGAAGGCAAAATTGAAGAGAGTATGGGACAAAATAATCCTGAAAATGTATGGTGATGGCAAAAGAGAGCCATATTGAATGAAATTTTCTGGTATTATTTAGCAGATTGATATTTTGTGTTAAAATTGTATTCTGCTATAAATGTTTCAGAAGTTATGAGCTTTTTCTTTTGTAACAGTATTTATGCTCCACCCTCCACCAAAAGCTGTTTATTTTAAAAAGTCATTTCTCAAGCCACTAACAATCACACACACACACACACACACACACATATATATATATGTGAACATAGAAGTCAACACTTAGAGGCGACAGTCTGTTTCATGCTAGTGCAATCGTCAATTAGACTACCCACAATGCACCACTGACCCTTATATATAAATAGCCGAGAAAAATAACAGCACTAGTTGCCTGACGATTGCACTAGCATGAAACAGACTGTCGCCTCTAAGTGTTGACTTCTATGTTCACTTTTATATTTACACACGCTCTATCTCTGATATTGAGCACTTTATCCCATAAATATAGCACACTTTAAGACTATATTTCTTCATATATATATATATATATATATATATATATATATATATATATATATATATAAAGTATGTGGTGCAGTTTAATTTACAGTACATGAATCATTCATACAAAAAGCAGATGGGGAAGAGACGGGTCCAGGCCTTTCCTTTGTATCTAATAACAACAATGAGTATTATATATAATTATGTATATATACTTACATACGTTCTGTACCTGTCGAGGCGGATTTTCGAAGCTCAAAAACATTTTTTTTTAATGTAAATATTGCTTAATACGAATACACATTATGAAATGGACAAAGTCCGACAATTATTTTAAGACATATTTTTGTGTTTATACGTTCTTTTTATAGATAAAAATATTTAAGTAAATGCTCTGTTTTTTTTTTGTTTAGTTTTTTTTTAATAATAAACAGTATTAAGAACATTTACTGGCCTGAATATCCGAGAAATTTTCATAGAAAATATTCGTTCTCCGACAGAAATCGAACCTGTATCATATACGGAACCGTCATATAGCCTGAAAATTTCTCGGACATTCAGGCCGGTAAATATTCTTAATACTGTTTATTATAAACAGAGCATTTACTTAAATATTTGTATCTATAAAAAGAACGTATATATATATATATATATATATATATATATATATATATATATATATATATATATATATATATATATATTAAGTATGTGGTGCAGTTCAATTTACATTACATAAATCATTCATACAAAAAGCAGATAGTGAAGTTAATGATATAAATGGCAAGAATCACTCTGGCAAACAATTTTTAATAAAATACATTAACCTCGAACCTGTAGATGAATGTTATGATCGCTGTTTATAAGTGATGGTATAACACTATCACTTGATAAGACATCAGAAGTGTTGAAACAAAATGGCTATTTTGTAGTGATTTTATAACATATTTATGTTATAATTTTCAAATAAATAATTATATTTGCTCTACTCGGTATTGAGCACTCTTTTAAGAATAGTATTTGTTGGTTATTGGAATTTATTCTGCATACACCCATCCTCTACTTGGAGATTATATATATATATATATATATATATATATATATATATATATATAGGGAGAGAAAACTTTGTAAGGATTATTTAAAGTTTTGCAGATCAAATTCTCTTCCAACATATTTTTTAAATGATTACACCTTTATGGTCTCTCTCTTATATATATATATATATATATATATATATATATATATATATATATATATATATGTGTCAAGTATGTGGTGCAGTTCAATTTACATTACATGAATCATTCATACAAAAAGCAGATAATGAAGTTAATGATATAAATGGCAAGAATCACTCTGGCAAACAATTTTTAATAAAATACATTAACCTCGAACCCATGGATGAATGTTATGATCGCTGTTTATAAATTCCAGTTGTATAAGGTCTTTTTTTTACTACAAGCTTTTGATTGTTCATACAATCATCGTCAGGTATAGAAATAGATATGCCTTTTTTACATCCAGGTAATAACAGGACAACGAAAGGTATACAGGTTTTTAGAACATTATTGGGCTCTACTTTGAGAGTAAGAATCTATAATTACTCTCCAAGCTTAACAGAAGAATCGTGATGAAATCGATCATAAACGAAAATGACATGTTCATCATTAATTAATCATAGCTAAGGATCGGAAGCTCATGAAGGATTGAAATAAAGCTCAAATATATATATATATATATATATATATATATATATATATATATATATATATATATATATATATTATTCCAGGCTCGTCACACGTTATGAAATGAAATAAAATATTTGTATCTATAATATACATAAAAATGTCTTAAAATAATTGTCAGACTTTGTCCATTTCATAATGTGTGACGTCATTTGTTTACATTGGGGTACGCATCGTGAAGATATGAATGTACTTGAGAGAATCGTGGAAGATTGTAGTTTAAAAACAGTAAAATCTACCTTGCTAACCGAAACGCTCCTCTGTGGCGAAATCGGTAAAATTACGTCAGGCAATATGACAGTTCCGTATAGGATACAGGTTCGATTTCTGTCGGCGGACGCATATTTTCTATGAAAATTTCTCGGACATTCACGCCGGTAAATGTTGTTAATACTTTTTATTATAAACAAAGCATTTACTTAAATATTTGTATCTATAAAAAAGAATGTATAAAAATGTCTCAATATATATATATATATATATATATATATATATATATATATATATATATATATATCCCACTTGAAGTCTGGACTGAGCAAGGAGCCTCATTGTGAGAACAATTGTTTCTCATGGGTGAAGAAAACTCAAGATCTCCTCGGTGATGATAAAACGGTACTAGCTTTGTTTTGACAGTATGAGCTAATTCTTCCACCATTGAGCTGTGTGAGTAAACACAGAGGAGAGGTCAGCTGCCAATTTCTGGTCATCGAGGTTTTTGAAGGTGATAGTAGGTCATACGTGTCCATGAGTTGCTGAAATGGGAGTGACCAATTGCTTGCGTTAGTACTTAACTGACCTTGAAAGTGACCGTGGCGAATTTGGTGTTTGCGCCGCTTCCACAGCTGTACGCCTGCTTTCAATCAAAATGTCACAAACGATGCCTTGTACGCATCTTCATTGGGCAGGCCTATAATTCCTCGTAGATTTTAACGCATCCAAAACGAAACTGAGTCTCTTTTAATCGTCCGAGGGAACCTTGTCTGCCTTCCATCAGCATATGGCTGATGCTAACCTCCAGAGAAGTGACTCCTCACGCTGACTTGAAGTGGTAAGACTATATTGAATCAGTTGCTAGCTACGTTGCTAGAAATGGTGGTTCACTGTGTCGTAACAGTTTTTCCTGGCAGAATCTATCTTACTTTGAATATTGCTGCCATATCTGGGCTGTTGTATTTAGAGATTCTTGACAACATCTGAAGAATCTGACCTGGCAACTCGGCTTATTTGCTTTCCCAACACCGTAGTTTCCCTGTTCTTTTATAAAAAAAAATATTTTCATGGTAATTGTTCAGATAATTGTTCTGGTAATTGTCATGGTAATTGTTCTGGTAATTGTTCTGATAATTGCGATGGTAATTGTTCTGGTAATTGTCATGGTAATTGTTCTGATAACTGTCATGGTAACTGTTCTGATAATTGTTCTGGTAATTGTCATGGTAATTGGTCTGGTATTGTCATGGTAATTGTTTCATTTGTTATTTCAACTTTACGAATATATTGATTTTTTCCACTTGAAATGTCTAGATGTAACCGTAAGTTCTATGGTAACAGTTTCTTCTCTCTCACTTCTCGCTTGTTGTTGTGGTAGGATCCACCTAATTTGCATAGCGGAGTACCGACTATATAAATATGGTTGGTACCTGGAAGACGGGGAGGCGAATCAAGAGATCCAACTAGAGACTCTGCCCGACTGCGACTTAGTCAACACATTCTCCAGGAACGGTCTTCCCAGAAATATACAAAAGACTATATGTAAATATTGTGTACACTTTCTTGTTTCAATACATTTTATTCTAACTACATTTTGTGTTTGCATTATTATTCCATGCATTAGTCAAGTTTCAACACTTTTGGAACTCGCTTTTTGCTTCTTGCTTTCCAGTCAAATTTGATCTTCAAAGATTTAAACGCAATGTCAATCGTTATTTGTTGGCTTAATTTCTGTCCTTTTATTCGTCTCTCTCTCTCCTTAATAATCATTTTCTCATGGATTCTTACCACATTCACTGAATATCTTATATTACAGTGGCTTCATCGCCTTGTTTCGGGTGAAATCATTAAAAATGCAATTAATCTCGTTAGGTTCGTTGATTTTACGATATGTCAACAGTTGCTGGTTTTGTAATATTTAATTTTGTATTGGCCACACAGCCGAACCGAACGAGGCAAACAGTCTAGCCTCAATGGCCATTAGACTACGTCGAGGTACTTGGAAATTAGTATGAAAATGCATTACAAATGATTTTACTATGAAATGCAGTGGAAATGATTTTACTATGAAAATGCATTGGAAATGATTTTACCATGAAAATGCATTGGAAATGATTTTACCATGAAAATGCATTACAAATGATTTTACTATGAAAATGCATTGCAAATGATTTTATTTTAAAAATCCATTACAAATGATTTTACTATGAAAATGCATTACTAATGATTTTATTATAAAAATGCATCACAAATGATTTCATTATGAAAATGCATTGCAAATAATTTTACTATGAAAATGCATTGCAAATGATTTTACTATGAAAATGCATTGGAAATGATTTTACTATGAAAAAGCATTGGAAATGATTTCTCTATGAAAATCCATTGCAAATGATTTTACGATGAAAATGCATTGCAGATGGTTTTACTGTGAAAATGCATTACAAATAATTTTATTATAAAAATGCATTACCAATGATTTTACTGTGAAAATGCATTACCAAATATTTTTCCTATGAAAATGCATTACAAATAATTTTACTATCAAAATGCTTTACATATGGTTTTATAGTGAAAATGCACTGCAAATGATTTTACTATGCAAATGAATTGGAAATGATTTTACTTTGAAAATGCAGTGAAAATGATTTTACTATGAAAATGCATTACAAATGATTTTACTCTGAAAATGCATTGGAAATGATTTTACGATGAAAATGTGTTGCAAATGATTTTACTATTGTTGTAACCTAGAAAGGGTTACTGAATGTGGAATAACCAAAACGGTGATTGGAAATGAAAATCTTTATAACGTCAACAAAATACAATACTCGCCAGCGACGTGAAGTGGGTAAGCCACTGCTAGTGATGGACTACTTAGACAACATATTGGAACATATCAATTAGTGTTCATAGGTATGGTATATAAGAACTATGAAAATAGATTGCGAATAATTTTATTATGAAAATGCATTGCAAACGATTTTACTATGAAAATGCATTGCAAACGATTTTACTATGAAAATGCATTGCAAATGATTTTACTATGAAAATGCATTGGAAATGATTTTACTATGAAAATGCATTGAAAATGATTTTACTATGAAAATGCATTGAAAATGATTTTACTATGAAAATGCATTGAAAATGATTTTACTATGAAAATGCATTGAAAATGATTTTACTATGAAAATGCATTGAAAATGATTTTACTATGAAAATGCATTGAAAATGATTTTACTATGAAAATGCATTGAAAATGATTTTACTATGAAAATGCATTAGAAATGATTTTACTATGAAAATGCATTCAAAATTATTTTAATATGAAAATTCATTGCAAATGATTTTACTATGAAAATGAATTGGAAATGAATTTACTATGAAAATCCATTGGAAATTATATTATTATGAAAATGCATTGGAAATTATATTACTATGAAAATGCATTGGAAATTATTTTATTATGAAAATGCATTGCAAATGATTTTATTATGAAAATGCATTGTCAATGATTTTATTATGAAAATGTACTGTAAATGATTTTACTGTGAAAATTCATTGTAAATGATTTTACTATGCAAATCCACCGTGAACCTGCTTACCTATTACGGATTAAATTTTTGCTCTATCCTTTCAGTAATTAGGCGATTATGGTTCTACACAGACCATTTTACTTTATTTTCTGCAAGTTGCTCTAGCTTCCTGACAAAAGTAGGAAAGTGCTTCCCATTGTTTTTTTAGACGTTTTTGATTCAGCGTAGTTGTTCATCTTCAACACTGCACAGTGACTGTCAGTGTTTCACCTTTCAAGTGATCAGTATTCAGCATTGATATTCAAACCATATCTTTTGCTAGTGTGGACATGGGAATGAACACTACATGGTGACTATCATTTTCACGCCTCAAGTGATCTTGAGATCAGCATTCATTGTTGATATTTATGATCTATATATATATATATATATATTTAGAATTGGACATAGTCCGACAATTTATTTAAAGACATTTATATTATGTTTAACGTTCTTTTTATAGATACAAGTATTTAAGCAAATGCTCTGTTTTATAATAAACAGTATTAAATAACATTTACCGGCCTGAATGTCCGAGAAATTTTCATAGAAAATTTTCGCTCTCCGACAGGAATCGAACCTGTATCCTATACGGAACAGTATTAAATAACATTTACCGAACATATCTAAAAATATATGACGTCATTTGTTTGCATTTGATACGCTAGAGCAGATATGAATAGAAGAGATTCATGGAAGATTTAAGTTTAAAGATAGTAAAATCGACCTTGCTAACCAGACGCTCATCTGTGGCCGAACGGTTAAGGCACGTCACGCGAAATGACGGTTCCGTATAGGATACAGGTTCGATTCCTGTCGGAGAGCGAAAACTTTCTATGAAAATTTCTCGGACATTCAGGCCGGTAAATGTTATTTAATACTGTTTATTATTAAGTGTTGTTTTTTTTTGTTTTTATTAATAAGGCTTCCATTACTTTTAGCCTTATTTTTTGCATGTAGATGATGCTATTATATTAGTGTTGTCAACAAGTATGTTAAGAATAGTGTCCGGTAGGTCTGCATGAATATTTGAATGAGATCTAATTGAGCTGTGGTCAGAAAGGTGTAGAGTGAGCCTGCGTGTCAAACAGGTTGTAGTGTGGCCTATGTAATTATTTACGAATTTTGATTGATCAGGAATGCAATTCCTTAATGGGCAATTAAATTTAGACAGTTTTTATATAATTTATCATCCAAAAAGAAAAAAATTATTAGATCGCCTGAGAAATTGGATAAAAAACTAAATAAAAGCACTTTGTCTGTCGTATTCAATAAAATGTACACACACACACATATATATCATGAAATGGACAAAGTCAGACAATTATTTTTAAGACAATTTTTATGTTTATACATTCTCTTTTTATAGATACAAATATTTAAGTAAATGCTCTGTTTATAATAAACAGTATTAAGAACATTTACCGGCCTGAATATCCGAGAAATTTCATAGAAAATATGTATCCTCCGACAGGAATCGAACCTGTATCCTATACGGAACCGTCATATAACCTGACGTGCTTTTACCGATTGAGCCACAGAGGAGGACGAATATTTTCTATAAATTTTTCGGTAAATGTTGTTAATACTGTTTATTATAAACAGAGCATTTACTTAAATATTTGTATCTATAAAAAGAATGTATAAACATAAAAATGTCTTAATATATATATATATATATATATATATATATATATATATATATATATATATATATGAAGAAATATAGTCTTAATGTGTGCTATATTTATGGAATAAAGTGCTCCATAT
>OZ038499.1:93921209-93973709 GCA_964036315.1 Acanthosepion esculentum
AAAGGCTCACTGGGTGTGGAAGAATGAGAAAACAGAAAGATGGTTAAGGAGCAAGGGTAATCAGGAGGACAGTAGATAGCGATTGACATTGTATTTAAATTTTTGAAGATTAAATTTGGCTGGAAAGCATGGAGCTGGAAGGGAGTTCCACAAGAGAGAAGTGTGTGAAAAGAATCTGTTAGCTTAGAATTTACGGTTACATCTACACAACTCAACTGTATATCGATGAGACCTTGCCGCCAATCTAGTACTGCACTTAAGTTCTTAGTTTTCCTAGCAGATAAGAATAGTGAAGCAAGAGCTGTTACTTTGGACATCTCGAAATCATTCGACAGGGTTTGTCATACTGCTTTTCTTCACATGTTGAAAGGTTATCTTATTTCTGGGCTAATTTTTGAACTGATTCAGTTTTTCTTATCAAATGTCGAAATGAAAGTCATCCTGAATGGCCATTCTTCTAGATCTTTTTGTACCAATATCCTTGCACCTATTTTGTTCTTAATTTTCATCAATGACCTTCCTGATGTTATCGGTTCTCAAGTTGGTATCTATAATGATGACATGATCATTTACTCCTGTCCCGATAGTATGTCTAATCGTTTCGATAAGGTTAAATTTGCAGCTGATCCCCCCCCCAAAATGACCTACAGTCTGTTGTTAACTGGGGCAAGGAATGGTAGGTTAATTTTTAACGCCTCCAAAACAAAACTTCTATCTATTAATCATCTGAGAGACACCTTTCTGCCTTTCACCATGGCTGATGCTAACCTCCAGAAGAGTGACTTGTTGTGCATTCTCAGGCTAACAGTCTCGGCTGACATGAAGTGGAAAGATTATATTGAATCCAATGCTAGGTCAGCTGCGAAGAGAGTTGATTCAGTCTGTCCTGCTATTTACCCATAGCTCGAGAGGGTTCATGCTTTTCCCAAACGTATTAGTGAGTATTTGAATATAGTGAACTCAAACGGTATTCATGATCGTGACTGCCCTCCGATTCTTCAATTCATTATCCCCTTGTGCCTCGTTTGTTAGTAAAGTTAGCTACTGGTACAACGGGCTATGTAATTTGAGACACTACTTCGACCGCTGATTCCAAGTATCAGTTACGTTGCTTGTGTGTGCAGAGTATTGGTTAGCATTTGGTGGAAGCAATGAAACTTTTCGGTCAGTAGATAATGGTAATTATCTTGGGATTTTAGAATTGATCAAAACCAGAGAACTTTATGATCCCTTCATATTTGTCTAAAAGAATATGTGATGAAGGTATTATCCTTTCGACCAACAAAATTAAAGAATTAATTTTGAATGATTTAAAAAAAAAATTAAGTAGCTAATTTCATTTTGTAAGTCGACTCCACGCCAGATTTGTCTCACATTGATCAACCAAAAGAGTGACCCATTGCGTCTTTTCAGATTAACATTTTCCTCTGACATGAAGTGGAAAGATTATATTGAATCAATTGTTAGCTCCGCTGCTCGGAAAATTGGTTCACTGTTTTTTTTTTCTTTTCAGAATCTGTCTTATATATTTATAAATCTACCATTCGTCCAGGCTTTGAATACTGATGGCACATTGGTTCGGTGTTTCTGCTGTATATATTTAGAAGTTCTTGATAAAATCCAAAGAAGAATCAGCAATATTATTGGTTCTGACCTGGCATCTCGGCTACAGTCACTTTCCCACCAGTATAATGTAGCTTCCCTCTGCCTTTTCTATAAATACTTTTATAGTAACTGTTCTAATGAACTTTCCTCTGTGGGACTTAGATTTGATGAATTTAAACACAGTAGTAATTTGACGGCAAGGTCTTATCATTTTACATTTGAAATGGCTAGATGTAACTGTAAGTTCTACGCTAACAGTTTATTTCCTCGTACTTCTCGCTTGTGGAACTCCGGCTTTTTGGCTAATTTTAATCTGCTAAAATTTAAATGTCAGTCACTATCTACGGTTTTCATTCCTTAATTATGTTCCTTCTCTTTCTTATTCTTTCATACTCAGTAACCCGTTTTGTCTTAGTGGCTTTACTGCCTTGCTTGGGGTGAAATGATTAAAAAAAAAAAAGAAAGTTCAAATAGATCTTCGTAACGTATTTTATCAAATGCTTTTGCGTCGTGTATATAACTTGGGTATTCGTCCTTCGGCATCTGTATTGCGTTTCCTGATATGATTTTGACTATAAATATCATTTCTGGTTTCATTTTTTTTTTATAGTGCTAAGCCACTTAATGAAATAGAATACAAACATGTAAGACTGCAATAAAACAAAAACAACTTTATCCTCATCACGAAACTTTTTCTTTCTTTCTTTCTTTTTTTTGACTTGATATTCCAAATTTGTCTCTATAAAATTTGGCTTTCAAAAAAAGTTATACAACTTTTCCAGGAAAGGTCAGACTGCTACCGAACGACGCCAAATTGTCGCAAATTTTAGAGCACCGATGGCGATAAATTCTCGAGTCATAGTTTGACAAATGACCTACGCGAGTTTAATTTTGGTTTCTGGCCTATCCACCAACCACAAATACATTTTTGCTTTTTTTTTTTTTCATTTTTTAAAACCCCATTCCAAATAATAATAATAATAATTCATTTTTTTTTAATTTCATTTTACATTCAAAGACCTTCTCTTCGTTTTCCGTCTTCAAACCTTTCCATTCCTTCTTTTCTTTCTTCTCGTATTTTTTTCCAGCTTCCCTTCCGTCTTTCATTGGCTTGAACTCTTTCTCTTGCCCCATCTAACCCTCTTCACCCGCTACCCCAGGTCCTGTACAAGGCCCGGGAGCCACTCGAGGTAGACAGAGTAAGAGTTACATACTATGCGGATATGCGGATAAGTTAGCGGTTAACCATAGATTAAAACAGGTTAAGATTGTAGTGATCGTGAAAACATCCTCTTGGGAGTCGGTTTCACAGAGCTGTGGTTCGCGGGAGAAGCTGCTCGCGTGAAACTTCCCTCCCATGGAATACGGATGGAATGAGGGTGGTTCGCTACAATGGCCGTGGCATGGCGTGTCCTAGCCGTGAAAGTTAAAACTGTTGCAATTAAGGAATTTGCCTGAGCACTTTCCGTGGATTGAGCAGTGACAGACTTGCGACACTCTCGTCTTTGCGGGAGGCGTTGGAGAGCGGAAGATAATTTGTCGCCCACAAGGGCGCGGAGACGCTTTTGGACTCTATCGAGACTGGGAAATGAGGACTGGGCAGATTCTGCCCAAATATGACGAATTTGTACCCAAATATAGTCATCTTGTTTTTCTTTACTTTTTTTTTTTAAACAGCAAGGTTCACCCTGCACAAGGCCCGAGGGCCACTCGAGGTAGAGTGTTACGTTAAGAGGCACTTTCTACAGATACCAGGGGGAGGTAATTAACCTTAGACATGAACAGGTTAAGATTGTAGTGATCGGGAAAAATCCCCTTGGGAGTCGGTTCTACAGAGAAGTGGTTTACGGGTAGAAGCTGTTCGAGTGGAACTTACTTCTCACCGGTGGAATACGGAAGGAATGCGGGTGGTTCGCTACAATATGCGCGGCATAGCGGGTCCTAGCCGTGAAGGTTAGAACTGACGGAACCAAGGAATGTAGTTCGTCCGAGCACTTTCCGTGAAAGTACCGATTGAGCAGCGACAGGCTTGCTTCATCCCGCCTGTGAGGGAGAGGTGGAAATAATTCATCACCCACAAGAACGCAGAGTCGCTATTGGACTCTATCGAGGCTGGAGTGCGTTCTAGGCGACTCTCGCCCAAATATGACAACAGCACCTCATTTTTGGCCTGACCTGACTCTTGTAAAGGTAGAGGTGAGCACATAGAGACAGGTACATACTAGAGCTGTACAGGGAGACGATTATTCACCTGCATCTTTAGCGATGGCTCATATGTGCGACTGCCATTTAAGGTCAGGTGTGCAGCCAACGTGCAACAGTCTTTCAAGGTATAATGTCCACTTCGGGATGGGGGAACATCCGTTCATCGTGAATGGTTGTAGTTCGGGGAATATAACCAGTTTGATTTTTGAGGAATTGAATGTAATCAGACAGTTTTTACCCCACTGCGTAATCCGTGATAGAGATCAGCTAACAATCTCTGATCATCAAGGGTTTAGAGGTGCACCCGTATATAGTCGTATCATCGAGTTAGATGTTTACAAATGATCTGAGTATATTCTTAGGCAGATCATTTATGTAAATCAAAAAAGGTATTGGTCCTACTAGTGACCCGCCGGGCTCTGACCATCGAGAGTCTAAGAAGTGCGCCCCTATATAGACGTATCATCAGCATGTTTACAAATGATCTGAGTATATTCTTAGGTAGATCATTTATGTAAATCCCAAAGAAGATTGATCCGAGGAGTGAACCCTTGGCGTCACCTGCGTTGGCTGCCAGGGCCCCGGAGGTCTGAACGTTAATAACTACCTTCAGGATTTTATAATCGAGAAGACACTTCCAGTGATTTCCTAACTGGACAGCTTCGTATGACTTTCAGATCTTGATGCCAGTCTAGTACTGTGCTTAAATTCAAAAAGTCTAGGTACCATAGTGAGGAGCTCATCTGAATAATTACCATAAAAGTATTTATAGAAAATATGCAGAGAGGTAGCCTTATGGTGGTGGGAAGTTGACCGAAACTGATACACCGGATTAGGACCAACAATATTGCTGATTCTTCTTTAAATTTGATCACGGATCTCTAGATAAATAGCAGTAGCACCAGACCATATGTGGTAGCAATATTCTAAGCATGCGCAAATGGTAGACTTATTGATATGTAGGATAGATTCTGGAGAGAAAAGTTGAGGTCAGGTGTGAATTTAAGGCCCCAACAGTCTCTCAAAGCATGGTGGCTTTCTGAAGAGACATTTGTTCATCATGACTGGTGGTATTTTGGGATCCTATCAATGATGGTTGAATTTAACTAGTTTGGCTTTCCAGTAGCCAGTTTTTTCCCACCGGATAGTTTGTGTTAGCTCAGAAGAGAGATCAACTGCCAATCTCTGGTCATCAAGAGTTTTAGAGCCGAACCCGTATATCGTCGTATCACCGACGTAGATGTTGACTGCAAGTACATGATGAACAGTTGCTTTCTCAATGTGGTTCCTTACCTTGAATGTCTCCAAACGAGGTCTGATAAAAAAGTATTTGAGACCGGTGCTGTAAAAATAAAACTACAACAATATAAGCGGCATGGCAGGTCCTTACTGTGAAGGTTAGGCCTGGCGGAACTAAAGAATGTAGTTTGTCTGAGCACTTTCTGTGAAAGTAACGATAGAGCAGCAAGAAGCTTGCTACATCCTGCTTGTGAGAGAGAGAGCTTGGTGGGTGGAAAATTATTTGTCACCTACATGGATTTGGAGATGCTTTTGAACTCTATCAAGGCTGGAAAGTTCAGTCTAGTCAGCTCCCACCTAAATATGACAATAGTACCCCATTCTTGGCCTGTTCTGGTAGAGGATAGCATGTGGTACTTATTGGAGCAGTACAGGGAGCTAACCATCTTATCTGCATCTTTAGAGTATGTATGTAAGAGTTCTACTTGGGGTCAGGTGTAAGTTTAAGACCCAACAGTCTCTGAAGGCACTCTTTGAGGGGGTCATCCATTCATTGTGACTGGTGATAGTTCGGGGCCCAATCGACAACGGTGAAATGTAATTAGTTTGGTTTTCAAGTTTGTAACCCGCCAGTTTTTTTTCCCCCGACTGGGTAGTTTGTGTTAGATCAGAAGAGAGATCAGCTGCCAATCTCTGGTCATCAAGAGTTTTAGAGGTGCACCAGTATATAGTCGTATCACCGACGTAAATGTTTATAAACGATCTATCGATGCTGGAGAGTGCGTTCTGGGCAGCTCCCGCCCAAATATGAAAACAGTACGCCATTTTAGGCCTGACCTGGCGCTTATAAAGGTAGAGGATAGCAGGGGGAGAGTCAGGTACTTGCTGGAGCGGCACAGGGAACCGCCCATTTTACCCTGCGTCTTCAGCAACGGATCATATGTGCGAGTTTCACTTCAAGTCTAGATTGAGATTGTGACCCAATAGTTGCCCAAGGCACGGGTTTTCCTTAGAGAACCTCCATTCACCATGCCAGGGTCCGTTCGGCGATGATTCGAGAAATCTTATTAAAGAAAAATACTGTCGACGCAGGTTCGAATCCTGCTGAAGAGCGCTTATTTTTCTTTAATACGATTTCTCAAATATTCAGGCCCGTAGACGAAAATAAATAAATATATTGTTTAATAAATAAACGGGACGTCTACTCAAATATCTGTGTTTAAAGGCACTATTCATCTTTGCTTGGCCATCGACAAACTCTGTAGCCGAGAGGTGAGAGCACGTCAGATCTAATGACAGTTTCCCCTAGAGGAACACAATTTCGAATCCTGAAGAGCGTTTATTTTTATTTAATAAGATTTCTCAAATATTCAGGCTGGTAGATGAAAATAAATAAATATACTGTTTAATAAATAAACAGGGCATCTACTCAAATATGAGTATCCACATATTGGTTTGGTTTCGTTTATTTTGTTTTACGGCATATCAAACTCAGTGGGTTATTTAATGCCGACAAGATTTTTAGGATAGTTTCATATGAATATAATAATGTATTCTTTGGTTTAGATTGGTTTGAATTATTTTGTTTTACGGCATATCAACCTCAATGGGTTATTTAATGCCGACAACTTTTTTAGGATAGATTCGTATGAATAGAATATGTATTCTTTGGTTTAGATTCGTTTGGTTTATTTTGTTTTATGGCATATCAACCTCAGTGGATTATTTAATACCGACAACATTTTTAGGATAGATTCGTATGAATAGAATATGTATTCTTTGTAAGAATTCAGTTTGGTTTGGATTGTTTTGTTTTACGGCATATCAACCCCAATGGGTTATTTAATGCCGACAAAGTTTTTATTGATGGTAATATTTTTTTAAATGTATTCCTGTTAATAAATTTTTCCTTCAAAAATATATTGCTGGTATTTTTTTTCCAAAACATATTGCTGGAAAAAATATTTTTCAATAAATGCACTACTGGTATTAAAATCTATTTTTACAATTTTCATATTGGGGTTAAATTATTTACCCATAGCTGGGGCCTTAACAGGTGCTACCGCCCCGAGTCAGGGTGGACCTGGGAACACCAGCAATTAAAAGGCAGTTCCACGCTCCTCAAAGCCTCCTGATCAGAGGCCTTGCTGCCGGATGTAGTTTATCGTCTTACCCAGGACGCACGTAAGCGACAACGAAATTCTAGAGACAGTGGCAACAAAATGACCTTATGCTTAACACCAGGAAGCGACTGTTGAAAATTTCTGGGACACATAATGAGGAAAGAGGGCTTGGAAAATTTGTCACGCGCAGGGCAGATTGAAGGTAAGAGGGTCCGTGGGAAGCAACGAGCGACCTACCCGGCGAGGCTGAGTAAATGGACGGCAGAGCGGATTTTTGGGAAAGATGGCAAATAGACAAAACTCATTAAGAACTCCCTTCTCCACATCCTTTCACCTTTCATTCCTATCTGCTCTCGCTCCAAATCTTCTGTAACCCCCTTGCCTTGATCGATCCACTATCTTTCTCCACATCCTCTCCTTTACCACTCCTATCTGCTCTTCCTCCAAACCTTCTGTAACCCCTTGCGTGCTAATGGCCTCCAGCCTTGCTTGGGGTGATAAGCTTAAAAAAAAAAAAATAATGGACATTTTTTTCAATGTCGGCTTCGTCGACAGGCATAACTTTTCCTTTTTCGCCAAAAAGGACACCAGCTACACTGCGCCCTGTGCGCTTCGGATGCAGCAGTTTCTGAATGACAGGGAATAGCTGCCGGCCACTGGAATTGGCTTACAGTTTTCTTTCTCCATGTTTTATTATCGCCTCGAGCTTGTTAAACTTTTTCTCTGAATATAACCGTGCGTTTGCTCTAAATACCGTGTGAATTTTTGGTTTCAAGAACAGGAATTAAGCGATAGGATTTCTTATTTTCAGCCAGTCCGATGAAAAGTGGGACAAATGTTGAAACTATCTGAATTTTGTGGCTAGAAACTGTAAGCCAGCTCGTTTTTTTAAAAGACATTTTCCCCTTGAATTTAGCAGACCAAAGTTAGGGGTGCTTAGGATACACAAGAGATATCTATCTATCTATCTATCTATCTATCTATCTATCTATCTATCTATCTATCTATCTATCTCATTCTGTTGATTATCTATCTATCTATCTATCTATCTATCTATCTATCTATCTCATTCTGTTGATTATCTATCTATCTATCTATCTATCTATCTCATTCTGTTGATTATCTATCTATCTATCTATCTATCTATCTATCTATCTATCTATCTCATTCTGTTGATTATCTATCTATCTATCTATCTATCTATCTCATTCTGTTGATTATCTATCTATCTATCTATCTATCTATCTATCTCATTCTGTTGATTATCTATCTATCTATCTATCTATCTATCTATCTATCTCATTCTGTTGATTATCTATCTATCTATCTATCTATCTATCTATCTATCTATCTATCTATCTATCTCATTCTGTTGATTATCTATCTATCTATCTCATTCTGTTGATTATCTATCTATCTATCTATCTATCTCATTCTGTTGATTATCTATCTATCTATCTCATTCTGTTGATTATCTATCTATCTATCTCATTCTGTTGATTATCTATCTATCTATCTATCTATCTCATTCTGTTGATTATCTATCTATCTATCTATCTATCTATCTATCTCATTCTGTTGATTATCTATCTATCTATCTATCTATCTATCTATCTCATTCTGTTGATTATCTATCTATCTATCTATCTATCTATCTATCTATTTCAATCTGTTGATATCTATCTATCTATCTATCTCATTCTGTTGATATCTATCTATTTCAATCTGTCGATATCTATCTATCTATCTATCTATCTATCTCATTCTGTTGATATCTATCTATTTCAATCTGTCGATATCTATCTATCTATCTATCTATCTATCTATCTATCTCATTCTGTTGATTATCTATCTATCTATCTATCTATCTATCTCATTCTGCTGATTATCTATCTATCTATCTATCTATCTATCTCATTCTGTTGATTATCTATCAATCTATCTATCTATCTATCTATCTATCTCATTCTGTTGATTATCTATCTATCTATCTATCTATCTATCTATTTCATTCTGTTGATTATCTATCTATCTATCTATCCATCTATCTATTTCATTCTGTTGATTATCTATCTATCTATCTATCTATCTATCTATCTATCTATTTTATTCTGTTGATTATCTATCTATCTATCTATCTATCTATCTATCTATCTATCTATCTATCTATCTATCTATCTATCTATCTATCTATCTATCTATCTATCTATCATCCGATCGCTTTAGTCGCCTCTCATTTCCGTCCAGCTGTCTCTACAGCCAGATTTGGCGCAGTCGCAGAGAAATCCAGACAAGTGGCATTTTTACTGCTGTTTAAAATCTTTTTCCTGATACAATTCTTCAAAGATATCAACCATTTTGCATTCATCACGTGACCAATGGACATCTGCCGGTTGGTCCCACGACATTCCTTCCTTCTTTTTGTCCCTTCCTCCCCTCACCAAACATCATTGGTGATAAGAAGATAGAACTGGGCCCCAAGGTTAGCGTGTCGGGCGCGCTCTCACTGACAAACAAGCGTACACGTTCATTTTAATAAGATTTTTTGAGTGTGTAGGCCGGCAGACGAAATAAATAGTGTTTAAAATAAGTGTCTACTCAAATACGGCTATCCACTAAAAGTAGCGTTAAATTTATAAAAATATATTGGATTGAATCTCACTAATATATATATATATATATATATATATATATATATATATATATATATATATATATATATATATATATATATATAGAGAGAGAGAGAGAGAGAGAGATAGATAGATACTGGAATAGATACATAGAAATATATATCTATATCTATATTTATATATATATTTCTATGTATCTATTCCAGTATCTATCTATCTATCTATCTATCTATCTTTTATTCATTTTGTCACTGAACCCAACTCGCGTCTTTGATCTGGATTTTGTTTATCAAAACAGAATAGTCCATTAATTATTGGGTATTGACAGTAAGCAATGGTCGGGTTAACTAATAAAGGGCAGAGATTAGTACAATTATAATAGGATTATTGGTGTGTCTAAAACATATGTGTGAAAGTAGCTTATTTTTAAAACCGTTTCACCTCAAGTAAGGCAATAAAGCCACTAAGAATGAGTGTTAGAGAATATGAGAAAAAAAACATTATTAAGGAGTAAGAACAATAAAAGAACAGCAGTTAAGGAGAAAAAATAACGATTGACATTGCGTTTCAATTTTTAAAGATCAAAGTTTACTGGGAAGCAAGAAGCGTGTTCCACAGGCGATAAGTGCGAGAGAAGAAAATGCTAGCATAAAACTTACGGTTACATCTAGCCATTTCAACTGTAAGACGATGAGACCTCACCACCAATCTAGTACTGCGCTTAAATTCATAAACTCTAGGAACCACAGCGCAAAATAATATTTATTTTGTGTAAAATACAAAAATGCAGCATAAGGTCAAATAGGTGGATAGGGATGACCCGTGTTCATCTGTCTTACAATTAAACTTAGCTAGCCACAAATACTGACCCAAACGTACCACAGTTTTTGTTACATACCGTACCTAGGAACACTAATGGGTAAATATTTACTCTGTTCCCCCACTTGGACGAAATGTGACACAAGGTCTATATTTAGGTGGGGGGGCCCTAAGAAAAATTCCACTCAGCCCCCGCAACCGTCGGTTGCGCTGGCCTCAGTGCAAGCACCAATCCATCCCTCTGGTGCAAAGGGAGGGCGCGGCCTCGGGCAGCTGTTTCCCAGGGCTGGGCGCCTCTCAGTATTATTTTCTCAGTTGTCTCTCTGTCTTTTGACAGAGAAGACCTTGAGCGCACTCTGCCTAAAGACAAAGACGCAACTGAGAGATGATAAGTAGACATGTACCTACTCAAAAAGAGTAAGGTACACTAATGCGTATGTCCCACTATAGTAAGTGGGGGTAATATACTTACTACAGTCACCGTAATACCTCGAGGTCTCTAGAGAGGAAAGTTCACCAAGACAATTACCGTGAAAATATTTATAGAAAAGGCTTAGGGAAGCTATGTTATAGTGGTGGGAAAGTGTCTGAGAGATGCCAGGCCATGACCAATAATATTGCGGATTCTTCTTTGAAATTATCTCAATCTCGGCTCACGCATTTATAATCATCATTTTTATTTATATAGAGTAACACCTCGAGGATTTGTTAATTGATCAGTGTCTTTTGATAAGAATGGTACCACTTATAACTTTGTTCACAAGGCCCAAGAACAACTCAAAGTAGAGGGTCCTTGAAAAAACATCCGTCGTGATCGGTGAATGTTCTGGATCTGCTCGTTGATGATGGCAGGTCACCAGTTTGGGTTTCGAGGCATTGAAATATAACCAGCCTGTTATTCCCTTAGTGAGCTGTTAGAGCTCGTTCAGAGGAGAGATCAGCTGCTCTGGTCGTCTAGAGTTTTTGGAGGCGCACCTATTTATCGTTGTATCATATAGCATAGACATTCACAAATATTCGAAATATCCTCTTCGGCAGATCATTTATATAAAGCAGAAGAGGGTTGAACGCCCGGGTTGATCGCTTGGCTTTCAGATGACTGGATGTTAACAACTCCATCCAGGGTCTGCTCAGTGATGCGCACTAGTTGTTTTTCGAGGCAGTGAATGTGACCAGTCACTATCTACCCCCAGTGAGCTTTTAAAAGTAGGTAAGAGGGGAGATCATTATCGGATTATACTCTTGGGCAGATCATTTATGTAAAGTACAAACAGGGTTGGACCGAGAAGCGAATGGATGACGGAAGCAGGTTTTGGTTAAACTGGAAGTTCCTGAACCTGCACGTTGGCGGCGAATTTAGCCGCCAACGCTATCGTCATGAAGGAAGCGATCAGCAAAGAAGAAATTAAATTCCTGGATACGGGATAAAGCCGACAGCGTCGTTTATGGAAAGAAGCTGTTCGAGTGGGACTTACATATCACCAATGGAATACGAAGAGAACACTATTTTCGGCCTAACCCAAGTTTTACCTGAGGTTTGGGTTTGGATTAGGTTGAACTTAAGTCCCAAGAGGCGCTCAAGGTGATAGACAAAAATTCAGGCTCCGTTCAGTGATGCGCACGAGTTGTATTTCGAGGCAGTGAATGTGACTAGTCACTGTCTACCGCCACTGAGCTTTTTAAAGTAGGTAAGAGGAGAGATCATTTGCCAGGCTCTGGTCTTCTAGATTTTTCCAGGTGCCCCCACCCCTATATACCGTTTAATCACAAGATATTCACAAATGGTTGGAGTATCCTCTTAGGCAGATCATTTATGTAAAGTACAAACAAGGCTGGACCGAGAAGCGAATGGTTGACGGAAGCAGGTTTTGGTGAAATTGGAAGCTTCTAATCCTGAACCTACAGTCGCTTATTTAAGCAAGAATTTTCTAACACTTTTTGGTGAGATTTAAGCTTCCAAACGAATCTACGACAGTTGAAACCACGCGCCAACTTTCTCACTAACACACACCACTCACACGCTGAACATACCTTGTACACACTCAATCTTTTCTGACACAGCAAAAGCTTTCAAGAAAAATCATTACGAGACTCTCATGAACGTTCTTCCAGTGAACTTTGAAATACTAAAATAACAGTTAAAGAGAGACAACTCTTGTTTTATTCAACCTTTTCTTACTTAAATGCATGCTTTCTTTCACATCGTTGTTAGATATTGTACATCTTGTTAAATACATATTTTATGCGTAAAAATGTCTTTTGCTTATCCTTTTCTGCGTCAGCCCTGTTACCTGATCTAAAGTTAAATTAATGTGGTAAAGTCCTCCACAGATTAGCTGCGAATCTCTGGACTTCTAGAGTTTTCCAGGTGCCCCTATATGCCGTTGAATCACCAGCATAGATATTCACAAATGATCGGAGTATACTCTTGGGCAGATCATTTATGTAAAGTACAAACAGGGTTGGACCGAGAAGCGAGAATGTGTTGATCGCTTGGGTCTCGGATGACTGGATGTTACTAAGTAGTTTTTAGAGACCTGCCCTTTAGGAAGGTCTTGATAACTGAGAAGACCCTTTCAGTGATTCCATAACTAAAGAGCTTACGCAGTTTTCCTTTATGCCACACCTTGTCAAGGGCCTTTGAAATAATGCTATTGTCCTTGACATGTATTTCTTGTCTACTGCCTCACTGAGTCTGTGATTCATGGCAGTTAGATATCAGTCTAGCCGCTCGAAACCCGTGCTGTGTCTCGCTCAAGAGGTTATCCCTATTGATTTGGTCAACAACGTTCTTTTTAATTATAGCTTCAAAAAGTTTTGCTAATGACACTAAGTGGATCTATACTGTAACGGGGATCAGCGCTCACTCGCATTGTTTGAAAACAGGGAATACACTTGACACTTTCCACAGACTGCGGAAGAATTTCTCATTCAATTTTGCTAAGATCGGGGATAACTCCGGATTAATATTCTTAAAGACAACCACTGGACCAGGAGTCTTCTTACGGTCAAGAGTTTGGATAAGACTTGAGACTTCTCGGGCTGTAATAAAAATATTACTGAGATTTGTGCTTAGTGAGACGGGAGATGCTGGGAAGTGTATGACCTGTGTCATCTAATTGCTGACTTAGAGGCAAAGATCCTGGTGAAGAGCTTCATCTGATTTGACGAGGATGAGATGACATCTGATCCATTTATAATAATTTATATTGCCTCTATTCCGAATTTGGCTTCCTGGGTATGACGATAAACTACATCCGACAGCAAGGCCTCTGATCAGGAGGTTTTGAGGAACGTGAAACCATCTCTAAATTGCTGGTGTTCCCAAGTCCGCCCTGGCCCGGGGTGGTAGCACCTGCTAGGACCCCAGCTATGGGCAAATAGTTAACCCCCAAATCGGGGTCAAAACACTATGAAAGTGTAAAAATAGGTTTTAATACCAGAAATATTTTGTAAAAAATTATTACCAGTAATAAATTTTTGAAGAAAAATAATATTTCCAGCAATACATTTTTTGAAAAAAATATTACCAGCTATACAGTTTGGGAAAAAAATATTAACAGGAATAGATTTTTTGAAAATATTTTTATCAGAAATACATTTTTGAAAAAACAAATATTACTACCAATACATTGTTGAAAAAAAATATTACCAGAAATGGATTTTGAAGAGAAAAAATATTACCAGCAATAAAAATTTTGTGGACATTAAATAACCCATTGAGGTTGATATACCGTAAACCAAACCAAACCAAAACCGAATTTGGTTAGAGATCTTCCAGGGACCCAAGTTGCTTGCATTCGACTTTGGTCTTGACTGACTGCTTGTGCATAGCGACGCATTTCATTCATTTTCTAGAACTGTCTTGCGATGGTTACGGGCAGTTCTGAATGCAGTAAATGTCCTACTACGTTGTCCCTTGTGATAGCATATTGTAGGTTACTGTGTGCTATGGCTGCAGCAGCACATTCAGGGGTAACCCGTAAGATAACCCCTGCAAGACTATGTAACTGATTTTGAAGTTCGTGAAGGCTGAAAAGAGAGAACTGAGCATCTTTGGCCACGACATGGCATAAATGATGGAAAAACCGTAGCCTAGGCAAAATGCTCGAAATCAATTGCTCGGCGGTAAATTGCTCGAAATCAGTTGCTTGATAGTAAATTGCTCAAAATCAGTTGCTTGATTGTAAATTGCTCGAAATCAATTGCTCGGCAGTAAATTGCTCGAAATCAATTGCTTGATAGTAAATTTCTCGAAATCAAATGCTCGACTGTAAATTGCTCGAAATCAGTTGCTTGATAGTAAATTGCTCGAAATCAATTGCTTGATAGTAAATTTCTCGAAATCAAATGCTCGACTGTAAATTGCTCGAAATCAATTGCTCGACAGTAAATTGCTCGAAATCAAATGCTCGGCAGTAAATTGCTCGAAATCAATTGCTCGACAGTAAATTGCTCGAAATCAGTTGCTCGACAGTAAATTGCTCTAAATCAAATGATCGGTAGTAAATTGCACGAAATCAATTGCTTGATAGTAAATTGCCCGAAATCAGTTGCTCGACAGTAAATTGCTCGAAATCAGTTGCTTGATAGTAAATTGCTCGAAACCAAATGCTCGACAGTAAATTGCTCGAAATCAGTTGCTTGATAGTAAATTGCTCGAAATCAATTGCTCGACAGTAAATTGCTCTAAATCAAATGATCGGTAGTAAATTGCTCTAAATCAGTTGCTTGATAGTAAATTGCTCGACATCAAATGCTCGACAGTAAATTGCTCGAAATCAGTTGCTTGATAGTAAATTGCTCGAAACCAAATACTCGACAGTAAATTGCTCGAAATCAGTTGCTTGATAGTAAATTGCTCGAAATCAATTGCTCGACAGTAAATTGCTCGAAATCAGTTGCTTGATAGTAAATTGCTCGAAATCAAATGCTCGACAATAAATTGCTCGAAATCAGTTGCTCGGCAGTAAATTGCTCGAAATCAATTACTCGAAAAATAATTTCTCGAACTATCAATTGCTCGAAAGGCAGATTGCTCGAAGTAATTTCGAAACTCGAAGCCCCACGTAAACTGCGCCGTCTCACGACACGTCAACGGAGCTGGATATAAAAGGAGCCACGACACTTAACTTTAGCAGTCCTGATTTTTATTTTTCTATATTTCTTTTCTATTTCTATTTCAGTAATTTTGGAGATCTCGAACCCGAGTGATGGACATAACCTTTGTTGAGAGCGAAAAAGGAAAGAAGAAGAAGCTGTGTTTGGATGGATATCTATAAATTAAAGACAAAACAGTGAACAATAAGATTTACTGGGAATGTGAAATGTGCAAAAAAAGGAAATGCTTAGCCCGTGTTTTACATTTTTTTTTATCCACAGGTTTCGAGCAAACTGCCTTTCGAAAAAAAAACTAAGACCTGCTATATAAATGTACTCGTTCTTTAATTTCAACTGTTCAGTTTACAACAATAAAGTTGTATTATTTTATCTTACAGTAAATATTAGAAACAATGTAGTTTTATTTTTTTTTACCTCAGGTTTCGAGTAAACTGCCTTTCGAGCAATTGATAGTACGAGAAATTATTTTTCGAGCAATTGATTTCGAGCAATTTGCCGGATACGGGTCTAGAGAGACATTTGTAGCCCGTTTGGTCTTTGTGAATGTACGCTTAATTTCATACGGAAAATAACGTTTCTTTAAAAAAACCCGTTTTGTTTTGTTCTCACTTGTTCACTCACACACTCTCTCATACATAATCACATACCTAAACAATGGTTAAGTACAATGTTTCTTGAATTTTGTAAACTTTCGGTGTAAGTAAGTTTTCCGTCAGATTAAACCATTGGCGATTTTCAGTAAGGAAGATCATACGTGTAAACATATTTTGTTTTTCAAACAGAAAACATATTTTTTTCTCTGGAGAAGAATTATACTTTTTTTAAATGAATAAATTAGAAATAAATAACACATAACGACATGTGTGAATCACATTGTCATCAGTAATAATATTATACAATGCTGTTCGATAAAAGTGACTCACCTGATTTTTTTACTTAAAAATTTTTTCGCCTATTGTTTTTGGGGTCAAACTAATTTTTAATCTTACTAATATAAAGACCCCTTCCCGACCACCTAGTAAAAAAGTTTACTCACCCTAAGGTATTCTATTGATAATTATAATTTTGTATATAAAAGAGAATTAGGGAAAAACATTTAGCAAAAAAAGTGACTCACTTATTTCCTGCAACTAGTAATCAATAGAAACATAACCGAACAGCTTTAAATAAAGAATAATATAGGTATTATTTATTTATAATAGGTAATATAGTTTGGAATATTTAATAATCTATGGGTCCTCCTTTATTTTGAATAACTTTTTCAACCCTTTTTGGCATTGACTTGATTAGGTTCTGGCAAATCTCATCTCCAATCATTGAATTCCATTCGGATATGAAATTCACAATCAAATCCTCTTTGTTGTTCAACTACTTTCTCAAGAGCCTGTACTTTATAATGCTCCATAAGTTTTCTATGGGGTTGAGGTCGGGAGATTGGGGCGTCCATGTCATAACACTCACCTGCTTCTCATCAAAGTATTCCTTCATCAATTTTGATTTGTGACAGGGAGCATTATCCTGCATAAAAATGAGCTTGGTGGGGTCGATTTGCATCCTTTCAGCAGAATGGAGGAGACAAGACTCTAAAATTCTCTTGTACTGCTCGCTCCTGAGGGTCTTTTCAATAGGTTTTAAGAAACCAGTTCCATGAAAAGAAAAGCATCCCCAGAACATTATACTGAATGGATGCTTGACGGTACTTACTGCTAAATTCAAAGAGCTTTCAAAGCTTCTTCGGATTTTAGATCGCTTATCCTTTGAATTTAGCTCAACTTTCGTTCCATCGGAGAAGAGAACATTTAGTAAAAAAAAGTCAGGGGAGTCACTTTTATCGAACAGCAGTGTACTAAGACTTCAATTTTTTATTATAACAATTTTTTTCTCCAAAAATATAAATAAATAAATTTCCCCCACCACTTTTTAATATACATATACAAGGTCGCGCCGGCGATATTTCAGCAGATAATGGACACTATGCTAGGCGGACTGGATTTCACGATCGCATAACTGGATGACATCCTGGTAAATAGCAAAAACATTTTAACAACACTGGGAACACGTTCAAGAGGTTTTCAGGCAGATACAAAATTACGGTTTTAAGGTAAAAGAAAATAAATGTGACTTCTTTATGAAGGAGATAAAATATCTGGGCCATATTATTGACAAAGAAGGAAGAAGACCAGACCCAGAAAGAGCCACGGCAATAAAAAAAAAATGCCGGCCCCCAAAAAATTTAGCCGAGTTACAAAGCTTCTTGGGCTTAGTAAATTATTACCAAGAATTTATTCCTAACATTCAAAAATTACGCGCACCCCTAAACGAACTGTTGAAGAAGGAAAAAGTTTGGTAATGGTCAGATGAATGTCAGAAAACTTTCGGCAAAATCATTAAGACTCTAACAGCAGATTTATTTTTAGCGCATTATGATCCAAAATTGGAAATAATAGTAGCAAGTGACGCGAGTGCCTATGGTGTTGGGGCATGTATACTTCATAAAATGCCGGATGGGACACTAAAACCCATCACGCATGCGTCAAGAATTATACTACCAGCCGAACAAAATTACTCGCAAATCGAAAAAGAAACGCTAGGGTTTATATTTTGGGTGTTATGGGTCCTTACCTATAACGACAGAATGAATTCTTCCTAACACTATATATATACTACGCCTCTCAAGAGAGAGTGAGGTAGACATATACGTATTGGTATAGGTATTGAATCGAGTCGAGCCAATAGTAGTTCACTCCAAACCAGACTGACAGTCATACTAACACCTTCCACAACTTATATTATTATTTCGTGTAATATATCTTGTTATTTCTACTCTTGTGTTCGTGTTGTTCTTCCTTGGTCCTAACCTTGGACCATAACATAAAGTGAGAGCATATCAGAAGGAGTCAGGTACTTTTAGGAGCTATATAATGAACCGAAACATCTCTAGCCCAGATATGGCAGCAATACTCCATTATTGGTCCAATGTGACTCTCGTCAAGATAAAAAAATGGCAGAGGAACCAGGTACTTTATAGATTTATAGGATAGATAGCCTTCTATGGTGACGTCTGTTTGAAAGATTCTGCTGAGCGCTGAGTAAGTCACCCCTCTAGAAGACAGCATAAACGATTTTGTACTCTGTGAAAGCTAGAAAATGTGCATTGGGCAGTTCCGGACAATCTTTTGACGAAGAAGGATGCTGCAAATGTATATATGTGCTGCACAATAAGATATCGTTCAGACTTTATATTTTTTTCACCGGGACTTAGTAAACAACATTTGGTTCGAGACTATTAGAGTTTAATTTAGAAAATACGATATGAATGGCTACTCTGATTTTATGAGATGGAGGTCAGGTTCAGACTAAATATATTTTTTTTCTCTCTCTCTTTATCACAAAGACAATTAAAAATTTTTAAAAATGAATTAAAAAAAAGAGGAAAAGAAATATTTAGCAGGTGCCGTTGGACTTTGTTTCGGGATCAAGAGGTCACATCCGAGCACTTTTTTCCTGTTTACCATATGAAACTGCGACAATAGCCAGAAGTATACACAAGGAACGAATATATTAAACCTGCTGCTCTATACACACAATACAGTGTCCCCCCCCCCACACATACACACACTCACTCGTACACACAACGTCTCTCTCTTTCTCTCTCTCTCTCTTTCTCTCTCTCTCTCTTTCTCTCCGAAACAAATACATAGTTACATATGCACAAGCAACATGCAGCGACAAAAAAGCCGGTTTTTGAGAGGCAACCTGTTTGCAGTTTACGGAATTTAAATGCAGGGTTCGGGACGGCAGGTGAAATGATAAGCATTCAGTGTTGTCTATATATCGGTATGGGAAATCAAGAGACAATCCACCCCCCTCTCTCTCTCTCTCTTTATCTCTCTCTCTCACTCACACACACACTTTTTCTCATTCTCCCTCACTCTAACTCTGTGTTCATAATTATTCTATCTATCTATCTATCTATCTATCTATCTATCTGTTCATATCTATCTATCTATCTATCTATCTATCTATCTATCTATCTATCTGTCAGTCGGTCTCTCTCTGTCTATCTAATTATATGTCCGTCGTTCGGTAGATCTATCTATCTATCTATCTATCTATCTGTTCATATCTATCTATCTATCTATCTATCTATCTATCTATCTATCTATCTATCTATCTATCTATCTATCTATCTCAGCACGGTCATTATCTATCTATCTATCTATCTATCTATCTATCTATCTATCTATCTATCTATCTATCTATCTAGTCCACTCACATCTGAGTCTATCTCTCCTTAAAACGTTATGGCCTATTTCACTCCCAAATTTTGTTTGTTGTCTCGCTTAGAAGGTAACACAATAAACCGGAACTCTCTTCCCCGCACCCAATGCACAATTGCGTTTTTGAGAGCAATCCATCTTTGATGCATGTTTCATTGAAGAACAGTGACAACGTACATTTGTTTAGTTTTTTTACTGCGTTTTTCTTGCATATGTATTAGTGCCTCTCAGTCGTTGACATTATGTGCGTCAAAATTGTCCCCGTCTTTGGAAGTTAAGAAGATATCTTCTTTCAGCAAGTTTTATACTATCTACAACTGTACTTCAATCTGTTATGTGTCATGCGTGATACACGCTTAGGCGACCAGGTATCTTTCGATACATGACTGACAAGGCAGTTTCTTTTTCATCCAAGGCTATAGGACCCGGTCTGTCCTGCTATTTACCCATATCTAAGGGGAGAAGAAGAGGATTCACACCTTTCCCAAGGGTCAGTCAGTTATGTGCCATGCGTGATAAACGCTTAGACGATCATGTATCGAAAGATACATGACTGACGAGGCAGATTTTTTCTATCCAAGCCTATAAAATCCGGTCTGTCCTGCTATTTACCCATAGCTAGGGGGAGAAGAAGAGGATTCATACCTTTCCCAAGAGTCAGTTATGTGCCATGAGTGATACACGTTTAGGCGGTCATGTATCTTTCGATACATGACTGACGAGGCAGATTTTTTCTATCCAAGGCTATAAAATCCGGCCTGTCCTGCTATTTACCCATATCTAAGGGGAGAAGAAGAGGATTCACACCTTTCCCAAGGGTCAGTCAGTTATGTGCCATGCGTGATAAACGCTTAGACGATCATGTATCTTTCGATACATGACTGACGAGGCAGATTTTTTCTATCCAAGGCTATAAAATCCGGTCTGTCCTGCTATTTACCCATAGCTAGGGGGAGAAGAAGAGGATTCATACCTTTCCCAAGAGTCAGTTATGTGCCATGCGTGATACACGCTTAGGCGATCAAGTATCTTTCGATAAATGACTGACAAGGCAGATTTTTAGGTTGCCATTTCTTTCTGCGGTAGACCAGTTTCCATCCAAGGCTATAGAACCCAGTATGTCCTGTTATTTACCCATAGCTGGAGAAGAAGCATAGGATTCATACCTTTCCCAAGGGTATTAAAACGTAAGTGAATGTAACGGATTCCACTGGAATTCGAACTCGGCTCTCTCATTCTTCAGTCTGAGCCGCTATCCATTATTCTACCCCAGAACAGTAGTTATACACTATTTATTATATAAGTTTAATAAAAAATAAACCTCGAGAATGGCTAATAGATGAGCCGAAATCGTTTTTATGTTTGTATCACTTTTGTTACCAACTATACCACATTTTCATATTCTCAAATCAGGCATGAAAGGTGAAATTTTGTCAGAACCTGGAAGTAAATGGATTGTGAATGTTTTAACGATCAAAGCACTTTCTATACATTTTCGTCTTAGTAAATTACTTCTCTTTTTAATTAACGTAGCATTTTTTTAAAATCAAAATTATGGTCCGTCTGATTACGGTGAACATTGAATGTGTTGTCTTGTAAAAGATCCTATTTTGAGTTCATATAGTTTTATTTAATTTCCTTGATGTTTCTCCTATGTATACCTTGTGGCAATAATTACAGGTGGTAGAGTAAATTCCTCCTTAAAGTTTTAGCTGATTATTTTGTTTTGTCGTAATTAAGCCTTTTTATTGTTTAAGAAGTTGTTACACATTTTATGTTAGCAGAGCTAAATTATTTTGAATTGCAAAAGTTGGTGGGTTTGATTCGTTCAGTTTGTCAGAATTGTCCATTTTTCTATTTTTAATAATTTTAAAAGACTTTTGTTTCGCGTCGAATATGAAATAATTAGGGGACTGGAAGAGCTTAGAAATATTTTCAATGTATTTCTCTTCGTGTAAATACCGAGGGCTTCAAATTCTGATTGCTTTCAACTTTAGGTAGAAAAATAAAGGGTTCAGTTCGACATTCCAAAGAAGAATCCCGGAACGTACAACGGCCGAAACTTTGCAATAAATATGTCGACAAAGATGAGGACAATACTCCGAATAATGTAAATAGTGTTTTGTGAAAATTATTAACGTCTACTTGAGATTTTTATGGTTAAAATGTTTGAGAATTTTAACACATCCAACGTTACGGATAAAAAATAGTGAACTTTAGTTTTTTTGTGAGATTTAGCATGAGCAAAACAAATTTGGGCTAAAAGATCCCCCCCACCCAAAATGACCCCAGAATGACGTCAAAATCCGCAATGGTTTTTCCTCCATTAATAATAGACAGTTGTACTTACTTAAATTTGTAACGTATATAAATTTAGGTAGAAAAAAAAAAAAAGCAAATGTTGATAAGATAGCGTGGGTCACGAAAGCACTGCTCGGTGCACCCAATCAGACTTGGCACCCTCCACGGTCGGGGGTAATAAGCACCGGCCCTGGTTATCAGTCCCTTACAAGTATTCAACGAAGAAAAATATACAAGTAATCGTGTTTAGACCCGAATTGCGGGCCAGGAGAAAAAAAATTGACAATAAAAAGTATTTCAATTTGAATTGTAGGATCATGCGTATTTTTTTTTTTTTTTTTTCATTGGCGGTTTTGTTATTGAATCACTTTGTTTAATTCAGTTTTTCTTTTCTTTTTTCATTAAGTGTCGCTTATTTGCGGACAAAGGTTGGGTGTGGAGAGGTTTTCAATGAATGACTTGTCTTAGTTGTCCTCCACTTAACCGAGGAGATTTGCTCAGCAACTTGTGTGTTTACATCTGATTCTAATTTGGCCGTGAATTTGACCGTTTCTAAACAACGGCCCTTGTGTGCGCGGACATTCAAACCATAGACGGCAGATTGTTTCACGATGTCAAGACGCTTTTTTCTCCAAATCTTTACTCCTTTTCGGTTGTTTTCTCTTTCCTCTAATGACTTTTCTATCTCATTTTCTTTTTCATTTTATTCTTTTCATTCATTCATTCATTCATTCTTTTTGTTTTTTTCTCTTTATTTTTTCTCTTTGTTCGTCTTTTCGTTTTCTTCGCTTCCTTCGCTTCCTTCCTTCCTTCCTTCCTTCCTTCCTTCCTTCTCTGCTTCTTTCTTTTCTGTTTTTCTTTTCCTTTCCTTCCTTCTTTCCTTCATCCTGTCTTTCTTTCTTTCTTTCTTTCTTTCTTTCTTTCTTTCTTTCTGTAACCACCTCTTCCTTCCTCTACTTCTCCTTCCTTCCCCTACTCATTTGTCCTTCTTCCACTACTTTTTCCTTCTTTCCCACCTTTCCCACTTCCTTCTTTCCTTCCTTTCTTCTTCTTCTTCTTCTTCTTCTTCTTCTTCTTCTTCTTCTTCTTCTTCTTCTTCTTCTTCTTCTTCCCTACCTTCGTTCTTTTCTTCTTCATTCTCTTTCTTTCTTTCTTTCTTTCTTTCTTTCTTTCTTTCTTTCTTTCTGTAACCACATCTTCCTCTACTTCTTGTTCCTTCCTCCACTACTTCCTTCTTTCCCACCTTTCCCACTTCCTATTTTCCTTCTTTCCTTCTTCTTCTTCTTCTTCTTCTTCTTCTTCTTCTTCTTCTTCTTCTTCTTCTTAGCGCCTCTGTTTCATCTTTCTTTCCTACCTTCGTTCTTTTCTTCTTCATCCTCTTTCTGTCTGTCTTTCTTTCTTTCTTTCTTATTCCATTACCTTCTCCTTTATTCCTTATTCATTTCCTCTTTTTCCTGTTTGCCATCTTCCATTCTTTCTTTCTTTCTTTCTTTCTTTCTTTCTTTCTTTCTTTCTTCGTCCACTTCTTCTTTCCTCCTCTACTCCTGCCTTCCTTTCTTCTCTTTTCCTTCCTTCATTTCTTCTTTCTTTCCCTCTCTTTTTTTCCTTCTTTCCCTACTCTACTTTCTTCTTCTTCTTCTTCTTCTTCTTCTTCTTCTTCTTCTTCTTCTTCTTCTTCTTCTTCTTCTTCTTCCAATATATTAACATGAAATAGAATTCTCCTGCAGAAAAGAACAAAAATACTAAACAAAACGATACAAAAAAAAAGAAGACATATTGATTTAAAAGAATTGTATTTGGCAATTTTTGCCTAAAATTTTATTAAACCTCAGTGCGCAGTAATTCTTCATTTTATGTTTCGCATTCAAAATAAGTGCGGAACTTTTTCTTTCTCGGT
Source organism: Acanthosepion esculentum (assembly GCA_964036315.1). NCBI lineage: Eukaryota > Metazoa > Mollusca > Cephalopoda > Sepiida > Sepiidae > Acanthosepion > Acanthosepion esculentum. The sequence goes on from OZ038499.1 coordinate 93,945,433, forward strand.
TGTCAGAAATCAAAGCAAGCGTTACAGACAGAATGGCCTTTTTATAATATGGCTAAATTATCTTGAAAGTTTTATCTCTATCTACTGCTTGTTGGCCGGACACAAATCAAAGGGTTGTTTGTTAAAATTGGTCAGGTCAAGAGCAAAATTCTAGCGATCCTGTTCAAGATAGAAGTTTACGTCTCGTAGCAAATTAATTTGCGATGGTTATTTCCTAAAAGGACGCATTGCAGCCGGCGCCCACACCCTTTCCGACACTTGTAGTTTCTCTTCTTGTGTCCTCTTCGAAATGAATTAACGGTCGTACTTCGATGTAACCCTAGTATCATACCTGCAAAATAATGGACTTTTTTTTTGTTGCACAAGAAAACAATATCAAGAACTGCATTTACAAGATATCATGCAGTAAAGACGGGAAAAGTGAAACCAATTAACTGCTAAGAAAATAAAAAAAAAGTGGGCACCGGGATTATATAAGTTTTATTTTTTTTACTGTTGTCTATCCAATACAAGGCCCAAGAGCCACTCAGGGTAGAGGGTTACTGAATAAGGATGTTGAAAGTAGATAACAGTTCACCCGAGACTTGAATAGGTAAAGATTATACTTTTCGGGGAAGTATGCTCACGGGAGGCTGTTGCACGATGTAACCGTTCAAAGGAAGAAACTGTCCAAACAGTTCTTCTTTACCAATGGAATACGAATGAAAGGAGGATGAACTGACCCTGTATACTGGTGGAACTAAGGCATGAACTCCGTTAAAACATTTGCCATGGAAATAGCGACAGATTAGCGAGAGGTTTGCGAAAGTTTCATCTATGCGAAAGAAGTTTTCTAAGCGTAGCTTAGATGTGGCACATGGCCGAAAGAATGGGGTACCCAATGAGGATCAAACGCACTACCCATTCTTAATTGTTCTGGCAAGACAGGCTTGCCAATGCAGAGGTGCACTAATCATTTTCTAAGCGTAGTTTAGATGCGGTTTCTTCTTTTATGTGCCGTGTCCCTTTAGGACGTAGACGATCATGGCTCTCCATTTCTTCCTGCCTCTTGTAGCTCTCAATAAGTTTGCGCTTTTTGTTATTTCTCACAGACCCTGTTCTGCCATCCACATGTTTAGGCCGGTTACGTCACGCGTTGCTTCCCTTTGTCTCTCCTTCCCTCTATCCGCCCTGTGAGTATCAGGTTTTCCAAGCCCTCCTTTCTCATTAGTTGTCCCAGAAATTTCAGCTGCACGTTAAGTATGCGTTTCCTTTTTGTTTGCATCCACTCCAAAGCCTCATCGTTGCTCACACGCTCGGTCCATGGTATCCTTAGCATCCTTCTGTAAAATCACACCTCTGTCGCCTCGAGTCTCTTCTTCATCTTTGAGGAGAACGTCCAACATTCGTAGCCGTAAAGGAGGGCAGATATTACATAGCAGTTCAGTACTCTTTTCATTGTTACCACCGAAATCCTCCTGTCTCGTAATACTCTGCCTAGCTTTAGAAATGCGTCTTTGGTCATCCCAATACGTCTTCGGGTCTCAGCGTCGCACTTACCGTCTTCTGTTAGAACATCTTCCCAGATATTGATTTTAGTGTCCCCGAACTGTAAATCGCATTTCGGTCTCATCTTTTTGCTGATGAATATTGTGGAGCACTCAATTGTAATTGATCCCGATGTAATTGATATACTAAACGTAGCTTAGATATGGCACAAGGCTGAAAGTACGGAGTATCGAACTCACTACTCTGTTTTAATTAGTTTAGCGAGTTATACTTGTTAACCATATGTTACGGAAATTTACACACGCACGCATGAACTCTCATAGCTATAAATAGGAGCAGATACTGCCTTTTGGAGAGGAAAGTGTCCAGCATAATCATTGGGGAATTTTTAAATTGTAGTTTTATTCCCCTCTCCCCACAGACAATGAATTGTACATATGAAGACTAGTTAGGATTTTCCAAGAGACAATGAGGTATTATGGTGAATGTAGTAAGAAAGGTAAGTAAGAATCTATTGTTTTGGTGTTAGGAATATTGTGGTATGTTTGAGTCAGTGTGTGTGGCTAGCTAAGTTGAAAGTTAAGACCGATGAAGATTGTCCTTTTCCTCATTCCCCATTTTGGCCTTGTGCCATATTTTCAGTATTTTAACAGATATAAATATCCAGCAGTCAGCTCTGACAGTCGGACCGAACATTCTTGCTGTAACACTCTCGTTTGTATATGTTTGTATTACTGTTTCTGTTAATATATTTGTTTAACTCAATTCCTCTCTTGTGTTTTTATTTCTGGTCCTAACAAGGCCACAACATCATTACACCACCTTAAAGTGCCCAACGATTTTCTAAGCGCTGTTTTAATGTGGCACAAGGCCGAAAATGCGGAGCACCCAGTGAGGATGGAACCCACTACTCAGTCGTAATTGATCTAATAAGACAAGGTTGCTTAGCCATTACACCACGTTAAAGTGTTCCGGTGAAAGTGGTTATAAAGTTAAAATCATTTCCTCACCCACAAGGGGCTACAGAGATGATTCTTAGCCCCGTCAAGACTGGACAGTAAGGATTGAGCAACGCCAGCCCAGATATGGCAGCAATATACAATTTTTGGTCTGATCTGATATGTAGAGACTACGAAATCAGGTATAGCTGTTCATGTATACAGGAAGAAAAAGCCACAGAAACCACTATGGTATGAAGTTAAAATGGAAATATAGCAACATTGTCGTATACGGCGGCTCAATGATTAATTGCATATCATCATCATCATCATCATCATCATCATCGTCATCATCATCATCACCACCACCACCACCACCACCACCATCATCATCATCATCACCACCATCATCATCATCACCACCACCACCACCACCATCATCATCATCATCATCATCATCATCAGTGCCATGACCTGTTATAGTCGTAGGGTCACTGAGCACCAGACCAGTTCCATATTCATTCATAGCGAGTCTTAGGCAAGTTGACCTGGCGGAGACCATCCCTCTCCAGGTCAAACCACAGCCGATGCCTTTCAACATGAGGGCTCGATTCGTTGAAGGACAAATGGTCGTTGATTCCAGCGGAGGAACACTCCGGCCTGGCTGTTGACTTTCCGTCTAGAAAGCGCTCCGTCCAGTGATGCAGTTTCATCACCTCACTGGCCCCATGCATAGCTATGTAGCCCAGTCTACCCCATTGTACTAGATGTCCGTTGACACCTACAAAAACGCTTCATCTGCCCTTTGGCGGGTCTTGTCATTCATACCTGCTGGGTGTCTAGCCGTTCCCCTCGTTAGAAAATCCTGATGGGGGAACCGGTTTATTCGCCGATGACTCGACTAATAATTCAGTCAGTAGGCCGGGTAACGTTTATGGAAGTCCCCCAGTTCGAAAACATTAAAGATTTAAGGATCTAAAACGCTATTGTCGTAACGAATAAAATCCGTTGCAAAGATTTCGTGAAAGTTGTAAATTCGATCTCTTTATCCTCCTATTTTCTTTAAAGGTACGTTGTAATAAACATGAAGAAACTGACCTGTAAAAGTCAATGTATAATAGTAAGGTCAAAAACAGCTAGAAGGTTTGCAAAAAAGACATGAAATGCTATTAATAGTAAGGGTAATGGTAATATTAACCATTTCAACAGAGGAAAACAACGCATAAGTTCCCTAGCGAGCTTGATAAAATGGATGTCGGAAGAAGGTATTTACAAGAGATAACAAAAAGACAAAATTTATTAAGAGCTACAAAAGACAGGAAGTTGTGGAGAGCCATGATCGTTTACGTCCTGAAGGGATACAGCAGTTAGAAGAAAAAGAATGACCTCGAGTAAATGGATGGCCGAATAAGATTTAGAAGAAATAACAAAAAGACAAAATTTAATAAGAGTTACAAAGGATAGGAAATTGCGGAGAGCCATGATCACCTACGTTTTGAAGGGATACAGCAGATAGAAGAAGAATGAGCTTGAGTAAATGGATGGCCGAATAAGATTTAGGAGAAATAATAAAAAGACAAAATTTATTAAGAGCTACAAAGGACAGGAAAGTGTGGAGAGCCATGATTGCCTTCGTCCTGAAGGGATACAGCAGTTAGAAGAAGAAGAAGAAGAAGAAGGAGAAGAAAGAGAAAAAGAAGAAGAAGAAGAAGAAGAAGAAGATGAAAGAGAAGAAGAAGAAGAAGAAGAAGAAGAAGAAAGAGAAAAAGAAGAAGAAGAAGAAGAAGAAGAAGAAGAAGAAGAAGAAGAAGAAGAAGAAGAAGAAGAAGAAGAAGAAGAATGAGCTTGAGTAAATGGATGGCCGAATAAGATTTAGGAGAAATAACAAAAAGACAAAATTTATTAAGAGCTACAAAATACAGGAAGTTGTGGAGAGACATGGACGTCAGCGTCCTGAGGGGTCACAGCACGTAGGAGGAGGAGGGTTGACAAAATTTAAACGTAAATCCAAAAATATATTCCTGTTTTGATATTCAGCAGCAATTACCTTAAATTGTGGTGTACAATTCGATCTGGCCTACAAGTCGACCTCAAGATTTCTAACTCAAAGTTCTGAGTTAGGTCTATAGCTACCGTATAGGTCGACCTCATAAACATACGGTAGGCTACAGGTGGATACAACATTTAGGATTACCGGTAAATGAAGTTAGGTACCTGGAGACATTTGGCATTCCTTGGCCAGTGCTTCTCTTTAGGGTGAACCTAGTAGGACACCACAGATCAACTTCTCTTAGAACGAAGTTTTGTTATTGACATTAAATTCGGGTATCTGGTAGACACGAGTATACAACGGCCGAAACTCTGTGAAACACCGATGATGAGTATCATTGACGGGCCTAGGGTTTGCTGGCAACCCGGGCAAGCTGAACTTCTGTGCCCTGACAGGTATTAGTTTTTTAAATTTTCACAAGGCGAAAAACTGAAAATGTAAATAAGTTTATTAAAATATACAGCTTAATAAAATATTAATTACAACTTAATAAAATATTAATTACCTGAATAATAAAATATTAATTATCTGAAGCATTTATTAATTACCTGAAGCATTTATTAATTACCTGAAACATTTCTGCAAATCTTTTCATGGCACTTTCTACACCGATCTTCGTTGATTTGATTTGGTTTGTTTTACGGCATATCAACCTCAATGCCGACAAGATTTTTAGGAGATGTTCCTATGAATAGAACATGTCTTTGTAAGAAATCTGTTTGTGGGAGATTAGGTTTCACTGATGCATTTTTGTAAAAAATGGTTTTTGTCGAGAGTCAAATCTATTGCTAGTAATAATTCTTTTTCAAAAATGTAATTGCTGGTAATTTTTAAATAAAAAAAATGTATTCTATTTACATTATTCGGACTATTGTCTTCATCTTTGTCGCCATATTTATCACAACGTTTCGGCCCTTTAGTATTTGTCTATATTTCTGAGATGAGGTATTATGTACACTATTTACATTATTCGAACTATTCTCCTCATCTTTGTTGACATATTTATTACAACGTTTCGGCCCTTTAGTGTCTGTCTATATTTCTGAGATGAGGTATTATGTGCACTATTTACATTATTCGGACTATTGTCCTCATCTCTCTCGCCATATTTATTACAACGTTTCGGCCCTTTAGTATCTGTCTATATTTCTGAGATGAGGTATTATGTACATTATTTACATTATTCGAACTATTCTCCTCATCTTTGTTGCCATATTTATTACAACGTTTCGGCCCTTTAGTGTCTGTCTATATTTCTGAGATGAGGTATTATGTACACTATTTACATTATTCGGACTATTGTCCTAATTATTGTCGCCATATTTATCACAACGTTTCGGCCCTTTAGTATTTGCCTATATTTCTGAGATGAGGTGTTATGTACACTATTTACATTATTCGGACTATTGCCTTCATCTTTGTTGCCATATTTATCACAACGTTTCGGCCGTTGTACGCTCCGGCCTTCTCCAGGAGGTTGAAATGTTGAAGTGAACCCTTTATTTCGCTCACTGGGGTAGACTGTTCTAGTTCCACGTGCCATGTTTATTGGATGTCAGTTATCAGTTATCTTCTGTTAATTCACCTCTACAAGTTATCCACTGCCTTAACCAGGTATTGAACTCACAACTCTTTGGATCCTGTCACTGGATCTAACCAACACCTTTATCCACTGTGGCATGTGTCTTTATGGACATCTGTGTATCTTTCGATACATGACTGAAAAGGTAAATTTTTGTTATCCCCGCAGTAGCTTGCCATTTCTTTCTGCGGTAGACCAGTTGACATCCCAAACTATAGAACCCGTCCTGTCCTGCTATTTACCCATAGTTGGAGGGAGAAGAATAGGATTCATACCTTTCCCAAGGGTATTAGCACGTAAGTGAATGTAATGGATTCGACTGGAATTCGAACTCGGCTCTCCAATTCCTCAATCGGCGTCGCTATTGGATAAAATAAATTTCAACTTTTAAACTCACATTCCGTAAGTTGTGGCGTACAAAGTCGACCTGGCCTACAAGTCGACTGCAACATTTTTAGCTCAAAATTCCGAGTTAGGCCTATACCTACCCTCTAGGTCGATCACCAAATAGGCTACAGGTGGCCCAAAATTTAGGGCTAGTGTTAAATGAAGTTAGGCTAGAGTATACGATGACTTGTGTCAAAACTATGTAAAATCATACCAGTTACCTGTATATTGAGACACTAATCGTAATATCTTTCCATATAGCGTCATATATATATATATATATATATATATATATATATATATATATATATATATATATATATATATATATACAGGGTTTTCATAAAGTTCGTGTGCACTTTAAAAAAATGTATAACTTTATTTGTATTTGCGATAGAAATAATCTGTAAAAAATGTTATAAAGTTTAATGTACCTAGTTTTAAGTATTGCTAAAATAGCTAATATGATTTCAGGCATTACTGTAAATCAGTTGGCAAATGTTTTCCGTGAACCGCAAAATCGTATTACCCTTTGTATTGCTAATGATGGAGCACATGTGGAAACTTAAAGAAAATTTCAATAAAACCTTAAAAAATATAGATTTACTTCTTTCTAATCCTTTTTTAAAAATTATTTCTATCGCAAATACAAATAAAGTTATAATTTTTTTAAAGTGCACACGAATTTTAAGAACACCCTGTATAGCAAGCAACTTCCAACACACACGGGTAGGTACCGTATATTGTATCGGTATAACTTTGCGAACATTTCAAATTTGCTAGGATCTATTGCAGAAGAATTCTTTAACTGCATTAACATTTGACTGTAATACCGTAGTCTGAAAAAAAAAAGTCTGATTAAAATAGAAAAGAATTTACTAAGAAAATGCATTGAAGGTGCACTTAATTCCCAATTCTCTTCGGATCCTATATCGCCCATTATCGCAAAAAGTATTAGTATAGGGTGTTCCAATAACTTGGACCGATTTTAAATGTGAATTAAATTTAAGCGTCTAATGATTTTTTTTCTTTTTCTCTTACATTTAACAGCTTACGTTCTGAGGAAAAAAAACTGGGACGCAGACATAAAAAAATAGGTAAATATTCTTCTCTTGCTGATAGATTTTTTTTTTTACTCCTGTGGCAGTGGAGACTTCGGGGGTTATTGGTCCTCGTTCGATGGCGTTCCATCGGAGGATTGGCGCGATTGCGTCTCGATTAAGGGACGAGCCTCGCGAAACGGAGTGGCTCTTGCAGCGTGTCTCACTGGTGATGGTACATGGTAATGCTTTCTCCATCATTGCGGCTGGCAGAGGATAGCAAAAAAAAAAAACACCCCCCCCCCCAAAAAATAAAAAAACAAAACAAAAAAAACATTTTGTCTATAGTTAATTGTTCAAACATAATTACGTGAACAATTCGGAAAAAAAGAGAAATTAAATTAAAAAAAAACTATTAAAATAGAACTTACGGTTACATCTATCTATTTCCACAGTAAAACGATGAGACCTAATTGCCAATCTAGTCGTACGCTTAAATACACGCGGTCGAACTACCAAGGAGTAATATTTATTTTGGAAAATACAAAAATGTGGCACAAAGCCAAAGGGGGGTATAGAGGAAGGCTGGTCTTCAATCGGTCTTAACTTAAATTTAGACCAAAACAACACATTTTTACTTTTGTGATGCCACGAATACCCGTTGCCACTTTTGTAATTCTCGTTGTAGTAGAGACTTTGTAATCGCAGATACAACTATAGTAACGCCTTTGAACAATGCTGGTGTCAGACGCCTTCGAATAACACTCGCACTAATAGTACTTGCTCGATAATACTCGCTCGAACAGTAATCCGTGTAGTGATCCGAATAGAGACATAGCATAGTGAATAGAATAGAGAATAGCGGTCCTTATAGTAATAGAGGATAGAATAGAAATAGCGATCCGAATAGTACTAGAGGATAGATTAGAAATGGGGATTCATCGAGACGTCACGCGCCTTCCTACATATATGCGTTTCCTCTATGGTCACGTGGTCTACTTTATTCAGTAATGGGATCGCCTGTGTTTGCTTATTAGTGATCTATGTTCAAAGTCAAATGTCAGCAGCGACACTTTATTTCTATATAACACTTACTGACCATTCTTACTACATCCTCTATAGTACTTCCAAGTCTCTATTGAACTAGTTCCAAAATGTACAATTTTTCGGCGGGGGTGGGGATTAAAATGACAATTTAATGAAAGGAAAGTTTGTTCATTAGAACAATAGCCATGAAAATAGAAGACAGAAGGAAGCCCCATAACGGCGACAGGAAAATGACTTTGTATTCCAGCTTAGCCTTTTGCATTGTTACCATTGGGAAAGGCATGAATCAATTAAGTCGCCGTTTTCTTTGCTAGAGTCAATGTCAAAATGTCCTACAGATATCCATATGAGTAGTGAAAAGAAAGAAACGATGCTTTTAATTTATTGATATCACAGAAGGTCGAACTGTCGGAAAAAACCTTGACAGGGGTCCTAAGTGTGAAGCGGCTGACTGACGACTTTGCCGTTGGAACGACCACTATATACGATTTAAGGAAACAGACGGAGAAATTGTTAAAGATTTATGCTGAAAGTGATAAACAGAACTTAATGAAAAGTAGAAAAACCCTTCAAAGAGCAAAAAAAAAAAAAATGATGATCACGAACGTGTATTGATAGTGTGGATTCGTCAACCACGGAGTGAACAGATGCCGCTTATACAAGGTGCGGCTGGTGTTTGAGGACAGATTTTATGGATTAGTAAAAAAACTTACTGAACAAATGAATATAATTATATTCGATTTGAGTACCTCGGCGTGGTGTAATGATTAGCAAGTTTGTGTCGCTAGAACAATTACGACTGAGTAATGAGTGCGATCCTCACTGGGTGTCCCATACTTTCTGCCTTGTGCCATATGTAAGCTACTCTTAGAAAATCATTACGGCACCTCGAGGCGGTGTAATGGTCAGCAAGTTTGTCTCGCTAGAACAATTACGACTGAGTAGTGAGTTCGATCTTCACTGGGTGCTTCCTACTTTCGGACTTGTGCCACATCTAAGATACGCTTAGAAAATCACCATATTTTGGGCACCTGAGGCGGTGTAATGCTTAGCAAGCTTCTCTCGCTAGAACAATTACGACTGAGTAGTGAGTTCGATCCTCACTGGGTGCCCCCCTTTCTTCCAGCCTTGTGCCACATCTAAGCTACGCTTGGAAAATCGCTATAATTATATTTGATTACAAACAAGTAAACATGAAATTTAGCTAACTATTATTTAATTTTATTCAATAAACCCACCACTAGCATCAATAACTGCCTCTACACGAGGTCGAAATCGGCTGCAAGTTCTGATTAATTGGTCCTTATTTATGTCAGACATTACTCGAACTATTGCAGCTTTATGAGAGTCTTTGGTGTAATGAGGCTGTTTATTAACCTCCTTCTCAACAACGATCCACACATAATACTCTAGTGGATTGAGATCTGGAGAGTTAGGAGGCCGAATGTTGGGTGTGATGTGGTCGTACAAATGGTCAGCCCTCTATTCTTGTGTTCGTAGAGCCTTGTGGGATGGAGCCGAGTCTTGCTGGAATATGTAAGGCTTGCCGTTGCATATGTTGCCAATCCAGGGCTTGACAACTGTTTCTAAAACCTCAATGTAAGCAGCAGCATTTACTCTAAGACCTTGTGGAAAAAAAGTGTGGTGGCATAACACGTCCTTCATTGCTAATAACACCCAATACCATAACACTTGAAGGAAATTTTGTGCGCATCACTCTTGCCACCTCAGAAGGATCTGAACAAAGCCATCTGTCATTTCTTCTGTTAAGATTTTGATCTTGATCAACATTTTTCTCATCTGAGAAAAAACAAATCACACCAGCTTATGAAGGATTTTTAAGTTTTTAAAAGCCTTTTGGATCTGTTTAAACGGTTTTCTTTTGTTTTTTAAGACACAAATTGACGTCTCTTCATCACGTAGGCCTTGTATCGAATGTCTTCATGAACACACCTTCTGATTGTTTTTTTTTCAGACACATGCAGCTTTTTGGCAATTGACCTCATTGATTGACCTCGGTTTTCATCGTCTGTTTGACTTCCTGAATAAATTCGGATGTTCTCTCTTTATCAGAACGTGCAGAATGTCTTTTACGTTTTGATACAGACATTGGGCAACTGTCAGCGTCTTCTAACTCTTTTCGTATCTTGTGGACAAACGATCTTGCAACTCTGAGGAAACGTGCAATATCCAAATCGCTATGATCATGTCTTTTTATTTCATTTGTTATCGAAGAGTTTGCCATTCTTGATTTCTGAAAAATAAAATAACATGACAAATTAGTGGGAAGCAGTATTAATCTTAAATCTGTATGTCCTCAAATATCAGCCGCACCCTGTATAATGCTTATATCTTCAAGGTATATGTATAAGCTGTTATGAAATATAAAGGGATATCGTGTTTATAATAGGGTTCCATTCCAAAGCTGCCCCATTTTATAGACGCTATTGTAATGACAAAAATACGCAGGTGTAGGCTTTAAGAAACATTTATTCAACTGACAATACAAGGTTCGCGTATAGTGTCCTTTTATAGTCCCAGTAAACAAAAATAGCTCTCTCAAAGATGAGAGTAACAAAACAAGGGGAGACCAATCTTGATTATTCATATACAAATTAAATAGCCTGTGTTCTAAAATTAATATATATATATATATATATATATATATATATATATATATATATATATATATATAAAAGTGAACATAGAATTCAACACTTAGAGGCGACAGTCTGTTTCATGCTAGATGCAATCGTCGGGCCACGAGTGCTGTTATTTTTCTCGGCTATTTATATATACGGGTCAGTGGTGCATTGTGGGAACTCATGAATACCCACAATGCACCACTGACCCGTATATATAAATAGCCGAGAAAAATAACAGCACTCGTGGCCCGACGATTGCATCTAGCATGAAACAGACTGTCACCTCTAAGTGTTGACTTCTATGTTCACATTTATATTTACACACGCTCTATCTCTGATATTGAGCACTTTATCCCAGAAATATAGCACACTTTAAGACTATATTTCTTCATATATATATATATATATATATATATATATATATATATATATATATATGTATATATTATAATTTTATCATATAGACAAAACCATTTTACTCACTACAAAGATGCAACTTCGTTTCAGTGCATTTCAACTGCACTTCGACAGGTGAGAATCGAAAATGTTTATGAAGAATCCTGCTTGTAGGCAAGCCGTATGTGAATAAAATTATAATAAATAAATAATTATCGCTCTACTATCGGTATCGAGCCCTCTTTTGGATTAATGCCGTGAACGTTGGAATTTATAGATTACTTTCGTTCTCATCGCATCGGGTATATAGTAAACCAAAAATAACATTCCCAATTACTACTAGAACTATCGCTACAATTTTACCTACTCAAAAGTAATACTATCCCCTGTCTCTATCTTTCCTTCCCTACCTCTCACTCTTAGGACGCTTGTGAGATGATGTGCCTAAACTTTTGGCCGGTGTTTATCGGCATGAAAAAATCACCACAGACCAGTCAACATTAAATACCCAATCCATTCTTCACCAAACTGCTATCAACAAGCACTATTGTTTCACTCTGTAACCTATTTTTTTTAAATGTATATTTTTCTTCTCAAATAAATGGAAAAAGGAAGTGATGTTTCACATACGGCTTGCTTACAAGCAGGATTTTTCATAACCATTTTTGATTCTCACCCGTCGAAGTGCAGTTGAAATGCACTGAAACGAAGTTGCATCTTTGTAGTGAGTAAAATGGTTTTGACTATATGATAAAATTATAATATATATATATATATATATATATATATATATATATATATATATACATTAACCTCGAACCCGTTGATGAATGTTATGATCCCTGTTTATAAATTCCAGTTGTATAAGGTCTTTTTTTACTACAAGCTTTCGATTGTTCATACAGTCATCGTCAGGTATAGAAATAGATATGTCTTTTTTACATCCAGGTAATAACAGGACAACGAAAGTTAAGATGTACTCCGAAATAGTTTTTTTTGGAAATGTGTTATTGTTAACTGTGAAAATTCTTTTGGAGCGTGCGGTCGCAACGCTGAGGTTGAATTTTTTTTTTTAATTTGAATTGTGCGTTTTTGTACTAATATAGTAATATGAGAATTCTTTCTTAAGTTTTTTTCAGTCAATGTGGCATGAACTAAATTGTTCAATAAATAGAGGAATGTCACCGTTATTTGCACATCGGATCAGTTATTTTAATATCAAGTATGTGGTGCAGTTCAATTTACATTACATAAATCATTCATACAAAAAGCAGATAGTGAAGTTAATGATATAAATGGCAAGAATCACTCTGGCAAACAATTTTTAATAATAATATATATATAAACCGAAGCACTTCTGGTCCAAAGAATTTCGGATAAAAGATTGACAACCTCTGCTAACTTTACTAGTTTGTTTTCAGCGTGCCGTTTGTTTACTTGTGCGTGTCCGATTGAGTGCTAATGCAATGTGGGAAAATAATTTCAGAGAAATCTTACTGTGGCAAAAGCATGCCACTTCACTTCTGTTTCAAAAGCCGCTTGAAGAGGCTGCCGACAATGATACAAAGAATGAACAATTAAGTTATCCTGCATCTGTACAGACAACTTAAGAAACGTATGCTGGGAATTTTCCAATACGCCTCCACACAACGACAATCCTTTAAAATAATTAAATAACGTTAACCGAAAGAGAGATAATAGCTGTTTTTAGTGTTTTTCTTTTTACCTCGAAATGTTCCACACTAAATCACATCGCATATGGAAGGTTCATGTGAGCTATTGTACCAGTTGAGAGAAAGAATTTCCATCGTTTATCTTATTCCCCACTAAATCACATCGGTTATTTGTTTGAGCTGTTGTACAAGTTCATAGGCAATAATTTCCAGCGTTTAACTTTTTCTACACTAAATCACATCGCTATTGTAATAATATGTTAGAACACAATTGAAAGGTTTATTCGAAAATCGGACTTTATTTTCCATCCAACCTAATACGATTTTCCAGTGTATACGGAGGGTGTGTCACGTATTTGAGAACATATAATTAACAAAAAAAAAAAAAACGACACTTTAATCATTAAGAATGAGTAATATATTTCTGTGCAATTATTATAATATTATTTTAGAAGACAAAAGGTTTATTTTAAAATCGGACGTCATTTTCCGAACAACCAAATATTATTCAAATTCCGGATGCAAATTCGTAGTCACGGTTTGAAGTAAATTTTACCCCTTCTGTCGCCTCCGTTTTATTGTTTTAATTTATATTTTTGAACAGTTTTTGTTTCTTTATTAACCTTCACTTAACACTAGGATGGCCGAGGTGTCGTTTTCGACACCTTCAAATTTTCAACAAATTACTATGGAATAACTAGTTTTGGTTCGATGCTGAGGCTTATGGACAATTATTGAATTTTACCAAAGATGCTTAACAGACTTAATTCTTTAAAAAATATTCAGTGGAATAGCTGATATTTGAGGTTTTACCTTGAATGTCCGAGGTGTCGTTTTTGACACCTAGGCTATTTATAGGGTAAATGCATTGAAATAATATCATAACACGGCAAATGTGCAAAGGATGAAACTAGGGTACTGTTAGTGACATGTAAAGATTGTGGAATCTAAGATATTGCTAAATAGTCGGTCCTACAGGATTGTAGAAAGAATGTTGTAGCCTACTTCAAAATGATGTCTAATGTTGTGTAATAGTAATATTCTTTAATAAACTATGTATTGCAAACATATGAGTAATTTCATTAACCATATATGATTATTTTTCATGCGAAATATTAAAAAAACAATCATAAGGTGTCGAAAACGACACCTTGGCCATTTTATATATATCAAAGGAGCTGGCCATCCTAGTGTTAATGCTTTGAATGTTAGTTTCCAGACTTTTAGTAGAGAACAAATTTTTAACACTGAATTACAATTCTCTTTTAATATCTAAAGTTTTGGCTTTACAAAAATACGGATAGGGGAGATTATAATGGATTATCAGTTCTAGTGAAATGTATGAGTGTTAAAACAGATTAGTTTGATTTGGCCTTGTTAGTTAGATAGCCCACCATAAGAGGGGTATAAAACAAGAAAATCATATTGTCAAGTGAAACAACAAATTTATATACATATAAATCAATTTAGGTCTTTACAAATAAAATTAATATATTTTGGTTGATACAAGGTCGTCAAAATGTTCGTAGTAGTCCTTGCAAGTATGAGTTTATGTGTACGTAGGTAGGAACGTATGTGTGGATGTATGTATGTATGTATGAGCGTTATCGTAGGGTAGGAATGTCTTTGAAGTAATCGCTCAGTCTTAAAATGTTCCGTTCGTTTATCAAGTATCAAAGAGGTGAGGGAGAAATGTAGAGATAATAATAACGCTCGCTTGACGTTGTGACAAGCGAACTTGCCCGTCTTTTATTTTATTTGTGAGGCTTGAAAAGGTCATTTGGGAATTCACTCCCGGATATGATTCGGGCCTTTTCATTGGACGATGAACAAACTTCGCGTCGGCTCGCGAAAAGGTCCATAAAAAATGTGTTTCTGAGAATTGAAGATTATTTGAATTTTGTTTTTAAACGATTCCTAGTTTTCTATTGACCGAAAAACATTTCACATCAAGGTGTGAAATTTCACGAGTTTTGTTTTCGGATTCGTGTGTGTTAAGCAAAGTTTGTAGATTCGAGTCTTTTTAATTTCTAACAAAATCAATGAGCTTAGCATTTGAATTTTAAATCTTGTTTTGTTCACTATAAATATGGCAATGTTTGAAATGACAAAAAAAACATTATGCTTTATGAAATTTTATCGAAAATAAAGCATAATATATTTTTAAAAAAAATCCACATTACAACCAAAAACGTTTGCAGTTTCTCTTTTCTTTTTAATATACACACTTTTCACTCCTTGGAACAACTACAACCTCTTCCCCCTATATATATATATATATATATATATATATATATATATATATATATATATATATATATATATGTTCAAGGTTCAATTATCCACATAAAGAATGCATACGTCTTGTTGGAACATCTTCGAATCTCCATCTGTTATGTTTACAAAATGTAAACAGTTTTTTACGAAAAGGTTAGATTTACGTTTCCGTTTACGAAATCTAAGTTTACGAATTGTTTAGGTTTTACGATACGTTTAGCTTTTATTGTAATGTAATGATGGGTGTATTTCTACTATTCCCTTAATCCCAGAAATGTTTTGAGAGAGCAGTGCTATTTATGTATTTTACATTGCCTAAAGTCATTCGATGATGGCAGAAACGAAATAAAATTTAACATCGTTACCGGAACGTATGCTAGCTCGGTATACAATACTATCTATCATACATTGACCGTTTAACGGACATATTTTTTTTCGGCAGTTGCATTTAGTTTTTTAAAAATTAACTTTAGCTGTTTAATGTAATATTGTTATGTTGGGATATAGATTTATCGAGGTTATTAACGCTGCTATAGTTGATGTTTACATTATTTTTATTAAAAATCTTTTTTAGTATTGGTGAATGATTGAAGTGCTTATGAATTAAGTTTAGGAAAATCCTGCCGATATTCGCTTGAACAATTACATCTACCGCCTTTCCCATTGTAAGATTTGGCTCTTGCTACAAGATCCCACCTGATAAATGTATTACCACCATTCTTTAATTGCCTGAAATATTTAGAGAGAGCAGTGCTGTTTCTGTATTTCATATTGCCTAAAGGTATTTGATGATGGTAGAATGATTCCAGGGATTTTCAGTGGAACCAAAATAATATTTGACATTATCAGAATGTAAGCTAGCTCGGTATACAATATTATCAGTCATACATTGTCTGTTTAAGGGACAGATCATATTTTTTCAGCATATGCATTTATTTAAAAAAAAAATGAACATTGCCTTTTTTGGAAATATATTTATTTAATATAATGTTATATTGAGATTATAGCTTTATCAATATTACTAACACTGTTATAGCTGATCTTAAAATTATTTTTGTTAAAAATCTTTTTTTAGTGGTGAATGATTAAAGTGCTTTCAAATTAAATTTAGGAAAATTCTTCCAATATTTGTTTGAATATTATGATTAAAGGGTGGATTAAAACCATATAATGTTACACCTACAGTGTTTCTATTTATTTTTACTTTCTTTGTCTTTTTCTAAATACTCTAAATTTACTTTATGGTTGCTTAGTTCTAAAGCTTTTATACATCTAATTTTATTATTATCAAATATTTCCTTATTGTTGGTTGATAATCTAACTTGAACTGATTTATGTAAATTATCTTGAATTTTGTGTTGGTGGCTTGATTCTTTACTGACGTATCTGTGATTATATAGATATTTGATATATGATTTGTAAAAATCAGTATTCAAGTCCACATCGATATAGTTGGTCCCTTTAGCATTGGGGGTAGTGGTAATATTTAGCTCGTGATCTTTGAAAAATATTATCAATTCCTTTCTCAGTTAGTCTATATTTCTTTGGACAACCATTGTTTTAGAAATTCTTGCAAAAATCAAATACTTGTCGGATTTTAATGAAACTTTCAGGACTTATTCAGAAATGAATGGAATTATTTTTTAAATGTTTTGTTTTTATAATGTCTTTGTAGAAATACTTGTTTGTTTTTTTTACATCGGTTACACTCCAATTATTTAATTTTATGAAATTTCGTGAAATTCTTTTTCTAGCGATTAATGTTTATTTTAATTATAAGCACAAGTCATCGGAGATCATCACATTTTTTAGTAGAAAATCGTGAAATAAAAATGTAGTAAAACTAAGACATTATTTAATTAGGAAAGCTTTTAATTGATTTTATGAATAAAATATTAAAAGGACACTACTGTTAGAAAAATATTTTTCGATGAATAATTGCTTTGATCTAAAATTTGTTTTTTAGTAGAATAATTTATAAACATTTAAATCTTTTAAAATTCTGTATTAATTTGTAGCCGTCAAATTATATTATTATTAAATTTAAACTGCATTTACTAATCATAAATGAAAAAGCTCGCTACAGTTCAACGATCTGCAATATTTTAAAAAGTATTTTGTATATTTTTATGCGCGTATAAACGTGTCGATTTTTATAATTACGGCCTTCCATACAGAAATAGGAGCGGTACATATAGTAAATTTAAAATTTATTTTCTAACATTTTCTCAACACGCGCCTTCGTAAAGCCAGTGTACCTAAAATTCAGTAAATATTAGAATGCTTAAAATTTATTTATTTTTTTTAAGATTACTCGCTTGCTAAAAATATATAAAAGGCGTTCACGTTGTATTCGTCATGCAATTAAATTACTCTTATATTTGACTTATTTCAGTTTACTAATCAGAGTGTCAATACATCCTTAACAAGTCAAAGAATACCTCCCTCCATCTTAAACAACGTTGTTTTCTGTGATATTGTAAACTAATTCAGATTAATTAAGATTAAATCAGCTATTTATCTCAAATAGCGTTTTAAGAAAGTATTTCATTTTTTTTAAAAGTATATTTTAGTAAAAAGAATCATATCGCGTTGACAGATTTCTCAATATGGACGAATTTATAGATTTTTCTGATAATCAGAAAAACTGATTCCAGTCAATTTAAATTCGTTTTTTGAAATGCACAAATGTACAGAGCTGTTCGATAAAAGTGACTCACCTGATTTTTTTTTACTAAAAATATTTTTTGTCTATTGTTTTTGGGGTTAAAATAATTTTTAATCTGACTAATATAAAGAACCCCTTCCTGACGACCAAGGAAAAAAGATTATTCACCCTAAGGTATTCTATTGATAATTATAAATTTGGATATAAATGAGATTCAGGAAAAAAAAAACTGTGCAAAAAAAGTGACTCAGATATCGTATTCTAGTGATTAAACAGGTAAATTTAAAGAGATTTTGATAAATTATTGAAAACTATTTTACAATACAATCAGAACAATATTCTAGCGAATACTAGAACAGCTTATATTAAATCTAGAGTATTCCAGAATATTCCAGAAAGCCCCATACAGTATACAAACAGCTTGAAATAGCCACTCAAGTCACTAACCAGATGAAAGGGTACAAACACGCATCAGAACCACTTAAGGCATCTATTATTGCCCTCTCAAAAGCAGGCAAGTCTACGAGAGAAATTGCAGAAATCGCTATAACCTCGCAATCAACTGTCTCTCGAGGGCTTAGGGCACATAATGATGCCACTCCTGCGCCATAGAAGGAAACAAGGGGACGAAGGAAAAAGATTGATGATAGAACTGGCAGGGTAATCAAGAGAGAAGTTGCGAAGAATAGGACTATAACTAGCCAAGAAATTGCAGCCAGTCTAAGCGAAGAGCAAGGTGTTAGTCTTCATTCCTCTTCAACAGTCAGTCGGTGGCTGTTAGAACGAGGCTACAAATCTTGTACACGAAGGTTTAAGCCGCTAATAAGCAAATCCAACAAAGCCAAGAGACTTGAATAGGCTCACTATTACAAAGATTTCACCGTAGAAGACTGGAAGAATGTTCTCTTTTCCGTTGAAACGAAAGTTGAGCTAAATTCAAAGGATAAGGTGAGTCACTTTTATCGATCCACACTGTATTTTGCTTATTGGGAATATTAAATTTTATCTATGAGCTTAAATTAAGGCTAAAATAAAAACTTCAAGGAAGATTTTTTCATTAAAAAAAAAATAACTTTAAGCCTTAGATACCGATTTTCTTTGGAAGTAACTATAACTTACAAATGTGTCAGATAGATTCTGGCGGAGAAAATGGTCTAGAACACCACAACAGATTCAGTATAATTTTTCCACATTATGTCAGCGAAAACGTCAACCGAAGAAGGTGCATTGAGACATTCTCTTGGCGGTTAGCCTCAGCCATATTGATGGACACCAAAAAGGGTTCAATTAAAACATTAACAAAGATATAAATTCATGAGAATTTAAATAAAATAATGATATTTGTTATAATCGTTACGACGATGCTACTATTACTACTATTACTAATACTAATACTAATACTACTGATAAAAAAAACATGTCCGATAGAAACGCTAATAAAAAATGGGAAAATATCAATAAGAATGACAAAATGGTTGTGTATATCTGAAGTAAAGAGGAAATGAGAGAAAAGACAAGAGGGAAGAAGAAGAAGAAGAAGAAGAAGAAGAAGAAGAAGAAGAAGAAGAAGAAGAAGAAGAAGAATTGTAAGTAAAAGAAGAAGTAGAAGAAGAAGAAGACCTAGAAGAAGAAGTATAGATGTGAGAGAGAGGAGGTGTGGAGAGGCGAAGAAGAAGAAGAAGAAGAATAGATGGAGGAGAGAGGAGTTGTGGAGAGGAAAAAAGAAGAAGAAGAAGAAGGAGAAGAAGAAGAAGAAGAAGAAGAAGAAGAAGAAGAAGAAGAAGAAGAAGAAGAAGAAGAAAAGAATTGTAAGTAAAAGAAGAAGTAGAAGAAGAAGAAGAAGACCTAGAAGAAGAAGTATAGATGTGAGAGAAAGGAGGTGTGGAGAGGCGAAGAAGAAGTATAGATGTGAGAGAGAGGAGGTGTGGAGAGGCGAAGAAGAAGTATAGATGTGAGAGAGAGGAGGTGTGGAGAGGCGAAGAAGAAGAAGAAGAAGAAGAAGAAGGAGAAGAAGAAAAGTAATTATGGAGACGGACAAAGAATTGTAAGTAAAAGAAGTAGTAGAAGAAGAAGACGTAGAAGAAGTATAGATGTGAGAGAGAGGAGGTGTGGCGAGAAGAAGAAGAAGAAGAAGAAGGAGGAGGAGAAGAAGAAGAAGAAGAAGAAGAAGAAGAAGAAGAAGAAGAAGAAGAAGAAGAAGAAGAAGAAGAAGAAGAAGAAGAAATGATGGAGAGAGACAAAGTATTGTAAGTACAAGTAGAAAAAACGGAAGAAATGGTACAAGAGACAAAACAGAAGAAGGAGAAGAAGAAGAAGAATCTGTGAACGTAAAGAAAAAATTCGGAAAGGAAAAGAGAGAGAGCCTTCTCATGTCGGGAATTGTGAACAATAAAAACAATAACAAAGACATTAAAAGCCATAATATTTTGCTCCATAAAAAAAGCGTGCGGAAGAAGTGATTCACGGTTGAATGAAGTGGACAGTTAAAACTCAAATGACTAGTCAAATGATAATAAGGCAATTGTTAAGTGGGACACTGATCGCCGAGAGTCGGGCTGGAAAACAGAGATTACGAAGAAATA
This sequence comes from Acanthosepion esculentum, assembly GCA_964036315.1. Lineage (NCBI taxonomy): Eukaryota > Metazoa > Mollusca > Cephalopoda > Sepiida > Sepiidae > Acanthosepion > Acanthosepion esculentum. The sequence continues at coordinate 93,966,206 of OZ038499.1, forward strand.
AGAAAATAATGAATTATTTATTGAGAATGACGCGGATCGATGGGTTCTTCGGCACGTGCGCGTGTGTGCATGTGCTCGTGTGTGCGCATGATAAAGTTCAAGTTGGAACGACCCTACCCCTGTAAATGTGAGGCTGGGGTTGAACTCCTAGACTGAACGAAAGTGATAATGTGACCCCTGTGGTTAAACAAGATTGAATTCAAAGTTCGATTTGTAAAAAGAGCAAAAAGCAGGAATTTAAATCGGGGATGTTCTTTACTTCATCAGGGAGAGAGATTGCACGCTATCTATCTATCTATCTATCTATCTATCTATCTATATATATATATATATATATATATATATATATATATATATATATATATATACGTATATATATATATATATATATATATATATACGTATATATATATATATATATATATATATATATATATATATATAGAGAGAGAGAGAGAGAGAGAGAGAGAGAGACTGGAATAAATGGAATTATAGAGACAGATATATACGTAGATAGATATGAAAAGACAGATAGATAGAAAGCTAGAGGGAAATAGAAGAAATTAGATAGACAGAAATAAACGAACAGTGTCAGATATATAGATATGAAAAGACTGAAATAGATACAAATTAGTACTGGTTAGTATCTGTCTATATTTCTGAGATGAGGTATTATGTACACTATTTACATTATTCGGACTATTGTCCTCATCTTTGTCGCCATATTTATTACACACTTTCGGCATTTTAGTATCTGTCTATATTTCTGAGATGAGGTATTATGTACATTATTTACATTATTCGGACTATTGTCCTCGTCTTTATTGCCATATTTATTACAACGTTTCAGCCCTTTAGTATCTGTCTATATTTCTGAGATGAGGTATTATGTACACTATTTACATTATTCGGACTATTGTCCTCATCTTTGTCGCCATATTTATTACACACTTTCGGCATTTTAGTATCTGTCTATATTTCTGAGATGAGGTATTATGTACCTATTTACATTATTCGGACACATGGCACAGTGGCTAAAGGGGTTAGTTAGACCCAAATAGTCTGAGTTCAATACCCGGCTAAGGCAGTGGAGAACTTTCAGAGGGAAATTAACAGGAGATAACTGACATCCATTAGACATGGCACGTGCAACTAGAACTGTCTACCCCAGTGAATGAAATAAAGAGTTCAGTGCGACATTTCAACCACCTGAAGAAGGCCGGAGCGTAAAACAGCCGAAACGATAATATATATATATATATATATATATATATATATATATATATATATATATATATAACGAAATATATATATATATATATATATATATATATATATATATATATATATATATATATATAACGAAAATCTTGGTAATCCGTATGGATAATCCCAAGGAGGATGAGATCCTGAGAGCTCAATGTTAAATCAGAGCCAATCATTTAATTTAAAGAAAAACAGACCACTTAAAGGCTCTATTTGTAATAATTTATTTCACCAGAGAATTTTAAATTGCACTCCCTCACCTCGTCCACTGGGCTCCACTTTAGCCAGAGAAAAATAAAATTCTTTGGTAAAATAAATTATTACAATTGGAGCCTTAAAGTTGTCTGTTTTTCTTTAAATTAATATATATATATATATATATATATATATATATATATATATATATATATATATATATATATATATATATATATTGAACTCCAATCTTCCCAGGATTTTTCTTGGACGCTCATATCTGCTCAAAGCGTATCTTAGCGTATACAACTATTAACAAGATTTACCGGCCTGAATGTCCGAGAAATCTCAAAGAAAAAATTGTGTTCTTTGACAGGAAAAATTTTTCTTTGAAATTTCTCGGACATTCAGGCCGGTAAATGTTGTTAATACTGTTTATTATAAAACAGAGCATTTACTTAAATATTTGTATCTATATAAAGAACTATAAACTTAAAAAAATGTCTTTAAAATATAATTGTCGGTCTTTGTCCATTTCATCATATATTATGCCATTTGTTGATATTTATTGTATAAAATATACAATTTTGGCATAAGGCCGACGTGGGGGAAAGCGTTGAGGCTGGTCTTTACTTATTATCTTATACCTACGGCCCATTCACTAGTTATGATTGGCACGTTCACCATAAGAACTTGCCCATCGCCAATCGATCCTCCATATACCATAATACCGCATACTCTCAGGGGATCCTACAAAATACATCTCATGACTTTAAAAAATTTCATGATTGTACAATAGTATAAAAATTTATCCATGATAAGCGATGAGTCCTGGGCGGGGGATAAATCCCAAAACCAACTGAAATATCAAAACAAACTAAAGCTTATGTCATTTGTTTACGTTAAGATACGCTTTGAACAGATATGAGCATTCGAGAGAAATCAGGGGCAGCTTATTGTTCAAAAACAGCAATTTAACCTTAATATATATATATATATTTTAAAAATATGATTTCTTCGTTGCATAAGAGTTTTAATTTTTCAAAAACAAGAGCGGAAAACTTCAATATAATTATTAAAATTAAATTGAATTAAAGTATCAAGCTCTGTTTCATCTTCAAAAAATTTCGCTTGAAGATGAAACAGATGAAACTTTAATTCAATTTAAATTTAATAATTATATTGAAGTTTTCAGCTCTTGTTTTTGAAACATGAGAACTCTTCTGTAGCGAAGGAATCCTATTTTGAAAAATAATTATAATTTAGGCTCTACTTTGTATCGAGCACTGATTTTTAAAAATAAAAACAAAAATACTAAAGACCTTTGGATTATTTACCTAACGAGTTCTATCCTATTTTCTATATATTTGCATATATATATATATAAAGACATTTTTATGTTTATACATCCCTTTTTATAGATACAAATATTTAAGTAAATTCTCTGTTTATAATAAACAATATTTACCGGCCTGAATGTCCGAGAAATTTTCATAGAAAATATTTATCCTCCAGCAGGAATCGAACCTGTATCCTATACGGAACCGTCATATAACCTGACGTGCTTTTACCGATTGAGCCACAGAGGAGGATGCATATTTTCTAAGTTGTTTAATACTGTTTATTATAAACAGAGCATTTACTTAAATACTGTATCTATGAAAAAAGAATGTTAAACATAAAAATCTCTAAAATAATTGTCGAACTTTTCATAATATATATATATATATATATATATATATATACATGCATATATATATATATATATATATATATATATATATATATATATATATATATATATATATATATATATATATATATATACAAGGTAACCAAAAAAGCGTTGTCTGTTTTTAAAGGAAAAAAAAAGAAAACGCTTCACAGTATGTGTAACTTATATTTAGTCTTCGAAGTAATCGCCATCGGCATCCAGCACCTTCTGCCAACGTGACTCCAGCTGTTCAATGTCCTTGCGGTAGAACTCGGGGGGTTTTGACGCAAAGAATTCCGTGAGGCCTTTGTGCCAGTCTGCTTCATTGGTGAAGGATTTCCCACGAAGATGATTATCCAGGGAGTGGAAGAGGTGGTAATCGGATGGCGCAAGGTCAGGTGAATAAGGTGGATGGCACAAACTCTCCCACCCAAGTTGCTGTATGATATCCCTGACCACTCGCGCGACATGCGGCTTGCCGTTGTCATGGAGGAAAAGCACACCTTTGCGATTCACCAGTGCAGGCTCCTTCTAGCACAATGCCGGTTGCACACGTTTCAATTGCTGCGAGTATAGGTCTCCAGTAACCGTTTGGCCCGTTGGTAGCAGTTCATAATGAACCACTTGACGACCTGTCCACCAGGCACAAAGCATAATCTTGCGTGGGTGCATAGGCGGTCTTGCGGTGTGAGGGACAGCATCCTGAGGAGACAAACAATGTCTGGAACGCTTGGGAGTTTCTTACAGAACCCACTTTTCTTCCCTGGTAAGCACTCGATTGAATAAGGATGCGGTACGATGGCGAGAAAGCAGCGATACGCAGGCTGCCACTCGTTGTCCCTTGTGGACCTCCAACAGCGTTTGCGGAACCCACTTGCTCAATTTGTACGTCTTACCCAGGCGGTGCAGGTGAAGTCTAAATGTTTCATCGGAAACGTTGAACTGTCTTGAAAGTTCACCACATGTTAGACTGCTGTCCTCTTCAATGGCCGCCTTCAGGACTCCGTCATTCAAGACCTGTGGTCGTCCACTGCGAGGCTCATCATGGAGAGACAAATCTCCCGACTTGAATTTTCGAAACCAACGCCTTGCAGTACGTTCATCCACAGCACTATCCCCAAACGCTTGACATATGCGGCGACTTGATGCAGCTGCTGATAAGCCCACTTTGAACTCGTAAAGCAAATAGCCCCGAACGAGATCTCCAGACACTTCCATTCTTCTCACAGCTGTCCGGTTTATAACTGATGGCCGGGCACAGTGCGCGTGTTTTTTAATAACGTCTGATGTTCATACTTCCGGCTGTCCGAATTTGAAAACTATTGCTACACGCATTTTGTATATATTTCAACTTCATTCAATGTCTAATCAAAAAACGGACATAACTTTTTTGGTTACCTTGTATATATATATATATATATATATACGTAGTTGTAGAGTGTATGAATGAAACGGACAAATATAAAAAGTCTTGTACACGTGTTCTGGTGTGCATGCACAGGTAAGTAAAATAAAAAATCGTTAAATTTATGCATGAGCTGTAAACGTAATAGTGCTAAATATGGTCACACAGTGCACAGTGCAAAGGTATGTATTACTTTGTACATGTTTTTGGCGTGCTACTGTAGTTTCGCTGGGTGGTGTTCCAACCATATGTTCATATATATATATATATATATATATATATATATATATATATATATATATATATATATATTTGTGTATTTAGGCAGCAATCCTTCTTTCATGCACATTTCATTAAAAAGGACTGACAAGGTGCTTTTATTTAGTTTTTTTTTTTATATAACTTCTCGTGCGATCTAATAATGTTTTTCTTTTCAGATGATAAATTATATAAAAACTGTCCGAATGTTTATTTTTATCCGAGCGCTTTCGGCTATACATTTAGCCATTTTCAAGGATTATATTTCAACTGTTAGAATTAGAAATAGTTTGTTATATGTGTGTTTTATAGATATGAAAATGGCTAAATGTATAGCCGAAAGCGCTCGGATAAATATATTTTCGGTTTTCTTTTTGAAATTGTAGGGCTGATGAATTGGATCGTGTTTACGATTCCAATGTAATAAATTATAACCATGGAATATTAATGTTTGAGCAACATATATATATATATATATATATATATATATATATATATATATATATATATATATATATATATATATATCACTTAAACGTGATTTTTTAGACGATAATAAATATAGTGTTTAAAAATAAAAACGGGGGATCTTCTCAAATAATATTATTTTATTATTTTATATTAATTTCTGTGTTACTATGCGAAATATGTTTACCAAACACACGTTTTAGTGGGACATATTGGTCGTTGCGTGTTGGAGGTACGGTAAATGTTGTACAGTAATTTCTTGGGGTACTGTTCCACTTGTTTACACATCGGTGGTAAAGGTTTGTATTGTATACACGCCATATAAGCAAGTGACGCAAGTGAAGAAACTCTTAGCATCGAACTTACGATTACATCTCGCCATTTCAACGGTAAAAATATGAGACCTAACTGCCAATCTAGTATTGCGCTTAAATTTGTAAAGTCGTGTTACTAAAGAGGAAAGCTCATCACTTCCTACAACCGAAACGTGGCCAAATTGGTTCCATCACGTTTCGGCGAGAGGAACGACTTCCCTAGTAGAAAAAGGGACACAGGTAACGGTGTGTCTCCTGACAGGAATCGATCCTGTCAGGAGACACACCGTTACTTTAGTAGGTTTTATCGATGTAAATATATTAGAAATTGAAATTAAAAATGAAGCTAAAAGGAGTAGGGTAACGAGAAAACACGAATTAAGCGAGGTAAAAAAAAACACGAATTAAGCGAGGTAAAAAAAAACCCCGAATTAAGCGAGGTAAAAAAAAATACGAATTAAGCGAGGTAAAAAAAACACGAATTAAGCGAGGTAAAAAAACACGAATTAAGCGAGGTAAAAAAAATACGAATTAAGCGAGGTAAAAAAAAACACGAATTAAGTGAGGTAAAAAAACGAATTAAGCGAGGTAAAAAAACACGAATTAAGCGAGGTAAAAAAACACGAATTAAGTGAGATAAAAAAACGAATTAAGCGAGGTAAAAAAACACGAATTAAGCGAGGTAAAAAAAACACGAATTAAGTGAGGTAAAAAAACGAATTAAGCTAGGTAAAAAAACACGAATTAAGCGAGGTAAAAAAACACGAGTTAAGTGAAATCTAATCCTTCGAGGCCCTTACCTGTGTTTCTCTCTTCGCTAAGCATCCCTCCACGTTCCACTGTCCATCTACAAAAGCCGCCATGTAGGCGGATCACTGCTTTCCCCTATCTCTCTTGCCCTCGATATGCCTTGTGAGGGTTAGGTTTTCCAAGCCTTTTTTCTCATTATGCGTCCAAGAAATTTCAGATTCTGAATATAAGCTATCTTTTTGTTGTTGTTGTCATTTTCTTCAAGACTTCCGTTGTTTACGCACTCAGTAACATTCTGCAGACCCCCACTCCTGTTGCTTCCATTTCCACCATTCAAGAGGATAGATGTCACACTGCAATTCAACACTCTTTTCTTTGTTTACATTATTCAGACTATTGTTCTCATCTTTGTCGCCATATTTATTACAACGTTTCGGCCGTTGTACGCTCAGGCCTTCATCTAGGACACATGGCACAGTAGAAAAAGGCGTTGGTGAGATTCAGTTACAGGACCCAAAGATTGTGAGTTCAATACCCGGTTAAGGCAGTGGAGAACTTTCAGAGGGAAAAATGAACAGGATATAACTGATAACTGACATCCGTTAAAACATGGCACGTGGAACTAGAATAGTCTACCCCAGTGAGGGAAATAAAGGGTTCAGTTCGACATTCCAACCACCTGAAGAAGGCCGGAGCGTACAAAAGTGGAAACGTAGTAATAAATATGGCGACAAAGATGAGGACAATAGTCCGAATAATGTAATTAATGTACGTAGTACCTCATCTCAGAAATATCGACATATACTCAAGGGCCGAAACTTTGTAATAAATATGGCGACAAAGATGAGGACAATAATCCGAATAATGTAAATAGTGTACATTATACCTCATCTCAGAAATATAGACAGATACTAAAGGGCCGAAACGTTGTAATAAATATGGTGACAAAGATGAGGACAATAGTCCGAATAATGTAAATAATGTACATAATACCTCATCTCAGAAATATAGACAGATACAAAAGGGTCGAAACGTTGTAAAAAATATGGCGACAAAGATAAGGACAATAGTCCGAATAATGTAAATAGTGTACATAATACCTCATCTCAGAAATATAGACAGATACTAAAGGGC
>OZ038499.1:93978709-94011209 GCA_964036315.1 Acanthosepion esculentum
TCTTTTTCTTCTTTTTCTTTTACTTATTCTTCTTTTCTTTTTTCTTCTTTTTCTTTTTCTTCTTTTTCTCCTTATTCTTCTTTTTATTCTTTTTATTCTTTTTCTTCTTTTTCCTTTTCTTCTTTTTCTTCCTCTTCTTTTTTCTACTTTTTCTTCTTCTTTTTCTTCTTTTCATTCTTATTCATCTTTTTCTTCTTATTCTTCTTTTTCTTCTTTTTCTTTTTCTTCTTTTTCTATTTCATCGTTTTCTTCTTCTTTACTTCTTCTTGGTGGGTATGCCGTTAGTCTTATGAATAATGGTTAGGAATTGTTATTCTTAGAGTCGAGTTTCAATTCCCGAAGTGTTCATTATATTCCCTTATGCTTAATTATCCTTAAGAAACGTATGAATCCGCCTCTTCTCCCCCAACTATGGGTTAATTAATAAATCACTAAATCATTTTTATCTAAAAAAAAAAAATGAAAAAACATCTTCCAAAGTATGGTTTTAAATAACCTTCAAAGTGTTAAGCTGTAGAAAACGAATCAACCAACCAACCTTCTCGTATGTGCGGCTAGTGTGGAGAGTTATGTTCGAAGTCCAGTCGAGTTCGTTATATTCACTTTCGCGCAAATACCAATGGGAAAGGCATGAAACCATCTCTTCTATCCTCATCTATTGGTTATATACAGGGTGCGATGGATAAATTGTCGTCTAAATTACACAAAAGGGAAAATAACACTGACATCACATTTTAACAGATAAATTTACCAAAATTTACACATAAGTCTCTTGAAATACTAAAGATTAAATTTATTAAATAAATCGCCTCCAGACGACTTCGGAATCTCCTGCAACTCTTCTGGATGTTCTCCTTGTTTAAGTTGGTGACTGTTGCCATAATTCTTGCTTTCAGCTCATCTTTGCAGTTTTGTTGGTCTCTCGCTAAACTGTCCCCCCCCACATAATAATCAAGGGGATTGCAGTCTGGGGAGTTAGGTGGCCAGATGTAAGGGGTGATGTGGTTGCAGAAATTGTCTGACACCCATGACTGGATTCTCCTGCTTGTGTGGCATGGTGCAGAGTCCTGTTGCCAGGTATAGGATCTTCCAGCAGCCGCCCTCATGACCCAGGGCAGCACTACCTCTTCGGGGCACTTGGTGTAAGCCTCTGTGTTGAGTCTGAGGCCCTCTCTAAAAAATTCAGAACTTCTTTTCTTATGAGAACGATCAGAGTGAGTTTTCCGAACTGCCGTACCTTCGTAATCACCATTAGACTCATCCAACTCTTTCCGAATGATCTGCACTGTCTTCAGATTGGCATCTAAACTTTTTGAAATGTTCGTATTGGAGCTTCTGGTGCGAATACCAAGCAGTACAGCATACCGTTTCCAAATTTCTGGCGGAGTGAATTTCGTCATGTTTTTCTCACAGACGGTGCCCAACTGACCCTACCATACTCTGCAGTCGACAAAATCAAAAACAAACAACGCGCATGCGCGAAATTAAAAATATTTAAAATGTACCCATCGAACCCTGCAGCAGAACTTCTATCTGGAAAAATCATTGTTATCTCTAAAAATTAAAAAAATCATTAATGTTATATTTACTTGCAAAAAAAAGAAGTAATATTTTTACAATTATAATTACTGTTCACAAATAGAAAAGCTTACTACAGTTCAGTGTCTCACATTAATACCTTCTTCTTCTTCAGAACATAGGCGATCAAGGCTCTCCACAACTTCCTCTCCTTTGTGGCTCTTAGCCGTTTTGCTAAGGCTACCATCGCCCGTTCCGCCACCCAATCACACAAGCTGCTCAGGTAAGTGGTTCGCCGCCTTCCCCTGTCTCTCTTGCCCTCAAAAAGCCATGTGATGGTTAAGTTTTTCCGAGCCCTTTTACCTCATTAGGTGTCCGAGGAATTTCAGCTCTTTTCCTGATTTCGAGTAGAAGTGTTCTTTCTGGTGCCATTTTATTTAAGACTTCCTCGTCGCTTACTCTATCCGTCCATGAAATGTTCAATAACCTTCTTGTCAACAACATTTATGCTGCATCTGGTTCCTGGGGAGATTGTTAATGCAACAACTGTAAAAAAAACGACATCCTGTACATTTATATACCACGTGGGTAATTGCAAAAAAGATGACTTGCTATATACACAGGGTGTCCATAAAGTTCGTGTGCACTTTAAAAAATTTATAACTTTATTTGTATTTGCGATAGAAATAATCTGCAAAAAATGTTATAAAGTTTAAAGTCCCTAGTTTGAAGTATAGCTAAAATAACTAACGTGATTTCAGGCATTACTGTAAATCAGTTGGCAAATGTTTTCCGTGAACTGCAAAATCGTATTACCCTTTGTATTGCTAATGATGGAGGACATGTGGAAACTTAAATAAAATTTCAATAAAACCTTAAAAAATATAGATTTACTTATTTTTAATCCTTTTTACAAATTATTTCTATCGCAAATACAAATAAAGTTATAATTTATTTTAATGTGCACAGGAACTTTATGGACACCATCTCTATATATAAGAATTTAAAAAAAGACGATTTCATATACATTTATATACACGGTTGATAATTGCAAAAAAGGTGACTTAAGATATATTTATATGCTGTGTAATAATTGAAAGAAAGACGATGTCATATACATTTACATAAACAGTAGCTAATTGCGAAAATGACGAATTGATAATCATTTATACACGCCATCGATAACTGCCTAAACGATATCATATACATTTATATACACTGGAGAGAATTGTGAAAACGACGAACTCATAATCATTTATACACGCCGTCGATAACTGCCTAAACGATATCATATACTTTTATATACACTGGAGAGAATTGTGAAAACGACGAACTCATAATCATTTATACAGGCCGTCGATAACTGTATAAATGATATCATATACATTTATATACACTGGAGAGAATTGTGAAAACGACGAACTCATAATCATTTATACACGCCGTCGATAACTGCCTAAACGATATCATATACATTTATCTACACTGCAGAGAATTGTGAAAACGATAAATTCATATATATTTATATACAGGGTAGACAATTGTAAAGGGGGTGACATCATATGCGTTCATATACACCGTAGATATTTGTAAAAACCGCGACTACATAACTTTATATACACCGACGGCATCATATACATTTAAATATAACATAGATATTTGTAAAAACGACTTCATATGCATTTAGGGACAATGTAGAAAATTGTAAAAAGGACGACGTCATATAAATTTATATACAGCGTAGACAATTTTCAAAACGACCCCATCATATACATATATATACCCAGAGATAATTTTTAAAAAAGTACGACTTCATATACATTTATATAGAGTAGATAATTGTAAAAAGACAACGGCTTCCCATCCTTTTATATACACCGAAGACAACCATAAAAACGACGATCCATATACACCGTAGATAAGTTTAAAAACAACGTCTTCTTATATTATGTACACGGTAGATAATTCTAAAAAGTCCAAATTCATATACATAAACCGTAGATAATTGCAAAAAACGACGATTTCATAAACATTTATATACAATGTAGATAGTTGTAAAATGGACGACTTCATATACATTGGTATACATCGAAGACAATTTAAAAAAAATAGAATTCATATACATTTATATACACCGTAGATAATTGTGAATATGACGACTTCGTATACATTCATATACGCCGTAGGCCGTTGTAAAAAGGACAACGCCTTCATATAGTTATACACACCGATGACAATTGTAAAAACGACATCATATACATTTATATACAACAGAAATTATTGTAAAAATGACGATTTCATATTCATTTTGACACAAAGTAGACAATTCTAAAAAGGACAAAATCATATACAATTACATACACCGTATATAATTGTAAAAACGACTTCATACGCATATAGGGACAATGTAGAAAATTGTAAAAAAGACGACATATAAATTTATATACACCGTAGACAAGTTTCAAAACGACGACATCATATATATATATATATATATATATATATATATATATATATATATATATATATATATATATATATATGTAATTTGGCAGCAACTTTTCTTTTAAACATGTTGTGTTGAATGTTAAAAACAACATCGTCCTGCATATTTTCTTTTGAATTTTCTCATATTTTCTAATGAGACTTTTTATATGAAAATTATATCGAAATAATTATTGTCCGTAATAAAAAGTTTCATTAGAAAATATGAGAAAATTCGAAAGAAAATATGCAGGACTATGTTGTCTTTATCATTCAACACAACATGTTTAAATACATACATATATATATATATATATATATATATATATATATATATATATATATATATATATATATATATATATATATATATATGTATACACCGTAGATAAGTTTAAAAACAGCGTCTTCTTATAATATGTACACGAAGATTTCATATACATTTATGTACACCGTAGATAATTCTATAAAGTACAAATTAATATACATTTACATAAACCGTAGATAATTTTGAAAAACGACGACTTCATAAACGTTTATATATAATATAGATAGTTGTAAAAAGGACGATTTATATACTTTGATATACACCGTAGACAATTTTAAAAGGCAACTTCATATACATTTATATACACCGTTGATAATTGGGAATACGACGACTTCATATACATTCATATACACTGTAGATCATTATATAAAAGATACCATCTTCATATAGAGTTATATACACACCGATGACCGATATTCGTATAAATGCCGATTTTATATAGATTTATATAACCCATATATTCGAATAAAGGTTGATTTTATATAAATTTCTATAATCCGTATATATTCGTATAATTATCGATTTTATATTAATTTATATTATCGGCATATATTTGCATAAATGTTGATTTTATATGAATTTATATAAACTTATATATTCGTGTAAACGTGGATTTTATATAAATTTGTATAGTCCACATATATTCGTACAAATGCCGATTTGATATAAATTTATATAATTCGTATATATTCGTATAAATGTGGACTTTGTATAAATTTATATAATTCGTATATATTCGTATAAATGTGGACTTTGTATAAATTTATATAATGCGTATATATTGGTATAAATATGACTGTATAAATTTATATAATTCGTATATATTGGTATAAATGTGGACTTTGTACAAATTTATATAATTCGTATATAGTCATATAAATGTGGACTTTGTATAAATTTATATAATTCGTATATATTCGTATAAATGAGGATTTTGTATAAGTTTATATAATTCGTATATATTCGTATAAATGTGGACTTTGTATAATTTATATAATTCGCACATATTGGTATAAATGTGGACTTTGTATAATTTATATAATTCGTATATATTGGTATAAATGTGGACTTTTTATAAATTTATATAATTCGTATATATTCGTATAAATGAGGATTTTGTATAAGTTTATATAATTCGTATATATTCATATAAAGGTAAAATTATATGAATTTATATAATTCGTATATATTCGTATAAATGTGGATTTTATATGAATTTATATAATCTGTATATATTGGTATAAATATCGATTTAATGTGTCCATGCACGCGGATTTTCCACATCCTAGGTATAACACACACATACAAAACTGATCCTAGACAAAGCAAACACATAAACTACCAATCAAAAGCAGAAGGACGACATCATATATATTTATATACAAGATAGATAATTGTAAAAACGATGACTTCATATATGAACCATTCGCATTATCATGGTGTGTTGCTGCCATATATGGTCTGGAGCCCCTTCTGTTTGCCTCTGGGTTCTTCATAAGATCCAGAGACGGATATGCAAAGTAATTGGCCCTGATCTGGCATCTCGTCTGCAGTTGCTCTCTCACAGACGCGCCGTCGCCTCGCTCTGTCTTTTTTACAAATACTTTCACGGTAATTGCTCCGATGAGCTGCTTTCGCTGGTTCCCAGACTTCATGAATTTAAGCGTTCAACTAGGCTGGCATCTCGCTCTCACCTTTTCACTGTTTAAACTGTTAAATGAAGCCGTCTGTTCTACTCCAATAGATTCATATATCGCACCTCTCGCCTGTGGACCCCCCACTTTTCCTGTTTCCCTGATAGCTATAATCTCCAACTATTCAAATGTAATGTCAATCGACATCTCCAGTTGCCTTGATCTATCCACTATCCTTCTCCTCATCCATTCCTCTATCACTCCTATCTACTCTCGCTCCAAATCCTCTCTAACCCCTTGCGTGCTAGTGGCTTCCCGCCTTGCTTGGGGTGAAATGCTTAAAAAAAAAAGAAAATTTATATACTCCGGAGATAATCGTAAAATGACGTCTGCTTATACATTTATATACAGCGTAGCTAATCATTAAAAAAACAAAAACGACTTCATGTACATTTACAGATGCTGTAAATAATTGTGAAAAGAAAAACTTCCTAAATATTTATATATACCGTAGAGAATTGTAAAACGAAGGTATATACATTTACCTACACAATAGATGATTTCAAAAACAACGTCTTCATATGCATCTATATACACGGAAGATAACTGTAAAAACTTTGACTTCATATTCAAATATACACACCGTAGATAATTTAAAAACGAAGACTTCATATTTATTTACACCGAAGATAACTGTAAAAACGACGATCCATATATTTTTATGTACACCGGAGGTCATTGTAAAAATGACGCCTTCATAGGGAGTTATATACACCGTAGATAATTGTTAAATACCCCAAATCATATACATTTATGTACACCGGATACAATTGTAAATAGTACGGCTTTATATGTTTATATACGCGATAGATAATTGTAAAAACGACACCTACATATACAGATACGTAAACCGTAGATAATTGGTGAAAACGACGATGACATATAGATTTATACACGCCATAGACAATTGTGACAAGGAAGACCTCATATATATTTACATACACCGTAGATAATTGTAAAAGGACGAATTCATATACATTTATAGACCGTAGGTAATTGTAAAAAGGAGGACTTTATATACACCGTAGATAATCGTAAAAGAACACGACTTCTCATACATTAATATACGCCCGAAATAATTGTAAATACGGCGACTTTATAAATATCTATATACACCGTAGACAATTTTAAAATCACTTCATATACATTTATATATACAGTAGATATACACATTAGATAATTAAAAAAAATATGATATCACATATATTTATGGACACCGTAGATAAGTCCAAAAACGAAGGCTTCATATATATTAAAAAACACCGAAGATAATTGTAAAATGTACGATATTATATACATTTATATACACCGGAATCAACTGTAAGAAAGATGACCTCATATATGTTGTGGTCCAGGTTAGGACCAAGGAAGAACAACACGAACACACGAGTAGAAATAACGAAGATATATTACACGGAATAATAATACAAGATATGGAAGGTGTTAGTATGACTGTCAGTCTGGTTTGGAGTGAACTACTATTGGCTCGACTCGATTCGTCCCTCTCTCTTGAGAGGCGTAGTATACATAGTGTTAGGAAGAGTTAATTCTGTAGTTATAGATAAGGACCCATAACAATATACATTTATATAGACCGTAGATAACTGTAAAAACGACGGCTTCATTTACGTTTATATACACTATAGATAATTGTAAAAAACGGCTACTCCATATGCCGTTATATACACCGGAGAAATCTGTTAAATCAGCCATTTCATATTCATTTATGTGCACCCTAGAATATTGTGAAAACGACGACTTCATACACATTTATTTTAAGACATTTTTATGTTTATACATTCTTTTTATAGTTACAAATGTTTAAGTAAATGCTCTGTTTATAATAAACAGTATTAACAACATTTGCCGGCCTGAATTTTGACTATAAACAGAGCATTTACTTAAATATTTGTATCGATAAAAAAGAATGTATAAAATAAAAATGTCTTAAAATAATTGTTAAACTTTGTCCATTTCATAATATGTGACGTCATTTGTTTACATTTGGATACGCATCGAGCAGATATGAATGTACGTGAGAAAATTATGGAGAATTGTAGTTTAAAAACAGTAAAATCGACTTTGCTAACCGAAACGCTCTTCTGTGGCCGAATAGGTAAAAGCACGTCAGGTTATATGACGGTTCCGTATAGGATACAAGTTCGATTCCTGTCGGAGGAAGCATATTTTATGAAAATATATTATGAAGATTTCTCGGACATTCAGGCCGGTAGATGTTGTTAATACTATTTATTATAAACAGAGCATTTACTTAAATATTTGTATCTATAAAAAAGACTGTATGAACATAAAAATGTCTTAAAATAATTGTCGGATTTGTCCATTTCATAATATATATATATATATATATATATATATATATATATATATATATATATATATATATATATATATATGTGTACACCGTAGATAGTTGCAAATACATCGACTTGTTATTCATTTACAGACACCGTAGATAAATGTAAAAACGTAGCTTTTATATAAATTTTTATACACCATAGGTAATTGTTACAATATTATAGTCGTATGAAATCGATGTTATATTAAATTATATAATCGTATTTTATAGAAAAATTATTTAATATACAGGGTGTCCATAAAGTTCGTGTGCACTTTGAAAAAATTATAACTTTATTTGTATTTGCGATAGAAATAATTTGTAAAAAGGATTGGAAAGAAGTAAATCTATATTTTTTAAGGTTTTATTGAAGTTTTATTTAAGTTTCCACATGTCTTCCATCATTAGCAATACAAAGGGTAATACGATTTTGCAGTTCACGGAAAACATTTGCCAACTGATTTACAGTAATGCCTGAAATCACATTAGTTATTTTAGCTATACTTAAAACTAGGTACATTAAACTTTATAACATTTTTTACAGATTATTTCTATCGCAAATACATGGTCACCCTGTATATATATATATATATATATATATATATATATGTATATATATATATATATATAAAAATTATATAATCGTATTTATAGAAAAATTATTTAATATGTAAACGTCGATATCATATAAATTAATATTCGTCGTCATGGGTTATTCTCGTATCCAAGAATTTAATTTATTTTCTGCTGGTCGCTTCCGTTATGATGTTGGCGCTGGCGACTAAATTCGCCGCCAACGACAAGGTTCATGATTAGAAGCTTCCAGTTTCACCCAAACCTGCTCCTGTCATCCATTCCCTATTGTCGTTGGTTGAAGGTGAAAGAAAATCAGAGTCGAAGAATGTAGCAATAACATGAATTGGTTTAAGGTGGACCTCAACTTAACGCAGGGAAGTGACCCAGACATTTGATTTCCTCCTTCCTCTGCAGTACATATGGAATGAAACATGCAGAACCCAGTTATGAAACTACGACGGACTGCCGCTGATGCAGCCCTCTTTATCCGCTTGTTCAACTGTTGAGATCTCTTGTAATCGTTATGCACTTGTTCTACCATTGGGGTCTTTGGGATTTGTGTTTTTTGGGGTGTGGGGTCTTTTGGGTTTGGGATCTTTGGGATTTGGGTTTTTTGGGGTTTGGTGGTCTTTGGGTTTTGGGGTCTTTGGTGTTTTGGTGTCTTTAGGTTTTGGGGTCTTTGGTGTTTGGGGGTCTTTGGGTTTTGGGGTCTTTGAGGTTTTGGGTTTTGGGGTCTTTGGGATTTTGGAATTTAGGGGTCTTTGGGTTTTGGGTCTTTGGGATTTAGGGTCTTTGGGTTTTTCTGATTCATTATATACTGCGTAGATAATTGTGAAAACGATGACGTCGTATACATTTATATACAGTGTACATAATTGTAAAAAGGCCGACTTCATATACACATATCTTTGGGATTTGGGGTCTTTGGGTTTTGGGGTTTTGGGGTCTTTGGGGTTTGGGGTCTTTGGAATTTGGTGTCGTGTTCCGACGAGCTACTTTTGCTGGTTTCTAGACTGCATGAATGCATCTCGGTCCCACCATTTTACTGTCAAAACGTTTAAATGTAACCAGCTCTTCTCCTCAAACATACTCTTCTCTCGCACTTCCCGTCTGTGAAACTCCCTTCCCCTTGCTTGCTTCCCCGATGACTATAATCATCAAATATTCAAGTGTAATGTCAATCGACATCTGATACCTTGATCTTGTTTCCCGTCATTCTCTGTATCCTCTCCTCAAACACGCCTCTTTACTCTTGTTCTCGGTCCTCTGTAACCCCTTGCGTACTAGTGGCACTCCCGCCTTGCTTGGGGTGAACTGCTTAAAAAAATACATTTTTTGTTGCCTATCCGTTTCTTCCACTGAATATGTTACATTTTAGCAGAAAAAACAGGGATTTAGACCAGAACTGCCAGATAACGAGATATGTTTTAACCAACGTTTTTATCCAAGAGGCTACGTGATTGACATTTGAAGACAATCGTGTACAATGGCCGAAAAGTTATTTGAATAACAAAGGAAATAAGCATGCACACTGTAGTTTTGTAAAACTTCTCCTTTTTAGCAGACCTCTGAAAACCGGTCGACCATCTTACAAAATGAAGGACACTCTTAAAATCCATTGCGCAGGCGCGAAGCATTTTCATAGTCTTAAACATAGATTCCGGCTACTAGAACTTTTCTTGCAGCTATCTTTTTATTTTTTGAATTTTCCTGAGTTCATATTATTCTTTCTTTTCTTTTTCGCATCTATTATTAATTGTTCACCCAATATAAGTCCCAAGAGCCACTCGATATAGAGGCTTTCTGAATGCCGTTGTATGAACGTAAGAAGAGGAGATAAGAAGAACATAACGATAACGGTTGACTTCATCATCATCAGTCCCTTGACTGCTTCAATCCTCTAGACCTAAGGACAGAAGAAACAGACCGCCTCTTCCAGGATAATCTTTTGGCGATGGCTCTCAGGGGTTCCGTTATTGTATTGTCACGCCCGTCCACTCTTTAATGTTTTCTGGCGCTGACTTTCCCGTTTGCGCCCGCCTTCAACAGCGCCTTGCATGATGATCTTGTAGAAGCAGTTACACCGTGCGACTTGGCCAAACAATACTACTTTCCGACGCTTTATAGCGGCGAGGAGACATACCAGTCGGCCCACGGCACATTTGACCTTGATCCGTCATTGGGATTGTGCTTCCAGTCGTAGATGTGGAGGAGCTTTCTTCTTAAGCATTCATTCTCGAAAACCTGGATCATTCTCCTGTCTCAACTATGAATGTCCAAGTTTCAGAGCCGTTATATTTAACGCCCCCCCCCCACATTGGTCGTATGCGGCACAAGGCCGAGTTTATCGTGAGATCGACAATCGAACGGGCTATGGCACCGTTCCCCAAGTTTCAGAGCCGTTATATTTAACGGCACCCCACGTGGGTCGTATGCGGCACATATTCCCTTAGAACCCGCATAAACGGGTTCAGGGCCTGTCTACCTCCCTGCACGAAACTTTGCTCTTCGGCAAAGCCTCGTCCGGGTTCCCCTCTGCCGAGCCAGAGAGTTCGACAGTCAAACGCGCTATGGCATCGTTCCCCAAGTTTCAGAGCCGTTATATTTAACGGCACCCCACGTGGGTCGTATGTGGCACAAGGCCGAGTTTATCGTGGGTTCTCCGAGCCCGTAGTCTCGGCCAAAAATATTCCCTCAGAACCCGCATAAACGGATTCAGGGTCTGTCTACCTCCCCGGACGAAACTTTGCCCTTCGGCAAAGCCTCGCCTGTGTTCCTCTCTGCTCGAGGCAGAGAGTTCGACAGTCGAACGGGCTATGGCACCGTTCCCCAAGTTTCAGAGCCGTTATATTTAACGCCCTCCATGTAGGTCGTATGCGGCACATATTCCCTTAGAACCCGCATAAACGGGTTCAGGGCCTGTCTACCTCCCCGGACGAAAGCCTAGTCCGGGTTCCGAGGCAGAGAGTTCGACAGTCGAACGGGCTATGGCACCGTTCCCCAAGTTTCAGAGCCGTATAGGAGAATGGATATTACTAGCGATTTGTAGAGATTGAACTTGGTATAAAAACTGGTGTTGCTCTTCTATATCGTTTCTAGTCTGGCCATCACTGCCGCGTCTATAGCGATGCGTGTGCGGAATTTTACGTTGCAGGTGCCATCTTTTGTCGTGACATGGGAACTCATTTCGCGAGCGTGAAGGCGTTCCGAAGTCGCAAACTAGGGTTCTAGTTGTTGGGATTTCTATCCTGAAAGAACTTACCTGATATCGTGTGGCTTCTACTGGCTACCGGTATATAAAAAGGTATTCTTATTTTTCGACAGCGAACTCAACAATAATTTTTTTTAACATTTATTTCATCAGAACTGTAGCTGTCGAAGGTTTATTCTATATTTCTGAGGATTTTCTTTTCTCGTTCACTAACAATCGTCAAATGGCGGCCTGAGTTAAAGCGATGAAAAACAAATGAAAATAAGATGAAAGAAATGGCCATCGAGTTCAGTTTTTTTTATTTGCGATACAAAAAATAGTTCTTAACATTTTTATATATGAATTTCCTGAGTTTGAATCTTTCTTTCTTTTTTCTCTCTCTTACTATCCAATACACGACCCAAGAGCCACGCAAGGTAGAGGGTTACTGAATGACGTTGTTATATGAACGTATGAGCAAAAGGTAAGACATCAAGAGGATCTATAGAAAAGATAACGTTTGACCCTAGATTTGAAGAGGTTAAGATTCTAATTACCAAGCAAGCATTCTTTTGGGAGTTTGTTTCATAAAGTAGCCTCCCCACCCTGGAAGAATCCCCATGGAAGAATTTGTCCGATTGGAACTTCCTCCTTACCAACGGAATACGAAATGAATGCAAATTATTGCTCTGTGTATACTGTGGAGTAATGGATGGCGGCTCGGATTGAGGAATCGGAGAGCCGAGTTCGAATTCCAGTCAAATCCATTACATTCATTTACGTACTAATACCCTTGGGAAAGGTATGAATCCTATTCTTCTCTTCCCCTCTCCCACAGCTATGAATAAATAGCAGGACTGACCGGGTTCTATAGCCTTGGATGGTAACTGCTCTACTACAGAAAGAAATGGCAACCTGCTGCGGGGAAAAAATCTGCCTCGTCAGTCATGTATCGAAAGATACATGATCACCTAAGCGTGTATCACGCATGACACATAACTGACTGATCCTCTCTAGAACCTGTTCAAAAAGAAATTATCTGAAGTAATTATCTTACTGCAATAGTTTAAAGGGAGGAAATAAGAAGTGTATATTATGAGGATATGTAGGATAGACAACGGCTGACCCTAGACTAGAAAAGCTTAAGATTGTGGTGATTGGGGGAGCATCCTATCTCAGTCTGACATGCGTGATACACGCTTAGGCGATCATGTATCTTTCGATTTGGACTCGGCTCTCCGATTCCTCAATCCGAGCCGCCAGCAATTACTCTACCGTGCTTCCCCGGAGAGCCGAGTTCGAATTTCAGTCGAATCCATTACATACACTTACGTGCTAATATCCTTAGGAAAGGTATGAATCCTTTTTCTTCTCCCCCAGCTATGAGTAAATAGCAGGACAGGGCTCTATAGCCTTGGATGGTAACTGGTCTTCCGAAGAAAGAAATGGCAACCTACAGTGGGAAAAAATCTACCTCGTCAGTCATGTATCTAAAGCGTGTATCGCGCATGCCACATGGCCTAAGCGTGTATCGCGCATGGCACATGGCCTAAGCGTGTATCGCGCATGGCCTTGTGACAAGGCATGGCTGGTCTTAACTGTGAAGGTCTAAACTGGTGAAACGAATCCACGTATCTTGTCAGAACATTTGCAGTGGATTAGAATAGGGAGGAAATCTAAAAAAAGACAGTTGTTTTATTTTTCTATTTGTTCAGCCAATACAAGACCCAAGAGCCTCTCAACGTAGAGGGTTACTGGATGAGGCTGTTGTATGAACGTAAGAAGAAAAGATATGAGCATATAAAGAGGATCTATGGGAAAGATAAAAGGTTGACGTCAGATTTGAATATTGTAGCTTCGGGTAGCTAGAGTCCGACAGTCCAGGAAGCCGGGCCATCTAGGGGACGGAAAACCCTGATTTTAAACCTCCGCTGCCTTGCGGTCATATCTAAAATACGGAAAAAGTCTATGGAAGAAAATCCAGACAGAAAACCTGGAGTGGAGCCTCGAAGGTGGCTGTCTGTTACCACTGACAATTTTCTGGCAAATCCCACACCCATGCCGTCCCCAAATATAATGTCAGTATGGCCGAAAGCGCAAAGCTTTCATATACGATCACCAATCTAGAAGAAGAAAAACTCCGAATTGAAACCACTTGCTGCCGTGTAGGTCTTCACTCTCTAAATTCTGCGAGGGATGGGGTAACCTCAGCATAACCTGATTCCAAAAGGAGCCGGGAAGCCATTGTATTATTATGTCTTTGAATGTCACGATGAACCACAATTGCGAGATAGGGTAGAGTGGTGACCACAACGATAACTGAATCAAATGAATGATTGAAGATTGTAGTAATAAGAGAAGCATCCCCTCGGGAGTCTTTGGCACAACGCAGCGGATCTCGGGAAAAATCTGCTCAAATGAAACTTTCTACTTACCAATGAAATATGAATGGAAATGCTGCCAGGGTTTATGACATATCGGTTCTTAGCTGTGAAGGTCTGAACTGGTGGAACTAATGAATGCAGCGCGTCAGAACATTTGCCATGGAAATAGCGATAAAGTAGCGAGAGGCTTGCGACGTTTTCTCTGTAGGAAACGTCTTTTATGTGCTATGTCCGTGAACGGTGATCGCTCTTCACAACTTCCTACCTTTTGTTTTAGATTTATTTTAATAAAATTTCATTTTATTTTTATTTTTTCTAAATTGTTTAATCGGGAAAACATTGTTCATTTTTATTATATTTAATCCGTCTAAAACTGGTTGGTTGATTTTATTTAGGCACATATCAACATTTATGGGTAGGTAAACCCCAAATCTGCATATTTTGAAAGCAATTATATGCAGTCAACTACAGATAAAAAGTCATGTTCGTCATTTTACTTTAAATATGCATTATTGGTAATTTTACTATAGGTATTGGTGGTTGGTTGATTTTGTTTAGCGGCATATCAACACCTCTATGGGTTATTTAATGCCGAAATCTAAATATTTGGATTTTGGTTGGTTGATTTTGTTTAGCGTCATATCAACACCTCTATGGGTTATTTAATGCCGAAATCTAAATATTTGGATTTTGGTTGGTTGATTTTGTTTAGCGGCATATCAACACCTCTATGGGTTATTTAATGCCGAAATCTAAATATTTGGATTTTGGTTGGTTGATTTTGTTTAGCGTCATATCAACACCTCTATGGGTTATTTAATGCCGAAATCTAAATATTTGGATTTTGGTTGGTTGATTTTGTTTAGCGGCATATCAACACCTCTATGGGTTATTTAATGCCGAAATCTAAATATTTGGATTTTGGTTGGTTGATTTTGTTTAGCGGCATATCAACACCTCTATGGGTTATTTAATGCCGAAATCTAAATATTTGGATTTGGGTTGGTTGATTTTGTTTAGCGGCATATCAACACCTCTATGGGTTATTTAATGCCGAAATCTAAATATTTGGATTTTGGTTGGTTGATTTTGTTTAGCGTCATATCAACACCTCTATGGGTTATTTAATGCCGAAATCTAAATATTTGGATTTTGGTTGGTTGATTTTGTTTAGCGGCATATCAACACCTCTATGGGTTATTTAATGCCGAAATCTAAATATTTGGATTTTGGTTGGTTGATTTTGTTTAGCGTCATATCAACACCTCTATGGGTTATTTAATGCCGAAATCTAAATATTTGGATTTTGGTTGGTTGATTTTGTTTAGCGGCATATCAACACCTCTATGGGTTATTTAATGCCGAAATCTAAATATTTGGATTTTGGTTGGTTGATTTTGTTTAGCGGCATATCAACACCTCTATGGGTTATTTAATGCCGAAATCTAAATATTTGGATTTTGGTTGGTTGATTTTGTTTAGCGGCATATCAACACCTCTATGGGTTATTTAATGCCGAAATCTAAATATTTGGATTTTGGTTGGTTGATTTTGTTTAGCGGCATATCAACACCTCTATGGGTTATTTAATGCCGAAATCTAAATATTTGGATTTGGGTTGGTTGATTTTGTTTAGCGGCATATCAACACCTCTATGGGTTATTTAATGCCGAAATCTAAATATTTGGATTTTGGTTGGTTGATTTTGTTTAGCGGCATATCAACACCTCTATGGGTTATTTAATGCCGAAATATAACTATTTTATATGTTATTTTATGCTTTCAACTACATATATTTTTTATATAATTTTATACTTTCAGTTTAAATGTATGTTTTTTAAGATATATACTTTGTAGATAAAAAATGTATTGTCTGTAATTGTACTTTAAAAATGTATTTTTGTACTTTTTTAATGTTGCATTAATTGTTACTTTGCTATAAAAATGTACTGTTGCTTATTTTATAAAAACGTACCGTTGATTATTTTTTGGGATGCACTATTTTGTCATACCTGGGATGCTAAGATGTGCTACCACCATGGGTCAGGTTTGACCTGGGAACGACAGCTGTTAATACGTGGTTCCACGGCCCTCAAAATCTTAAATCACTCGATGTTGCAAACTAGAAAAGGTGACTGAATGAAGAATAATCAAAATGGAGGTTGGAAATGAAATGGTAATTTTTATAACATCAACAAAATACAATACTCGCCAGCAGCATGAAGTAGGTAAACCACTGCTAGTGGAGGACTACTT
Source organism: Acanthosepion esculentum (assembly GCA_964036315.1). NCBI lineage: Eukaryota > Metazoa > Mollusca > Cephalopoda > Sepiida > Sepiidae > Acanthosepion > Acanthosepion esculentum. The sequence goes on from OZ038499.1 coordinate 93,995,499, forward strand.
AGGGAGCCTATTTGTATTTACTCAATCCCCTCGAGGTCAGGTTGTGACGCAAGGTCGGTTTAATGTGGGGAGCCCGAGCCCGTACACCCGGGCAAGGAACGAAAATTGTTCGAGCCCCAGCAACCGCACCGATCCCTAATTAAATAGCATATTACTCCACTTACAATTATGCCCAACGTATTTATGAGGATTGGGACATACCCATTAGTGTTCATAGGTACGGTATATAACATCCAATTAGAGGCCTTTAATGCCAAAATCTAAATATTTTTTTATTTTATTCTTTCGACTACAGATATTTTTTACATAATTTTATATTTTCAGGGTAAAGGTATATTTTTTAAGATATATATTTTGTAAATCAAAAAATGAATTCTTGGTAATTTTATTATAAAAATGTATTTTTATATTTTTTTAATGTTGCATTAGTTGTCATTTTGTCATAAAAATGTGTTGTTGCTCATTGTATTATGAAAGTCTATTGTTGGTTTTTGTTTGGGGTTTCACTATTTGCCAATAGCTTCGGCCCTAACAGGTGCTACCATCCCGGGTAAGAATGGACCTGGGAACACCAGCAATTAAGAGGTGGTCCAACGTTCCTCAAAACCTCCCGATCAGAGGTCTCGCTGCTGGATGTAGTTCATCGTCATACCCAGGACAACTGCATAACACTGAAAAGGTACAAATTTAAAATACTTTGCATGACCTCAATAGCTGCCTAATTGATATAAATTGTTCTGTCTTGCTCCTATGTGACCTAACGAGGTGGAATTTATTGAACTTGTAAAATCGGTGTAACTGGAACGATCTTAGAGTTTGATTCTAGTCGCTCCTGAACGGCGGCAGGGAATTTTCCAATTTAATGACGACATTGAATTATGTTACGATTTACTCTATCTCTCATTATTATGATTTTTGAGGAGGACATTGTTGTCCATGTTCACCATAGTCTATGAATATAGAATCCAGCGCAGTACGCAATCTGTTCAATGAAACAACGTTAAAGATTAACACTCACGAGTCAGACACTCTACTGAATCTGACTATATCGCCAATACCACCAGCAGCTGTTCCGTAATTCTTCAGTCTTCGATATCAAAGGTTGGCAGTGAATATTCCGGAAAAAACTTGGCCGCCTTTATACACGTCGTATTGAATATTTTGCGCCTTCTGATTGGTTTATTCTTCTATTGGTGAACTATAAAATGAGTCAGCTCATTTTGGCTGGCTCACTAGTACACTAGGGTACCCAAAAACCCCAACAGACATATGAACAACAGCAGTTAAGAGGTCGTGCCATGTTCCTCAAAACCTCCAAATCAGAGGCCTTGCTGCCGGGTGCAGTTTATCGTCATGGACGACTGCATAAAAACTCATAAGGTACGAATTTAATTTGCATAACCCGGATAGATGCCTAATAGGTATAAATTGCTCTGCTTTGACCCTGCTGGACCCAAAGAAGTTGAGTTTATTTGAACTGTTTTAGGGTTTAGTTATAGCCGCTCCTTAAAGTTAGCGGGGTGTGATTTTTCCAATTTTGATGACGATTTTCCAATTTAATGACGACATTAAATTATCCCAGAAGCTGGGAAAGTTACGATTTATTCTGTCTCTGATGATAATGATTTTTGTTTTTGTTTGTTTGTCTTGGAGCATTGTTGACCCCCAACATTTTATTGGGAGCACTCCTGAAGTAGCTTTAATAAAGTGGCTTTTAAAAATGACGTCGAACGTTTTGATGAGCGTTTGTTTAATTGGGCGAATGGGGAGGAGGCGAGCTGCAACACTTAAAAAACTACTTGACTGTATTGTATTTACGAGCGAAAAGGTTTGGTCGTAAAGAGATGTTCATTTGAATGGGCTGGCAGGAAACTCTTGCAAGAGAGGCAAAAGTCACAGTCCGACAAGGTTGAGGGGAAGAAGTTAGAGCTTGAGTGTGCGTGCGTCTTTTGTATGAGGGTACAAATGAAAAGATACAAAATGGACGAGGCTGTCCATTTAACTGAAGCAGACGTCAAACGCATGAGAGTGTTATCGCCTCCCCTATACTTCCTTTCTTCTTTTCATTCTTTCTTTCTCTTTCTCTTTCTCACTGAAATCAAATAGCGTTTCTGATATGTCCTTCCCGTCTTTACTCGCAATAAAAACGAAACAAATCCAAGAAAAAAAATGCCGAACTGCCAGAAGGATTATTAATATTATTAGGATCCATGAAAATTCCGAGGTCTTCCTATTTGAATTTTCCGATGAATCCTAATTCTTAAATTAATGATTCGTCCTCGGTATGACGATAAACCACATCCGGGAGCAAAGTCTCTGATCGGGATGTTTTGGGAAGCGTGGCACCTCAAAAATCATAATGATCAGAGATAGAATAAATCGTAACTTTCCAAGCTTCTGGGATAATTTAATGTCGTCATTGAAAAAACGTCATTAAAATTGGAAATTCACATCCGGTTACCTTTAAGGAGCGGCTATAATCAAACTCCAAAACCGTTCAATAAATCCCACTTCTTTGAGTCCAGCAGGGTCAAAGCAGAGCCATTTACATCAATTAGGCAGCTATCCGGGTTACGCAAAGCTTTTTAAAATTCGTACCGTTTCAGTTTTTTTGCAGTCGTCCTCAGTATGACGATAAACTACATCCGGGAGCAAGGTCTCTGATCGGGAGGTTTTAGGGAGCATATCACTACCTCTTAACTGCTGTTGTTCATATGTCCACCTCAAAAATCATAATAATGAGAAACAGAATAAATCGTAACTTTTCTAGCTTCTGGGATAATTTAATGTCGTTATTAAATTGGAAAATCCTCATTAAAATTGGAAAAATCACATGCCGCTACCTTTCAGAAGCTGTTATAACTAAACTTCAAAACCGTTCAATACATTCCACTTCTTTGGGTTCAACAGGGTCAAAGCAGAACAATTTATACCTATTAGGCATCTATCCGGGTTACGCTTTTTAAATTCGTACCGTTTGATTTTTTTTTTGCAGTCGTCCTCGGTATGACGATAAACTGCACTCGGCAGCCAGGCCTCTGATCGGGATGTTTTGGGATGCATGGCACGACCTCTTAACTCGTTAGGTCACATAGGAGCAGGACAAAACAATTTATACCAATTAGGCAGCTATTGAGGTCATGCAAAGTATTTTAAATTTGTACCTTTTCAGTTTTATGCAGTTGTCCTGGGTATGACGATGAACTACATCCAGCAGCGAGGCCTCTGATCGGGAGGTTTTGAGGAACGTTGGACCACCTCTTAATTGCTGGTGTTCCCAGGTCCATTCTTACCCGGGATGGTAGCACCTGTTAGGGCCGAAGCTATTGGCAAATAGTGAAACCCCAAACAAAAACCAACAATAGACTTTCATAATACAATCAGCAACAACACATTTCTGTGACAAAATGACAACCAATGCAACATTAAAAAAATATAAAAATACATTTTTATAGTAAAATTACCAAGAATTCATTTTTTGATTTACAAAATATATATCTTAAAAAATATACCTTTACCCTGAAAATATAAAATTATGTAAAAAATATCTGTAGTCGAAAGAATAAAATAAAAAAATATTTAGATTTTGGCATTAAAGGCCTCTAATTGGATATTATATACCGTACCTATGAACACTAATGGGTATGTCCCAATCCTCATAAATATGTTGGGCATAATTGTAAGTGGAGTAATATGCTGTTTAATTAGGGATCGGTGCGGTTGCGGGGGCTCGAACAATTTTCGTTCCTTGCCCGGGTGTACGGGCTCGGGCTCCCCACATTAAACCGACCTTGCGTCACAACCTGACCTCGAGGGGATTGAGTAAATACAAATAGGCTCCCTAAGTAGTCCTCCACTAGCAGTGGTTTACCTACTTCATGCTGCTGGCGAGTATTGTATTTTGTTGATGTTATAAAAATTGCCATTTCATTTCCAACCTCCATTTTGATTATTCTTCATTCAGTCACCTTTTCTAGTTTGCAACATCGGGTGATTTAAGGTTTTGAGGGCCGTGGAACCACGTATTAACAGCTGTCGTTCCCAGGTCAAACCTGACCCATGGTGGTAGCACATCTTAGCATCCCAGGTATGACAAAATAGTGCATCCCAAAAAATAATCAACGGTACGTTTTTATAAAATAAGCAACAGTACATTTTTATAGCAAAGTAACAATCAATGCAACATTAAAAAAGTACAAAAATACATTTTTAAAGTACAATTACCGACAATACATTTTTTATCTACAAAGTATATATCTTAAAAAAACATACATTTAAACTGAAAGTATAAAATTATATAAAAAATATATGTAGTCGAAAGCATAAAATTACATAAAAAATATTTAGATTTTGGCATTAAAGGCCTCTAACTGGATGTTATATACCGTACCTATGAACACTAATGCAACATTAAAAAAAAATATAAAAATACATTTTTATAGTAAAATTACCAAGAATTCATTTTTTGATTTACAAAATATATATCTTAAAAAATATACCTTTACGCTGAAAATATAAAATTATGTAAAAAATATCTGTAGTCGAAAGAATAAAATAAAAAAATATTTAGATTTTAGCATTAAATAAATAACCCACTGAGGTTTATATGCCTCTAAATGAAATCAACCAACCAAATGAATGATTGAATTTCCCACTTGCGAGTTCCCTGGATATAAAATTCACCTTGGAAATTCTACTATTGCATCGGTAAATCTCGTATTGCATCGGTAAATCTGGTATTGCATCGGTAAATCTCGTATAGCATCGGTAAATCTTCGAGTTTAATAACTATAACAAACTATTGTAATGACAATCCTATATTTATGAATTCAGGTTATTTATTTAAAGAAGTATGAGGGTACAAATGAAAAGATACAAAGTTGACGAGGCTGTCCATTTAATTGAAGCAGACGTTAAACGCATGAGAGTGTTATTGCCTCCTCTATATTCCTTTTCTTCATTCATTCATTCATTCATTCTTTCTTTCTTTCTTTCTTTCTTTCTTTCTTTCTCAATGAAATCACATAGCGTTTCTCATATGTCTTTTCCGTCTTTCCATCTTTGTCGCCATATTGATTATAACGTTTCGGCCCTTTAGTATCTGTCTATATTTCTGAGATGAGATATTATGTACACTATTTACATTATTCGGACTATTGTCCTCATCTTTGTCGCCATGTTTATCACAACGTTTCGGCCTTTGTACGCTCCGGCCTTATCTCCGCCTTAACCAGGTATTGTACTCACACTCTTTGGCTCCTGTCACTGAATCTAACTAACGCCTTTATCCAGTGTGCTATGGGTCTTTGACGATAAATGTGGTGGAGAACTTTGAGAGGGGAATTAACAGGAGATAACTGACATCCATTAGACATGGCACGTGGAACTAGAACTGTCTACCCAAGTGAGCCAAATAAAGGGTTCAGTTTGACATTTCAACCACCTGAAGAAGGCTGTAGCGTACAACGGCCGAAACGTTGTGATAAACATGGCGACAAAGATGCGGACAATAGTCCGAATAATGTTAATTGTGTAATAATTTTTTGTTTGAGATAATAATAATTTTTTTTAAATAGTTTTATTTTTAAGATAATAACTTTTTTGAGATAATTCTTCTTCTTCTTGAGATAATAATAATTTTTTTAGATAATAATTTTTTTGAGATAATGATAATAAAAACGTAAAAAACACAATTCAGTCAATTTAGAAATTTGAAAGTATTGAGTTAAAAGTGTATTATTAAAGAGTTATTAGATGACTTCCATTAGTCTGATAATCCGGCATATCTTGGGATTCGTATTCCGGATAATAGATGGTGTGAGGACTTAAAGCGCGCTGGTTCGTTTAAGTATGCATGGTAGAGTTATGTATTGAGAGGAAGCTAGATATAAAAACGTGTGCGGGAGAGTTTGTATATCTATTTGTTTGTGTGTGTGTGTGTGTGTGCATATCTTATAGCATGTATGTGTAGTATGTATGTATCTGTCAGTGTTTGAATATACATATTCGTAGTTGCTTCATTTTATCGTCTTTCCGTATCTTTGTTCCCATCCCCCCCCCCCCCGCCAACGCTCAGGTCGTCTTTTTTTTTTCTTATTCTCTTGGCAGACGATGAATTGCGATGAAATGTGGTCAGGCACTATTTGTTATTGCGGACAAATTTAAGAGGGGAGAGGATAATTTAACGAAATAAACACAGGTGTTGTTTGCCAGGGAGAGAAAGGGAAAAAAAGAGAAAGAAAAGAAAGAAAGAAAGAAAGAGAGAAAGAAAGAAGGAAAGAAAGAAAGAAAGAAGGAAAGAAAGAGAAACTGAGAATGAGAGAGATAGAATGAGAGATAAAAAGACCGAGAGAAAGAAAGAAAGAAAGAAAGAAGGAAAGAAGGAAAGAAAGAGAAACTGAGAATGAGAGAGAAAGAATGAGAGATAAAAAGACCGAGAGAAAGAAAGAAAGAAAGAAAGAAGGAAAGAAAGAGAAACTGAGAAGGAGAGAGATAGAATGAGAGATAAAAAGACCGAAAGAAAGAAAGAAAGAAAGAAGGAAAGAAAGAGAAACTGAGAATGAGAGAGAAAGAATGAGAGATAAAAAGACCGAGAGAAAGAAAGAAAGAAAGAAGGAAAGAAAGAGAAACTGAGAATGAGAGAGAAAGAATGAGAGATAAAAAGACCGAGAGAGAGAGAGAGAAAGAGAGAAAGAAAAGAAAGAAGGAAGGAAAGAAAGAGAAACTGAGAAAGAGAGAGAAAGAATGAGAGATAAAAAGATCGAGAGAAAGAGAGAGAGAGAAAGAGAGAAAGAGAGAAAGGCAGAAAGAAAGTAAGAGAAGGAGAAAGAATGAGAGATAAAAAGACCGAGAGAAAGAGAGAAGGAAAAGAAAGAAAGAGAAACTGAAAAGGAGAGAGAAAGAATGAGAGATTGAAAGACCGAGAGAAAGAGATAGATAAAGAGAGAGAACGAGATATTATGAGAGAAACAAATAGAGAGAGAGAAGAGAAGGACCGAGGAGGAAGAGCGAAAGAAAGAGAAGGAAGAGAAACTGAGAAAGAAAGAAAGAAAGATAAAAGAACGAAAAACTGAGAAAGAGAGAAAGAAAAAGAAAGAGAGAGAAAGAAAGAAAGAAGGAAGGAAAGAGAAACTGAGAAGGAGAGAGAAAAAATGAGAGGTAAAAAGACCGAGAGAAAGAGAGAACGAGAAAGAATGAGAGAAAGCAATAAAGAGAGACGAGAAGGACCGAGGAGGAAGAGCGAAAGGAAGAGAAACTGAGAAAGAGAGGGAAAGAGAGAAAGAGAGAAAAAGAGAGGGAGAGAACGAAAATCAGAGCTAGAGAAAGAGAAAGAAAGAAAGAAAGAAAGAAAGAGAGAGAAAGCGATAGAGAAAGAAAGAGAGAGAAAGCGATAGAGAAAGAAAGAGAGAGGAAGGAAGAAAGAGAGAGACAGAAGAATGTTATCCCTTTCATTCTGAGTTTCCTATGCAAATTTCATGAATAAAGATTGCCAAATCGAATTTGGTCAGGCATTGCGTGTAACTAATGAATAATATCAATCCTGAGATTATGTTTTTGTTAGAATCGGCGCAGTCATTCCAGTGACTTTCAGAACACAAGGAAGAGTCTTTCAGAAAACATATATGGTAATGATAATGGCAATATTAGCTGTTTCCTTAAAAGGAAACTTTCGAAACCCATTGACAGAACAGTCAACGTTACCCAAGTCACGATTTCCTCCAATCGCTGGCCATTAGGCTGGGATCAAAGTGTAGTATCTGCACTCGGTCGGACAAACTATATTTCACCTGTCAATTGTGTTTCTGTCTTCGAACAGAGCGCAAATCAGTTGTGTCTCTCTCTGAGCGCAAATGAAAATATTATTGTGAGGTGTCCGGTCTCGAGAAAAAGCTGACCGCGTTGGTACCTCCGTCATTACACTAAAAAAATGCTGGGAGGAGTCGATAGTAATACTGATGCCAACACAAACGAGGGTCGCGGAGAGATGGGCTATTTTGGAAACTGCCCAGGGTACACTGACTCGGGCTCTCCACATTAAACTGACCTTGTGTCGCATCCTGCCAGCATAGGGAAGCACATAAATTCTAAGTGAAGTATCTGTTCTCATCTCATCTCTGGTAATGGTAGTATAAGCCGTTTCCTTATAAGGAAACACTCGGCATTCATTGACCGAGCCGCCAGTGACACTGTCGATTGAAATTTATAAAATCTTTCTCTTTTCTCAGGAAAGAAATGTGTTGCTTACGTCCAGTAACTGTTATTGCTCTTTCAATTGATAGCCTTCTATGTGAAGTAATTCAGAACGTTAACGACGTATGTCATTATTTTTCTCTTAGTGCTATTCATTTTAGCTGTTACCGCTGTTGAATGTCCTCAGCTGATGTAATTTTTGTTGCATTAATTCATTATGGAAAGAGAAAAGTAGCCCCCATGATGATTACACATACAGAGGTAGTATCTCAATTGGATCCACCATGGCGAAAGTATTAATGAACATCATGTAAAGTACGCTCTCGTCGTTTTATGAAGGCCAGCGCCTTACGACCCAGTTTTCGTACAAGCGATGCAATGATGCCATATAATTTGTCAAACAAGAAATTGCTTACCTCTCGAATAGGAAACAGTATACTTGCTTTATCGATCTCACAGCAGCATGTGACCACATCACTTCCTTTTCTCACCTACTAGTCCAACTTCCAAGCGTTGAATCCACCGAATGCATCGATATAATATAAGAATTGTATCGATCTACAGAACCTTCCATGTCTGGTGAGGACCCCGATACAGAAGCATTTCAGACCTCACCAGGGGTACGTCAAGGAGGAAATGAGGTCCTCAGACTAAGCCCTTTGCATTTACAAACACAGATGTGATGAGATGGCACTGACCATTTAAGCAATCCCTAGCACATCTCAAACGAGTCTACCAATAGACGATCCCTCCTGAGGCTACCACCCTAGAGAATCTTCTCTGCCCGCCATCAGCATGGCTGATGCTCGACTCCAGGAAAGCGTCTCACTGCGCCTTCTTGGCTTCACGTTTTCAATTGTCTTGGAGTGGAACAAGTACATTAAATCAATAGCTGCATCTACTGCAAGGAAAGTTGATTCACTGTGTCGCGGCAAAAGTTGCTTTTTCGGCCGTGCATTGAATACTGTTGCCATATCTGGTCTGGTGCCCCTGCTGTTCGTTTAGAGGTTCTTGACAAAAACCAAAGACGGATCTGCAATGTAATCATTCCTGACTTGGCTTTTCGACTTCAATCACTTTGTCATAGACGGGATGTGGCTTCCCTCTGTCTTTTCTACAAATATTTTCATGGCATCTGCTTTGACGAGTTTTTTTCCCTGGTGCCCGAACTGCATGGACTTAAGTGTGGTACTAGATTGGCATCTAGGTCCCACCTTTTTATTGTCGAAACAGTTAAATGTAACCGCTTCTTCTACTCCAACAGTTTCTTTCCTTGCACTTCCCATTAAGGTCGCAGGTTCTGCATATCTGCTGCAGCGACAACAGCAAAGAGTGTGTCTACGTCATTATTTTCGGTGTTGAAAATTGACCAGTGTTTAACATTCGTGCACGCCGAAAACGCCTATTGGGACTCAAGTTCACCCCAGACCTCAAGCGAAACTCATATCCCTCACCAAAAATGCTGGAAAATGGCCAGCTCCTTGTACCGCTGCAAAAAGTACCTGACTCCTCCTGGTACGTTCTGTCTTCACAAGAGTCAGATCTTGCCAAAAATGGAGTACTACTGCATATATGGGCTGGAGGTGCGTAGCCCTTACTTTTCAGTCTCGATAGAGTTCAAAGGCGTCTACGCGGCCTTGTGGGCGATGAATTATTTTCCACCTTACGGCTTCTTTCTTACAAGAAAAATATCGCTAGCCCATCGCTATTCTGTCGCTATTATCATGATAAATGTTCAGTTGGTTGGCTGGCTGATTTTGTTTAATGGCATATCAACACCTCTATGGGTTATTTAATGCCGAAATCTAAATATTTGGATTTTGGCTGGTTGATTTTGTTTAGTGGCATATCAACATCTCTATGAGTTATTTAATGCCGAAATCTAAATATTTCGATTTTGGTTGGTTGATTTTGTTTAGCGGCATATCAACACCTCTATGGGTTATTTAATGCCGAAATCTAAATATTTTGAATACAATTTTATGGATTCAACTAAATATATTTTAAACGCAATTGTATGCCTTCAATTACAAATAAAATATATTGCTGGTCATTTGAATATAAAATGTATTATTGACAATTCGACTATAAAATGGATTGCCGGCCATTTTGCCTTAAACACGTGTTGTTGTCCATTTTATTATAAATATTTATTGTTGATAATTTTTTTTGATAAAAATGTATTACTGGTATTTTTACTAGAAAAAAGCATTTTTATACTTTCATAATGTTTTGTTTTTGTTTTCACTATTTGCCCATAGCTGGGACCCTAACAGGTGCTACCACTCCGGGTCAGAGTGAACCTGGGAGCAACAACAGGTAAGACGTGGTTCCACGCTCCTCAAAACCTCCAGTCACCCTATCAGTGGACTTAACTGCCGGATGTAGTTGATAGTCATACCCGGGACTGGTAAATGTGGAGACAAACTACATTACTTAGCATCACCAGTTTAGATGTTTATAGCTAAGGCTCACCATATCGAAACTGGTGGGACTAAGTAAAGGAGATTGTCTAAAATTTCACTTCCATATAGGAGATTAGATATTACATATCAGTTCAGCACTCTTTTCTTTGTTTCTAACGACATTTTCCTATCTCTTAATACTTTGCTTAGTTTATGAAAGGCATGAGGAGATTGTCCAGCATTCACTGCCATATAGTAGACTACATATTATATAGAAGTTCATCCCTCTTTACATTGTTTCTAAAGATATTTTCCTATCTCTTAATACTTTGCTTAGTTTATTAAAGGCATGATGAGATTGTCCAGCATTCGCTTGCCATAGAGGAGATTAGATATTACATAACAGTTCAGCACACTTTTCTTTGTTTCTAACGACATTTTCCTATCTCTTAATACTTTGCTTAGTTTATGAAAGGCCTGAGGAGATTGTCCAGCATTCACTGCAATATAGGAGATTAGATATTACATAGCAGTCCAGCACTCTTTTCTTTGTTTCTAACGACATTTTCCTATCTCTTAATACTTTGCTTAGTTTATGAAAGGCATGATGAGATTGTTCAGCATTCACTGCCATATAGGAGATTAAATATTACATAGCAGTTCAGCACTCTTTTCTTTGGTTAAATCGACATTTTCCTATCCCTTAATACATTGCTTAGTTTATGAAAGGCATGAGGAAATTGTCCAGCATTCACTGCCATATAGGAGATTAGATATTACATAGCATTTCAGCACTCTTTTCTTTATTTCCAAAACCTTTTTCCTATATCTTAATACTTTGCTTAGTTTGGGAAAGTCATCATGTGATTGTCCGGCATTCACTGCCATATAGGAGATTAGGAGGTCACGAACAGAAGTGAAATCATCATTTCAACTTAGAGCTAAATTAGAAAAGATCCAACTCAACCCATAAGACGTTTGGTACATGAGAGAGGAGTTTCAGTTACGACAGGCCAAAGAGCAGTGAAAAAAGACTTGAAAATGAAATCGTACGTGAAACCTGTGAGACACCTTGTTACTCCACGGCAGAAAGTTAGAACGTTAGAGAGGGCAAAGATCATCTTGAATAAGTTGGAAAATGATCCTGGAATTATATATATATATATATATATATATATATATATATATATTTGAACTTTATTTCATGAGCTTCCGATCCTTAGCTCTGATTAATTAATGATGAACATGTCATTTTCGTTTATGATCGATTTCATCACGATTCTTCTGTTAAGCTTGGAGAGTAATTATACATTCTTATTGCTCAAAGTAGAGACCAATAGTGTTATAAAACCTCGGCGAATTCCAGTAAGACATCTTTAATCATTTCTAAGCTACAACAGTTCAGAGCTTAATGTAACAATTAGACAATTTTGCTGTTACACCCGATATATATCATTTCACCGTAAGCAAGGCGTTAATGCCACTAAGATGCAAGGAGTTATTGGGAGTAGAAGAGAATGAGAAGACTATACTGGGGAGAAAGGACAATAAAAGAACAGTCTTCAGGAAGAAGTTCTTGGTGTGCGTAGTGAGAGAAAAGAACCTCTTACGTTAACTATTTCAACTGTAAAACGATGAGACCTAATAGCCAATCTAGTAGTACGTTTAAATTCATACGATCGAGGTGCCAAGGAGGACAGCTCATTACAGCAATGGCTGTGGAAATATTTATAGAAAAGGCGGAGGGAGGCCTCGACGCAGCAGTGAGAAAGTGACTGGAGACGTGATGCCAGGTCAGGACCGATAACATTACTGACACTTCTCTGGATTTCGTCGAGAATCTTAAGATATACTGCAGGAAAACCAGACTAGATATAGTCGCAGTATTTGATGCTCAGGTGAACAGTACAGTGCCATTCGATAAAAGTGACTCACCTTATCCTTTGAATTTAGCTCAACTTTCGTTTCATCGGAGAAGAGAACATTCTTCCAGTCTTCTACGGTGAAATGTTTGTAATAGTGAGCCCATTCAAGTCTCTTGGCTTTGTTGGCTTTGCTTATTGGCGGCTTAAACCTTCGTGCACAAGATTTGTAGCCTTGTTCTAACAGCCACCGACGGACTGTTGAAGAGGCAAGACTAACACCTTGCTCTTCGCTTAGACTGGCTGCAATTTCTTGGCTAGTTATAGTCCTATTCTTCGCAACTTCTCTCTTGATTACCCTGCCAGTTCTATCATCAATCTTTTTCTTTCGTCCCCTTGTTTCCTTCGTTGGAGCAGGAGTGGCATCATTATGTGCCCTAAGCACGCGAGAGACAGTTGATTGCGAGGTTATAGCGATTTCTGCAATTTCTCTCGTAGACTTGCCTGCTTTTGAGAGGGCAATACTAGATGCCTTAAGTGGTTCTGATGCGTGTTTGTACCCTTTCATCTTGTTAGTGACTTGAGTGGCTATTTCAAGCTGTTTTTATACTGTATGAGGCTTTCTGGAATATTCTGGAATACTCTAGATTTAATGTAAGCTGTTCTAGAATTCTCTAGAATATTGTTCTGAGTGTATTGTAAAACAGTTTTCAATATTTTGTCAAAAGCTCTTTAAATTTACCAGTTTAGTCATTAGAATGCGATATCTGAGTCACTTTTTTCCTGAATCTCATTTATATCCAAATTTATAATTATCAATAGAATGCCTTAGGGTGAATAAACTTTTTTCCTAGGTGGTCGGGAAGGGGTGTTTATATTAGTAAGATTAAAAAATTATTTTAACCCCCAAAACAATAGACAAAAAACATTTTTAGTAAAAAATATCAGGTGTGTCGCTATTATCGAAAAGTACCTTAGATTCATAAACGTGAAAGATTCTTTCTGAAGAAAAAAAATGTCTAGCACGACACAGTGAACCAGCCTTCTTAGCGAAAGACCTAGCAATTGATTCAATATACCGTATTTTCTGGCTTACAAGACGCTGCGGCTGGGAAGACGCGCCGTAAAATTGGAAAGAAATTTCTAAGAAAAAAAGTCATTTTCATACTCATTCACCACGCGTCCTTCACATACAGGCGTCACGTATTATTTACATTAATCACTCGTCCGATTTTGTTTGTATAGCAATGACATACAAGTGTAGAAAGGCTCCCGCCGCTGTTATTAAACAGAATATGTTTAAGTTTGTGGCTCAGCTCCAGGAAGGTTCATAGTGTTGGAAATACTTGTAACAGCTAAGTACTGAGGCTAAATCATATAAAAGGCTTAATTAGATAGATAGCTAATATTACAGTGTAATGACGCAACATACAAATACACGTCCATATCTGTCACGCCAATTAGGTGACCGTCCAAGCTTGCTTGAGCTTGGGCGTTGCCTTCAATACGTCTTGAATGACGCACACGTATTTTTCAGGGTATTTTTTTAAAGAAAAATAGTGCGTCTTGTAATCTGGAAAATACGGTAATCACTTCGATATCTGTCTATATCTCTGAGATGAGGTATTATTTACATTATTCATCTGTTATCCTCATCTTCATTGCCATATTCATGGCCCAGTGGATGAAGGGCGTTGGTTAAATCCAGTGACTAGACCCGATGAGTTGTGAGTTCAATACCAGGCTACAACAGTGGCAAGCCAAAACAGTTGGAGAGTTGAGTTAAAGGGAAATAACCGAGACATCCGGAAGAGGTGCGGCACGTGGAACTAAAACAATCTGCCCCGGTGGACGAAATGTTGGGGTTCGGTTCGAAATTCCAATCACCTGAACGAGGCCAGAGCGTACAACGGCCGAAACGTTGCGGCAGTGAAGATGAGGATAACAGTCCGGATAATGTAAATAATGTAAAACGATCACTTCACTTCATGACACAAAAACACGAGACCGAAAAGGAGCCATGAGTTACTCTCCTGAAGTTTAGCATCAGCCATACTGATGGCAAGCGTAAAGGGTTCTCTACAGTGATTAAAGGATAGAAGATTTGTTTTAAAAACTTACACCATCCTGGGTTTGACGATAAACTACATCCGCGTCCAGGGTAAGACGATAAACTACGTCCAACAGCAAGGCCTCTGATCAGGAGGTTTTGAGGAGCGTGGAAGCCACCTCTTAATTGCTGGTGTTCCCAGGTCCACCCTGACCCGGGGTGGTAGCACCTGTTAGGGTCCCAACTGTCGGCAAACTCCAAAACTGGGGTCAAAACACTATGAAAGTGTAAAAATAGGTTTTAACACCAGAAATACGTTGTAAAACAAATTATTACCAGCAATAAGTTTTTGAAGGAAAAAATATATTACCAGTAATACATTTTTGGAAAAAAAAATATTACCAGAAATAGATTTTTGAAGGATAAAATATTACCAGAAATAGATTTTAGAAGGAAAAAAATATTACCAGAAATAAAAATGTTGTCCGTATTAAATAACACATTGAGGTTCATATGCCGTAAATCAAAACAAAACAAACAAAATTAAAAATTTACGAGCCGTTTCTTGCCCCAGTTAACAACAGATTGGGGGTCATTTTCGCGAGAAGCTACAAGTTCTCATTTGTCGGACCTATTGGAATTGCTATTAACACAGAAGTAAGTAGTTATGTCACCAGTATAAGTAACTAGTTGGGAAATGATGAAATTAGGCAGGTCGTTGATGAGGATAAGAAGCAACGTAGGTCCAAGGATAGATAACAGCGCCCCTACACCGCATTAATGTGAAATGATATTGAAGATTTGCCATTCATTTTGCCGTAAAATATGCACCCACCCAACACATTATGCGGAGAGACGTCCTGGAGAATGCGGAGAGACGTCCTGGAGAATGCGGAGAGACGTCCTGGAGAATGCAGAGAGACGTCCTGGAGAATGCAGAGAGACGTCCTGTAGAATGCGGAGAGACGTCATGGGGAATGCGGAGAGACGTCCTGGAGAATGTAGAGAGACGTCCTGGAGAATGCGGAGAGACGTCCTAGAGAATGCGGAGAGACGTCTTGGAGAATGCGTAGAGACGTCCTGGAGAATGAGGAGAGACGTCCTGGAGAATGCAGAGAGACGTCCTGGAGAATGAGGAGAGACGTCATGGAGAATGAGGAAAGAAGCCTTGGAGAATGTAACGCACACTGTGTTTACTGTGAGT
>OZ038499.1:94013709-94033709 GCA_964036315.1 Acanthosepion esculentum
ATTACGGCGGTGGCAAAGAGAATGAAGATGAGATGCCAGATCTGGAACAATAATATTGCAGATTCTTTTTGTATTTTATACAGAATATATAAACACATTGGATTGGATCATATATAGTGAATTTATTATTAAAATTTATTACTCAAAATGAAAAAAAAATCATTATTTCTTAAAGATATTCCGCATGTGGAACACCGCCTTTTTGACGTCTGTGTTCGACTTATACAGAGGATTAGGCTTCGAAAATAGTCCAGTTTTGTAAAGTTAATAGATTTCTAATGATTGATAATAATTATTCCTTTAATATTTGTCACTATATTATACATAGTTTAAGTATAACTGAACAAATTCTGAATATTAGTTTAGACGTTAAACGTAGAACCTGATTTCTGTTTTTACGGTTGTCAGTTGATTTAGTGTTTGCCATCTGTCTTAACAGTGTGCAAAAAAGAAAAAAAAACTAAATGAAAGATGATCAACACTAAATAACTGAACAGCATTTAACATTTACTCAATAGACAGGAACTGATAAGTATCTGATTCATAGAGTAATTCCAGGTACAGGTGAAGCTAGTGTTGTTCTAGCAGAAGAAGCTTTTAGTGTTTTGGAAGAATTTGACAGAAGACACAGTCTTAAGGCCATTCTTCAGGACAACACAAATAAAAATACTGAATGTAAGGCAGGCTTTGTAACAGCCCCGGAGAAGAATCTCCATCGAAGATTACATACATCTGGCTGTTTATTACATTAGAATGAGTTACCAGTCAGAGCTGTTTTTAAATATAGTGGTAGTACAATAAGCCCGACAACTTTTACAGGTCCACGTGAAAGGGTCTATCATGTTTTGCCACAATTAAAATTTATAAAAAAAAAAGTGATCCTTTTGATAATATGGCGCTTATAGTAGAAATGAGGGTTCTAAGTAAAGAGCAAATGCTCCTTTTGGAATATACCCTAGGGATTTCCAAAAGTAAAGGTTGTAGTAAAAACAACCAGTGAATAAAGTCATACCAAAAATTTATGGCACTTTACTCTGACTACTCATCTACTGACAGATGTCCCAGGGTGATTTTATACCGCCTAGATCTTAAGGGGAGGTAACTGATGATTTATCAGTACAAAGGAACCTCTACATTTACTGCCTGGAAAATTGAACATTTAAGTAATCCAAGATGGTTAACTAATGTGTATGTGGACGAGAGGTATATACCCTTCAGAACACCATGACAAGCTTCACGAAATTATTAAATTAATTATTGAAGTGTATGCACTGAGCTGCTTTGAGATTAAGGGGGATTAGCAAATACCATGACCTGGAGATGGTCCAAAGGATTAAGAAACACACTGAAGAAATTCAAAATATAGCTTTCCAGAATAGCCAGTGTAAAGCTTCTGCTCTGTTGATGTTTGTCTATCTCTGTATCTCAGACTGTTAATACACACACACACACACACACACACACATATATATATATGTAAAGCTCATATCTATCTATCTATCTACCTATCTATCTATCTATCTATCTATCTATCTATCTATCTCAGACTGTTAATATATATATATATATATATATATATATATATATATATATATATATATATATATATATATATATATTCACACACCAAAAGCTTATATCTATCTATCTATCTACCTATTTATCTATCTATCTCAGACGGTTAATATATATATATATATATATATATATATATATATATACATATATATATATATATATATATATATATATTGCTATCTATCTATCTATCTATCTATCTATCTATCTATCTATCTATCTATCTTAGTCTGTTCATATGTATGTATCTATCTTATGAAGTGGTTAGAACGTTCGCTTTCTGACCATGAGACCCGGATTCGAATCTCGTCACTGTTGATTTGTTGGGAAGGAGACTTCCTGATGTTATCGGTTTGGTGGGGGACGATGCCAGCGCGCGGCACCTTTGGAAAGTGCCTGAAAAACACAGCACGGGTTTGGCCCGGGCCATGTGATTGAAACTGTGTAGACGGAACTCTTGGGGACCGTCGATATCTGTGCTAGCACGATGTCACAAGTCATCATGACCGAGGGTTTGAGTGTACTGGCCTTGTTTAGATTGTTGATCAGTCAAGATAACACCCTCTCTCCCAGAAACTGTAACTAAGGTCGGCTCAGCATAGTTGCAGTATAAACCACAGGTGGGCTCTGTGGGTGTTGAAAAAAAAACACACATGTGCCTGAGCGAGCGTCTGCAATAGGGATTGGATAGTTGCCCTAATAGACTAGTATCCTCGATTACAAGTGGCCAGCTATTCTCTCTCTCTCTCTCTCTCTACACACACACACACACACACACACACACACACACACATATATATATATATATATATATATATATATATATATATATATATATATATATATTTCATTGAATATAATAGACAAGGAAAATTTGATTAATTTTTTTATTTAGTTCGGGAGTTGTTTTTATTTAAACAGCAAAAAAATCTTAAGCAGTCAAACATGAAAAGAAATTAATAACCCCTAAAGCTCCTCCTATACAAATGGCTAAAGCAATGACTGAAAACGCTTGGGACAGTAGATAATATGGACAATTTTTGGTCTCTCTTACTTCCACCAAACGGAAAAATGTCAGAATTTTAGAAAAACTAAATAAAAAAAAAATATATATATTTTTGACACCCACAGACAGACTGTTCCGCAGTTCATCAGTGTGGCTAAACGTCCGGTTGCCTCTAGCTAGGATCGAAACCCGACTGAATTGGTTTCAGTCGGAACTTCCACCACTAAGCCGTGGGCGCGCGGCAGGGATGAAGGCGAATTTTAGCGTGTTTATTTTTAGATTTAGATAAACACACAGTGACTGACAGTGACTGAATTCTGCCGATGAGTCGTGCTATATATATATATATATATATATATATATATATATATATATATATATATATATATATATATATATATATATATATATATATATATATATATATATATATATACTGGGAAGAATATATATATATATATATATATATATATATGTATTGGGCAGCAATCTTTCTTTTAAATATATTTCGTTGTAAATGTGATTCATTTTTTTTATTTAGTTTTTTTTAAATTCTAACATTACTGTAAGTAATCCTAATACATTTACTTGGTTTTAAAAAGAAATATAATCTATTAAAAGTTAAAAGTTAATTTTTTATAAAATTGTAGTTAAATAAAACGTATTCTAAGCTAAACATCCCCCGAAAATCTTTACAAATAGAAAAAATGCCGTAAGAATTTCTTGCCGTTAACAATAAAATTAAAAAAAAACCCTGACGACATGCATTTAGCTGATGTCAGAATTCGTTGAAAAATACATCCCTACCCATCCCTAAACATAACCCCTTTTTCGAATGTAACTGATAACTGATACAACAAAAGTTAATGAAAATGAACACGCTACCACCCCTTGTCTAGATGAGTGGATTTCTCTGTATCCTTGGAAACAGTGAATTATGAATTTTTGCCGTGCCTTTAAAACTCAGGAGATTTAAAATTAAGTTACTCCAAAATTCGCTTGAGGAGGAAATGGAACTAATGTTTTTAATTCAATTACAAAATTAAATTCGAAGCTTTTAGCTTCCATTTTTGAAACATGGTTATTACTGTGTAGCGAAAAAAAACATATTTTAAATTAGTTAATTCATCATATTAATGCTCTGTAATTTTACATTGAGCACTATTTTGTAAAAATAAAAATAAAAATATCTATAAGAACACCGGATCATATATCTTACTGTTCTTTCTTCATATATATATATATATATATATATATATATATATATATATATATATATATATAATTAAAACAAAAAGTGCTCTAAGTGTACGAAAGGGTACCAATATAATTAGTACGATAAACATTTTATTAAATATTAAACATAAGACAAAAATGAACCACGGAGGGAAAGGTTTTATCTTCGGAATTTTCGGACACGCCTGTGTCCTTTATCAACGGTCCTAGGAACAAACAGAGGAATGGGAATTACTAACCAAGAAATGTTATTGTAGATGGGGTTAGATCAAGAATACGGCGGATCCTTTTTAATTCTTTAAGCGTCTGTAAGGTTTGTTTAACTACCTGCAGTAGTGCATTGTCATCGTGGAAAATGTGACCTTTTTGATTTGTCAAAATCTTCAGTTTCTTTTCTTTAAACCCAAATATCTTCAAATGCTGATAGTCAAATTAGATATCGATTTTCAAACTCTTAGCAAGTTTTTCCATAGTATTCTTAACTTTCTTTTCTACGATTGCACACAGATCGTTTTCGTCGACGTCGAAAGTTCGCACAGGGCGTGGTTGATTTTTTAGGTTAAAATCACCCTTGTGAAAGCTGCCCAAACCCACTTTTTGAGTGTCCGAAGCGCTGGTGCAAGATCCAAAAAAACCTTCTGATATTTTTTGTCGCAGTTCCGGTGCTTACTTCTTTCCGGAATTTTAGAGTGTAATATGATGAATTTGCAACTTTTCCCCTTCCATACATTTAAGGACAAAACGTCAACATTCAACAATGGATGATTAGAAACTAAACGATGCGAGGTCTCAATCTCGAACACACCAGAAATCGGCACCAAAATAAACACCTGTCTTAAGATGCAGTCATTTTATATTAACAACGAAAATCGGGGACGAACTTTTACAATGATCAGGTACATTCTGTATTGTTACAAATGTTATTTTTTGTGGGTACTCGTGTTTGGGTAGGTATCTGTTGTGGTTTTCTTAGGGCCTGAAGTAAAGACACAATATAGGAATTGAGTTAAACAAATATATTAACACAAACAGTTATAGAAACATATACAAACGTGAGTGCTACAGCAAGAATGTTCGGTCCGACTGTCAGAGCTGACTGCTGGAAACTTCCCTCTCCAAAAGGCAGTACCTGCTCCTATTTATAGATGGGAGTGTCCATGCCAGGTTAAATTACAATAACAGTATCCTTATTTGTTTTTCTTAACGAGATTAATATCAACCGGCCTAGATCAAGAAGATCTACTAAAGAATAAAGTGCCTCGCAACAGGAATCGTATCTGTATCCCTTTTGCATCAAGGTAATAAAAGCTATAGCCGAAGTGAGCTATTACCAATTTAGTCATGGGAGACCATCTTAAAAGAGACATGTCTGATTTTGCTATTTAAGGAATACACATTTCTCGTTGGGACTTCTATGAAGCTCTATCTTCTAGCAAGTGTTTCATATCCGAAACGCAAGCAAGACTAATTGTTTCAAGAGAATTTTTAATTTGAAACTTTTCTTATTAGAATAGACGGTATTTTTAGATGGTATACGCAGTTTTTTGTACTTGCTATCCGTTTTTTAAAATTTTCAACATTAACATTAATATTGAATGATATATATATATATATATATATATATATATATATATATATATATATATATATATATATATATATATATATATGTATGTGTGTGTGTATGTGTGTGCGTGTAAAACGTTATTTCTGGACTCTTTTGCAAAGGCAATTATCAATCAATCTATCTGAGTTCATTATCTATCTATCTATCTATCTATCTATCTATCTATCTATCTATCTATTTGAGTTCATATCTATCTATCTATCTATCTGAGTTCATATGTATGCATGTACGTATCTATCTATCTATCTATTTGAGTTCATATCTATCTATCTATCTAAGTTCATATGTATGCATGTACGTATCTATCTATCTATCTATCTATCTATCTATCTATCTGAGTTCATATCTATCTATCTATCTATCTATCTATCTATCTATCTATCTGAGTTCATATCTATCTATCTATCTATCTATCTATCTATCTGAGTTCATATCTATCTATCTATCTATCTATCTATCTATCTATCTGAGTTCATATCTATCTATCTATCTATCTATATATCTATCTATCTATCTATCTGAGTTCATATCTATCTATCTATCTATCTAAGTTCATATGTATGTATGTACGTATCTATCTATCTATCTATCTATCTATCTATCTATCTATCTATCTATCTATCTGAGTTCATATCTATCTATCTATCTATCTATCTATCTATCTATCTATCTATCTATCTATCTATCTGAGTTCATATCTATCTATCTATCTATCTATCTATCTATCTATCTATCTATCTATCTGAGTTCATATCTATCTATCTATCTATCTATCTATCTAAGTTCATATGTATGCATGTACGTATCTATCTATCTATCTATCTATCTATCTATCTATCTATCTATCTATCTATCTGAGTTCATATCTATCTATCTATCTATCTATCTATCTATCTATCTATCTATCTATCTATCTATCTAAGTTCATATGTATGCATGTACGTATGTATCTATCTATCTATCTATCTATCTATCTATCTATCTATCTGAGTTCATATCTATCTATCTATCTATCTATCTATCTATCTATCTATCTATCTGAGTTCATATCTATCTATCTATCTATCTATCTATCTATCTATCTATCTATCTATCTGTTCAGTTTTTCATTCACTCCTTTTTACTCACTCACACAAGGTCTTCGCACTTTGGTATCCTGATTCACACCTCGCAAGTTAAAGAAAGCTGGAACCACTTCAAGCCCGGAAACATGATCGCCATCACTATCGACTTGTAATGTAAGGTGAAGAAAATACTTCATTGTGTTAAAACAAAAACAAAAAAAGAAGAAACCCGACCAAAACAATTCGTCCACCGAAAATGCCTCAGAAAACCGGTCGACTTGCTTTGTCTGTTTACAGACTTCACGGCCGCATATGAATTCGTCTTTTCCGAATTGACGAATATTGAGTCAAGAAAAAAAAAAAAGAAAAATTAAAAAAGATGAATAAAAGATAGAAGGAGAAGCCGAAAGGAATTAAGGAGAGAAAATAAGAATGAAGAAAAAGCAAGAAAAAAGGGGAGAAATAAAAATAGAAGTCAAAAAAGAAAAGAAGAAAAATAAAGGCTAAAAGGAAAGAAGAAGAAAAAAACGAAAATAGAAGAAAAGAAAAAAGGAAAAAAGAAGAAAAAGAAGAAAAAACGAAAAAAAGGAAGAAAAAGAAAAAATAAACAAAAATAAACAAAAAAGAAGAAAAATAGAAAAAATAAATGAAGCTGGGCATTTAATCAATAAAACAAATAATTATTAAATACAAGTTTTAAACATTGTTTTAACTCCTCATATCTTTAAGACCGAGGCAATCATGCCCTCGCCAAAGATTCTGTTACATTAAGTCTCCACTGAAGACCTTGTGTGAGTGAGTAAAAAGAGTGAATGAAAAACTGAACAGATAGATAGATAGATAGATAGATAGATAGATACGTACATGCATACATATGAACTCAGATAGACAGACAGATAGATAGATAGATAGATAGATAGATAGATAATGAACTCAAATAGATAGATAGATAGATAGATAGATAATGAACTCAGATAGATTGATAGATAATTGCCTTTGCAAAAGAGTCCAGAAATAACTTTTTACATCCCCCCATATATATATATATATATATATATATATATATATATATATATATATATATATATATAATTCAATATTAATTTTAATGTTGAAAATTTTCAAAAACGGATAGCAAGTAAAGAAACTGCGTATGCCATCTAAAAATACCGTCTATCGTAATAAGAAAAGTCTCAAATTAAAAATTCTATTAAAATAATTAGTCTTGCTTGCGTTTCGGATATGGGAAAGACAATGGAGTAATTTCCCATTGCCTTCTCCACATTCTTAAATTCAGATTTACTATCCTACACCGTCTATCATAAATGGAGTAAGCCGATCTTACCCTGCTATTTGACCAATAGCTGGGACATTGTTCATTTTCTTAAATGCCAGATACCTTTCGAACAGTCGATTATGGTTACCTACAGGTTTCCTTTATTTAATATCTGTGAATTGCTATGCTTTCATGGGGAAGATAATGGGGCAGTTACACAGTGCCTTCTTCATTGTTTTGAATTGAACAGAGAATTTCTTAAGGTAAATAGAGACTAGACTAACCTGCTACTAAACTTAAGGTACTGTCCATGATTATTTTAATAACATTTGACTCTGTATCTGTCTATATTTATGAGATGAGGTATTATGTACACTATTTACATTATTCCGACTATTGTCCTCATCTTTGTCGCCATATTTATTACAACGTTTCGGCCCTTTAGTATCTGTCTATATTTCTGAGATGAGGTATTATGTACACTATTTACATTATTCGGACTATTGTCCTCATCTTTATTGCCATATTTATTACAACGTCTCGGCCCTTTAGTATCTGTCTATATCTTTGAGATGAGGTATTATGTACACTATTTACATTATTCGAACTATTGTCCTCATCTTTGTTGCCATATTTATTACAACGTTTCGGCCCTTTAGTATATGTCTATATTTCTGAGATGAGGTATTATGTACACTATTTACATTATTCGGACTATTGTCCTCATCTTTGTTGCCATATTTATTACTACGTTTCGGCCCTTTAGTATCTGTCTATATTTCTGAGATGAGGTATTATGTACACTATTTACATTATTCGGACTATTGTCCTCATCTTTGTTGCCATATTTATTACTACGTTTCGGCCCTTTAGTATCTGTCTATATTTCTGAGATGAGGTATTATGTACACTATTTACATTATTCCGACTATTGTCCTCATCTTTGTCGCCATATTTATTACAACGTCTCGGCCCTTTAGTATCTGTCTGTATTTCTGAGATGAGGTATTATGTATACTATTTACATTATTCGGACTATTGTCCTCATCTTTGTCACCATATTTATTACAACGTTTCGGCCGTTGTACGCTCCGGCCTTCTTCAGGTGGTTGGAATGTCGAACTGAACCCTTTATTTCGCTCACTGGTGTAGACTGTTCTAGTTTCATGTGTCATGTTTAATTGATGTCAGTTGTCAGTTATCTCCTCTTAATTCCCCTCTCCAAGTTCTCCATCGCCTTAACCAGGTGCTGAGCTCACACTCTTTGGGTCCTCTCACTGTATTTAACTAACACCTTTATCCACTGTGCCATCTGTCCTTGAAATCTGTCACATCTGGACAGTGGGTCCTGGACAGGGTTGCATTCTTCTCTCTCGGCCGGTGATTGCTAGTTTTTTTTTGTTCGAAATAAAAGAACTTCAACACAGAGAATTTTAACATAGCCATTTTATTAACGTCGACCTATTCATCTTCTATTTATCCAGTAGGGTGACCTTTCAGACACGAAAGAAAACACGTCTACATTGTTCGACGGTTAAGACTTGACTCCCTGAAAAACCTTTCTAGAACTATCATTCCCACGCTCTGTCGACCAATCAAAATCGACTTCCTTATTTTGTCTTGTATCTGATCCCTAAGATCATCCCAAAATCGACTTTCTTATTTTGTCCTATATCTGATCCCTAAGGTCAACCCAAAATCGACTACCTTATTTTGTCTTGTATCTGTTCCCTAAGGTCAACCCAAAATCGACTTCCTTATTTTGTCTTGTATTTGATCCCTAAGGTCAACCCAAAATCGACTTCCTTATTTTGTCTTGTATCTGATCCCTAAGGTCAACCGAAATCCGACTTCCTTATTTTGTTTGTATTTGATCCCTAAGGTCAACCCAAATTCGACTTCCTTATTTTGTTTGTATTTGATCCCTTAGGTCAACCCAAATTCGACTTCCTTATTTTGTTTGTATTTGATCCCTTAGGTCAACCCAAATTCGACTTCCTTATTTTGTCTTGTATCTGATCCCTAAGGTCAACCCAAAATAGACTTCCTTATTTTGTTTTGTATTTGATCCCTTAGGTCAACCCAAAATCAACTCCCTTATTTTTTCTTGTATGTGATCCCTAAGGCCAAACCGAGGAAGTCAGAGCGGAGCTACACCTTCCCCTAAAAATAATAATCTGCTAAAGTATTATTTAACAGACAGCACTTACCCAGATATGACTGCAATACTCCATTCTTGGTACGATTAGATACCAAATGCAAATACAGAATGTTATCATTGAATTTTTAAAATTTTATATTTTTAAATAGTTTACTGCACACTTCAAACTGATAGTTCAAAATCACAGCATGCAGTCCGCAATATTAAGAGCAGTAGTTTTTTTATTCAATGGATGATTGTCAGAATCTTCCAATTAACTGCTTTTGCATCCAATTCATCTAACAATTGCTTTCCAATGGATAGCAACATATATAATTCCAAATTCTCCTCAGATAGCAAATATTTTGAAACCTTTACTTTATGATCTTTCACTTTCATTTTTTTTTCTTTTTCTTTCAGAATTAACAACTTAAGTCTTTGGCAATTTCAACCATGGAAAGATTAACAATCAAACAACGTGTTAAAGTTATCGAAGCCTATTACGAAAATGGGCGTTCAAACAGTATTTGAATGAGAAGTTCCCAGGTCGCATCATCTCTCGAAACAGTGAAGTCAATTGGCCACCACAATTATGTGACTTGACGCCTTTAGATTTCTTCCTTTGGGGTCATCTCAAAAGTAAGCTCTATGCCAACAAGCCAAGAACAATTCAACAGCTGAAGGATAAGATAATAAGGCATATTGGTGAGATGGAGGAGCAACTATGCAGAGACGTCTTCAAATATTTTGACCATCGAGTGGAGGTGTGCCACCGAAGCCTTGGCGGACATTTGGGCGATATTATTTTTCACACCTAATTTGCCAGGACTTAAATAACATGGCACAATAGAGAAATAAATAAATTGTCACCAATAAGACTGATTTATTTACTGCTGACTTTGATCCACCGTAATGAAAGAGCCTTATATATAATCCGTCTTAATGAAACACCCTTTATATTTATCGTTTACTGATACGTTTTCTATGGGTTATCAACTCATTGCATGCTATTTAAAGCCAGAAAATATTTTTATATTGTAAGAATTTGTTTTGAGATAATAATAGTTTAGTAATACAAGTCTCACTAATTTACCCATAACTGGAGAAGAATTGGTGGATTCATGCCTTTACCAAGGGTATTTGAGCGTAAGTGAATATAACGAACCCAACTAGAATTGGAACTCGGCTCGCCGATTAACTATTCCGAGTCTTTATCCATTACACCATCCCCACATTCAAGTTTACAACACGTGGTATTCCCAAGCGGTTACCCATTCAGATACTAACCAGGCTCGACCTTGCTTAATTTTGGTGATCGCAAAAAGATATGAGTAATAAAATAAAGGATATAGGTTTAAAAAAAGAAATTTTATTAATGCAGGAATTTATTTGTACTTTATTTTTCAAGTTGAAATGGCGTTCGGGGTTACAGTGATGGGGAGAGACGTCCAGATATATGGTTGTGGTTACTAGCTGCGAAGGATTGTCTGTAAACACTTGTGTCGAAGCCAGTGCTACCAGCACATTTTTTCCGACAGGGATGAGTGCTCTCTGGGAATTTACACATTACATATATGAGGTTTGACCACGTTGAAATGCCTACACAATAACAGTAATGGCAATGCTAATACTTATAAGGAAACCTTCAGCATTTATTGACCAAGCAGACTCCAGTTAAGCTTTACTTCATACGCTGGGCATTTGACTGGGGTCAAAGTGTAGTATCTGTTTTCTTATGGTAATGGTAATATTAGTAGTTTCCTTATAAGGAAAGCTTCAGCATTCTTTGACCAAGCAGACTCCAGTTAAGCTTTGCTCCCTTACCTAGCCATAATGCTAGGATCAAAGTGCAGTATCTGTTCTCTTATGGTAATGGTAATATTACAAGTTTCCTTATAGGGAAACATACACCATTTATCGACCAAACAACTGTTGGCTCTTAAATTACGCTTTTCTTCCTTCCCTGACCATCGAGATGGGATCAAAGTGTAGTATCTGCCCTCTGGCGGATAAATTACATTTTATATCTCAATCGTGTCTCTGTCTTCAGACAAAGCTCAACTCAGTTATGTCTGCTGTCAGAACGCAACTAAAAATATTTTTGGCAGTTACGGGGGAACTGGTCCTCTTGGCCGCCACCTTCCTCATTACACTAAAGCGCGGCGGTGGTGAGGGTATGACAGTAATACAGTTGTTAGTGCAACCAACGCTTGATGGAGCTGCACAATTTTGGGATCTGGCTTGGGTGGACGCGCTCTGGCACTCCGCATAAAACTGGCCTTGTGCCGCATCCTGCTTGAGTGGGACGGCAAGTAAATACTACGTGTACTACCTGCCTTTTGGCGAGAAAAAAAGACTAGATTTTGTCTTTGGACTGGGCACGTGAATAAATGAAGGATTCTTGGTCCGGGGGGGGGGCGGTTCCAACCCTGTCGCAGCACCTCCCGCATTGCACAAAAGAAGAATGGTCGGTGGAATAGCGACAGCAACGCGATGTTGGTTGCAACTTTGGGCCTTAGCCCATGTGCACGCGCCCGGGCTCCCCACTTTAAAGCGGCCTTGTGCTATATTCTACCGCCGTGGCGCGAGTGAGTAAATAACTATTGAGAGAGAGAGAGAGAGAGAGAGAGAAAGAGAGAAAGAGAGAGAGTGTGTGTGTGTGTGTGTTTGTTTTGTTTTGTTTTACGGTATATCAACTTGAATGGATTATTGATGTGAACTCGAAGTAGGGGCCACGGAAGGAAAACACGGGTTAGAGGTAAGAAAGATTTATTAAACAGAAAAGTTACAAAGAATAGTGTAAGAATAAGCAGAGCTTACTATCCAGTGGTGTCCGATATTGGTATCGTACGCGGCTGCGCATTGCTGGTGCTACTCCCATGATACTACCATTCACATAATAATATAGTACTGGGAGAGTCCATGATGTAGGAAAGTATCGGTCTCACAACAGTTATTTAATGCCGACCAAATTTTTATTGCTGGTTATGTTTTTATTCAAAACTCTATTTCTGGGAATATTTTCCTTGAAGAAATCTATAGCTGGTAATATTTTTTTCAAAGAATGTATAACTGTTTGTATTGCTGTTACTTTTTAAAAAAAATTATTGCTGATAATAATTTTTCCTTAAAAAATTATTTGTGGTAATTACAAAGTATTTTTGGTATTAAAACTTATTTTTTACACAAGTTTGGGTGTTAAGTAATTGCCCATAGCTGGGACCCTAACAGGTGCTACAACCCCGGGTCAGGGTGGACCTGCGAACACCAGCAATTAAGAGGTGGTTCCACGCTCCTCAAAACCTCCTGATCAGAGGCCTTGCTGTTGGACGTAGTTTATCGTCTTACTCAGGACGCGGATGTAGTTTATCGTCATACCCAGGACGCGGATGTAGTTTATCGTCTTACCCAGGACGCGGATGTAGTTTATCGTCATACCCAGGACGTTCTAATCTGGGCAGTTAGTGATAATCTAATTATCCTTTGTCATTCCCTAGTCATTGGGCTGGAGATGAATGTGTAACATCAATTCTCCTTATCTCTAATGATAATGCTAATATTAGGCGTTTCCTTATAAGGAAACATCCAGCTCTCATTGATAGAACAATCTGTGCTACTGTCGGTGTAAACTTACAAAATCTTACTATTAAAATAATTTTTTTCTTATTAATACAACATTATTTATTTTTATCTGGATAATAAATGAGAATGTCAGTGTGCCACTGTGTCACGCTTTTTCAACTTTACTCCTAGAGGCCGTAGCCCAACATATCATACCATTTTGGAATCAAGCCGACTGCATGATCAAATTTTAAAAAATTCCGGACCCGTAATCCTGAAATTTTGGATCCCCAATATTTGGATTTTTAATTATTGCCATTGTTTTCGGCGACTTTTGTACGGGATTTTTTTGCGACGTATTTTTTTTTTTTTTTTTTGTACGATAAAATCTTTTATAACTTGTAAATAAAGTTGGGAATAGTCAAAATTAATTGCGAAATCCAACGAAAGTCACCCATGAAATAAAAATAATTGTTTGTACGGAAAGTAAGGAATTGCGTACATGAAATTGTCTTCAAATTAAGTGGTAGTAAAAGAATTATCGTTGAACTTTTAAAAGGTAAGCTTAGATATTAATGCAATACTTAAATGTAATAATCAATTTTGAGTACTTCTGTAGTTTATTGTTGCCTACTGCACATACTCCTCCCTACCTATTATGATGAAGGTCCAATCAAGAGCTCTCCGTAGGGGCATGCTTAAATGTTGCCCGATAGGGACGCTTTTAAGATATTCAGCGCTATCGCTATTGGCGGTTATATATCACATATATAAAGCGTTAAAAAACTCTGCTTTTCTGCTGTGCGCCGATAGCCTCGGGGTAAGAGTCTCTTACTGATGTCTAATCGGTCGAGTTTCGATCCAATCTTCTTCACACTGATGAGCTGTAATACAGCGAAGCAGACTGTTTGTGGATGACTATTTATGCTCTCGTTCGCCAATTGAGCACTATGGAGAAGGGGGATTTTTAACGGCTGCTGCTGCCTTGATGCATTGCTCTTCGTAAAAATTGAGCGCTATGGCGTTTATATAGCATGTATATAATACGTTAAAAAGTCACTTTCTCTCTCGTGCGATAGCTTAGTCTATGAATGAGTTTCGATCCCGGCTTGAAACAATCGGATGTCTAGTCACACTGATGAGCTGTGATACAGCGAAACAGTCTCTCTGCGGATGACTATATATGTATATATATATATATATATATATATATATATATATATATATATATGTGCATATATATATATATATATATGCATATATATATATATATGTGTGCATATATATATATATATATATATATATATATATATATATATATATGCACATTTCATTGAATACGACAGACAAGGTGCATTTATTGAGATTCTTACAGAAATTTTCATGCGATCTAATAATTTTTTGGGTGGGGGGGATGATAAATTATATACAAACTGTGCGAATGATCTTTTTTTCCGAGCGTTTTCGGCTATTCATTTAGCCATTTTCAACTATTAAATATTTTAACTGTTAAATAAGAAATAGTTTGTTGTATGTAAGTTTTATAAAATGTTTTCATTTTTCAAAACACGGTCAAGATATTGTTTATACTTGAGTCTGTAAGTAAACACTGTGCGCATTTTATACTTGAATCTATAGGCAAGAAGTGTTGTAGTTTATCCGCCAGTCTTGAATCTCTAGGTGAAATTTGACCGTGTTTTAAGTGGGTTGATAGGTAAGCATTGGTCTTTATATTTTATTCCGTAGAAGAACATACTTGAGGCTATATGTTGATATATGTACTTAAGAATGTGTATGTGCGTATAGACCGTTAAACAGTTGAACTGATTTTTTATGCCACACGGGCATATAAAACAGAATGAAAAATTAACGTTGCATAGAGTACGCTCATGTTCCACACACTATATATAAGGGATTCTCTGCTTGTTTCTCTGGGCTTGTAGGAAGAGGCGGGGATATAGACCTGTCCTTTCACATAGCCCCATAGAAAACAAAATCAGGTGAACGTGGTGATCATTTCAACAACACAATATCATTATCACTGGCACGCCCGATCCATTTTCCTGGTAGATTCTCATTGAGTTAAGTCTGCACTGAGGCGTTGTCGAATGTTACGAAAGACATGTTACAGCGTGTTTGTTTTGGCAGGAGCTGGACTACCGACTTGACTGGTGTCGTTTCACTGGTGACATATACGTATGTATTGATGCATGCTACTTGAAAAAACACAGAGAAAAAGCACCTACACACACAGACATATTTCTATAATAAATTGCCAAAACTGTTCCTCCCAATATATTGGAGAAACAAGCAGAAACATAAAACAAAACGTATCTATGAACACAAAAGAGACCTTAGAATAAACAACTTAAATAATGCCTTAGTGATACATAGGAATAAATTCAACCATAATTTTGATTATAAAAATTCTATACTTATAAAAAAGAAAATAACTCACTCAGAAGGAAAATTCTAGAGAGTGCCGCCATAGAACAATACCCAAATATTAATCTTCGCCCAGGCCTTTTCCCTATTTCACCTTTTTTAACAAAATTACTGCTCTCACAAACAAATGTACACAAAACATATTAAAGTCAAAAGAAAATGGTTGAATCCATCAACACAGATTAATGATAATATTCTCCACGCGTGACATTAACTGACGTTATTTTCAGTTAACAATATGAAAATAGCGTTTCCTACATTCCAGTTGCTAAGAACACTCTGTTTTTTGTTTTTATTAATTTTCTTTGTTTAATTAAATTCATTTCGTTTCTTGCTTTGAAAAAGTCCACATTGAACGAAACGCGTCAGCAATTACTGTTTTCCTATTGTCATTTATATATATATATATATATATATATATATATATATATATATATATATATATATATATACAAGTATAGGATTGGTGTATACCGAAGAAATTCCAATATCCAAAAATTACTATTCTTAAAAGAGTGCTCAATACAGAGTAAAGCAAATATAATTTATGAGTGTATTATAATCTGATTGTGTATGTATTGTCTTTTGGCAAGATTTCCCGCTCCCCTGCCCATATCATCACTTCAAATGTATCTAAGTTGTAACGAAGCTTAGCACAACATTAGAGTTTTCACGTTTATTCTAACTTAATTTTTGGCCTTTCAATTAAAACAGAATAAATAACAAAACACATGTATTTTTCCTCAGTTTCTTCTTTAAATAATTTTATAAATTTTTAAACTTAATACAGATTAAATTTAAAATTTAAAATTGGTAATTTTTAATTTTCAATTTTATAGTAAAATTTAATATTAATTAGAATTATTTTTATTTTAGTCTAACCCTAAGATTTTATAACCAAGGTTCGTTATCAGGTTTTTGAATTATCATATACTTGTATTTTGATTGGTCATTGCACCTTATGTAATAGCGTTTCCCCTGGTGAGGGGTGTTTTATTGATTTGAACCATTTAAAACCCTTTATTCTACATTCAACACCATCACTTGATAAGACACCAGAAGTGTTGAAACAAAATGGTTATTTTTGTAGTGATTTCATGACATATTTATGTTATAACTTTCGAATAAATTATATATATTTATATCTTTTTTTATTATGTGTAGTGTCACCACAAATGTATCCACGCGTTTCCGGTGTCTGTTTTGTAATTTCAATTTTAGGTCAGCGAATCGGTAGCGAATAATTCATATTTATCTATATTTCACTCATTTAAACCGTTATTTAACTCCTCTCTTTAAAACTTCTCTCTGTTAAATTTTAATCCCCGCCTTCCTCTTTAGGCCTTCCTGTTCTTCTTTCTTCTGTTACACCTCTCTCTAAAGCTTTCATACATTTCCCACTCACACTTGTTTCCCACTCCCACACATACACTCTCACTTAAATTTTGTTTTTTATGTCCGGAGTTATATTTTCTGATTTCTTTTTGAATTTGTAGGTCTGATGAATTGGATCGTGAATACGATTCCAATGAAATAAATTATAACCATGGACTATTAGTGTTTGAGCCTTTTATATTATATTCTTACTCTGTATTGTACATTGAGCTCTACCTCTTTCTACCCTCTTGGGAAGTTATATATATATATATATATATATATATATATATATATATATATATATATATATATATATATATAACACTAATATTATATATATATATATATATATATATATATATATATATATATATATATATATATATATATATCCTATCACATATATATATATATCTTTCAAAAGATTAGGAGATCAGCCAGTTACGCTACCATGGTTTCAATCTTTAAGTATCCTCAGGCGATATAAGCCAAATGATTTCCTAATGCTTTATTATTCATATATGAACGCACAACAGGAAGTGTAATAGAAGTGGGGGGGGGAGTAAGGCAATATTATTGAAATTGTATCGGAGGGGGATTAAATAAATTATACATACTTTCATCCGGGTTCGTACAAACTCAAAACATACTTTTTAGTGTGTATACATCCCAACGTTATTTCAGAACTTTCATTTAGTAGGGTTTTTTTGTTGGTCTGGAAATGTTATATGTTTTTCCTACTGGCTCAGTTTGCAGATATAACTACGATTGCTGTAAGATTTCGCTCTTCTTAATATTCTCCAGTTTACATTAGGAACTTTGTTATTTTTTTCTTTTAATTCCCACACATGGCTGGCTAGTTTGGTACATTTCTTAAGGCTTTCTAGCCTGAATGATGACTTGTGGTTATACAATCTCTTCTTGAAGCTGCCTTCAGTACACCGCCATGTATATTTTTCCCTGGCTATTTATATCTTTTACTTCTGCTTTGTAAATTACTCCTTCCTTTGAAACCTCACCTGAACAAAATAAACTACAAAATCTCCACAAATATTCTTAAATGCCTATAATTGATAACAGTTTATATCAGTGGCTTCCCATACTTAATAATTCTCGTTTTCACTCTCGCGTGGTCATGTGTGACATTACGAGCTTCAATGCGATTTTCGCTTCCGCGTCTCATATATACGAGTTTGTCGTTGCTTTGAAATTTTTCATGCAACAAAAACGGACTATTATTATTGTTTCGTCCGTGTATTGTTTGATATATTGAAATGTAATTGTCATCTTTGATAATGGCTTATGTAAGCCGAAAGCTAAGATTGAATTTAAACGTGTATCAATATGGTGTTTTCCTTTCGTCTTTCAATGATAATGTTATTAAGCTTATCAGACAATATGAAAGGAACTTACTTAAAATAAATAGACAAAACTTGTCTATTTTATTTAATAAAACATGCATCAATATACGAGGGTCATTCAATAAATAAGGTGATTTTTTCGGCATAAGGACTTCTAATACAGATAGAAGCTTACTTTTTAAAAATTTTTCAACGTAGTCTCCCAGTATTGGCACACACTTTTCCCATCTGTGCACAAGCTTCCGTATTCCATCAGTGTAAAAATCTTTGGACTGATGTCTTAGCCAGTCGCTTACAACACTTTTGACTTCATCGTCACTTTTAAACTTCGTGCCTCTCGTGAACGCTTTCAAGGGACCAAACAGGTGAAAGTCTGAAGGGGCAAGGTCTGTGCTGTAAGGGGGATGAGGGAGCAGTTCCCAGCCCAGCTCTTTGATGGTCTGCACCGTTTGGGCTGCTGTGTGAGGCCTTGCGTTGTCATGATGCAAGATGACTCCTTCTGACTGATGACCCCTGCGTTCGTCCCAAAGGATAAACTCAAAGTCCTTGCAATGTCACCCACTGTCACCCTTCTGTCAGACTGAATGATGTCATTGACTAATTCGATCGCCCCAGGAGACCTCACTTCTGTAGGCCTCTCAGGCCTGTCTTCATCCTCAACACTGCTCCGTCCTTTAAACAATTTAGCCCACTTGTAGACATTTTTTTGCTGAAACATGTGGCACCATACACAGTTGACATTCCCCTATGAATTTCAACTGGTTTGCACCCTTCAGCAACCAAAAACTTGATAACTGACCGCTGTTCAATCCTGGAGCATGCTTCTTGGTCGGCCATCTTTGTTAATCGCCAAAACTCTCAAAGTATTTTTTAATCTGCAAAAGAAATTAAATCAATGTGAAAAAGAAGTAAAACAAAAAAATAAATAAATAAAAAAGAGTAAGCTTCTATCTGTATTAGAAGTCCTTATACGGAAAAATTCAACTTATTTATTGAATGAGCCTCATATATATATATATATATATATATATATATATATATATATATATATATATATGTGTGTGTGTGTGTGGCTGGCCAATTGTATCCGAGTCTGTCCGTCTGCTAGTGTGGCTAATCAATCCCTGTGGCAGAAACCTGCTCAGACATATCTGTGTATGTTTAATATCCACAGAGCCCACATGTGGTTTACACTGCAGCTATGTTAAGCGGGCGTTAATTACAGTTTCCGGGAGGGAGCTTATCAGAGGGTAGGACCACCAATTTGAACAAGGGGCAGTATGTTCAAGACCCTCGGTCATGATAAACGCTTCCTACACGTGTATGTGT
>OZ038499.1:94038709-94136209 GCA_964036315.1 Acanthosepion esculentum
TCTCTCTCTCTCTCTATATATATATATATATATATATATATATATATATATATATATATCAATGAAACGTTATTTTTAGTGAATACTCCTATATATATATATATATATATATATAAATATATATATATATATATATATATATATATATATATATATATATATATATATATATAATTTTTGTTTCAACACTTCTGGTGTCTTATCAAGTGATTGTGTTGAATGTCGAATAAAGGGTTTTAAAAGGTTCAAATCAATTAAACACCCCTCGCTAGGGAAAACGCTGTTAAATAAGCTGCAATGACCAACCAAAATACAAGTATATGAGAATTCAAAAACTCTGATAACGAACCTTGGTTATAATAATTAATGCTTTAATTTTAGGGTTAGGCTAAAATAGAAATCATTCTAATTAATTAATATGAAATTTTACTATAAAATTGAAAATTAAAAATTAACAATTTTTAATTATAATTTTAATCTGTATTAAGTTTAAAATATAAAATTATTTTAAAAAAAACGAGGAAAAATACACATATTTATTATTTATGTTGTTTTAATTTAAAGGCCAAAAACTCAGATTAAACGTTACTCTAACGGAGATGTAAAGCTTCGTTACACTTTAGATACATTTGGAGTGAAGACATGGACAGGGAAGGATAAAATCGTGCCAAAAGACAATATATACCCAATCAAATTATAGTGTACACAAACACGTAGACATATTAAGATATATAAACACGCAAAAACATGAACGAAACAGGAAATAGATGTCCCCGAGTCTAAAAAAAAAAAATACAGACGACATATATATACAGATAAATTATACCCACATCAGGTAATTTGGGGTTTTGCTGGATAGTATATACACACTGTTATACTTATATATATATATATATATATATATATATATATATATATATATATATATATATATATATATATATATATATATATATATATATATAATTTTTCGAAAATTTATAACATAAATATGTTATAAAATCACTACAAAAAGTGATAGATAGATATGAATAGACTGAATAGATAGATAGATTATTTTCGACGGTTGGTGTGAGAAGATACGTGAAGGAGAGAAAAGATGAAAGAATGTGGAGAGCAAGGAAGCAAAGAAAGAGATACATTGAACTCTCTCTGTGGATCAGTTATAATATTTGATATTACTAGGATCCATCTGGATTATACACAAGTACTATATATATATATATATATATATATATATATATATATATATATATCGTACTTTCGACGTAAGGTAATGTGTATATTTATTAATATATAAATATATTTCTCTCTCTCTCTCTCGCCATATATATATATATATATATATATATATATATATATATATATAAACAATTATTCGAAAATTATAACATAAATATTTTATTAAATCACTACACAATCACTTGATAAGACACCAGAAATGTTGAAACAAAATGGCTATTTTTATAGTGATTTTATAACATATTTATGTTATAATTTCCGAATAAATGATTATATTTACTCTACTCTGTATTGAGCACTGTTTTAAAAATTGTACCTGTTGTTTATTGGAATCTATTCCGTATACACCAATCCTATAATATATATATATATATATATATATATATATATATATATATATATATATATATATATATATATATATATATATTGGAGGAATCGAGATTTTTCTCATACAGTTTCACTTACGGTGGACTGGTCATGTCTTGAAAATGTCTGATGACAGGATACCCAAGATCCTAATGTACAACCAGTTAGATCAGGGCTACAGGAATATAGGACGCCCATGGCTAATATACAAAGAGAAACTGAAAAGCAACTTCTCAGCTGTTAATATACCACATAACACCCTTTAGCGCTTAGCCTTGGAGCGGGTAGAATGGAGATCAACATGTTTTAGTAGACTCAGCGATTTCCAATCTGCTTGTCTGAATCAACTTCAAGAAGCGAGAGCAAGATCTAAAAGGTCAGCCAATCTAACAGTGATCTCATCTCACAATCCTCACACTTGCTCCATATGTGGCCTTCTTTGTAAATCACTAGCGGGTCTTAAATGCAACTGAAGATTATCGCACAAAATTTCATCACTGAATCAATTAAGTTGTCAGATCGGGAGAGTCCATTACATATATATATATATATATATATATATATATATATATATATATATATGAAGAAATATAGTCTTAAGATGTGCTATATTTATGGGATAAAGTGCTCAATATCAGAGATAGAGCGTGTGTAAATATAAAAGTGAACATAAAAGTCAATACTTAGAGCCGACAGTCTGTTTCATGCTAGATGCAATCGTCAGGCCACGTTATTTTTCTCGGCTATTTAAATATACGGGTCAGTGGTATATATATATATATATATATATATATATATATATATATATATATATATATATATAATTACTAGCACGCTTCGCCAGCTCGCTATCTGTTAATTTTTCTTGGAAAAATTAGTTTTTCTATGGGATTAATTTTCACTATTTATGAAGGTTTGAAGAGGTTGTGGACGTTCAATATATATGTTTAAAGACAGAAGACATTAATTGGGTGTAGGGGTAGGGTTCTTATAGTTAAGAAGTTAAGCACTATATAAGACAAAATACCGAATCAGAACTATTTTATATATGAAAATCGAAACAATCCTTGAATAAAAAACCCTCTGAAAAGTGATATTGCCTAGAAGTAGGTTTTAATGTGTAAATTACTATGAAGTGATTTTTAACCTTTCAACCACAGGATTCGTCCGAGAATTGAGCTCCAATTTCGCATTTATTCATATATATATATATATATATATATATATATATATATATATATAAAGATATTTTGGTAGGTACAAAATTTTATAACTGAAATGAAGGTGTTAAGCTTAATATTACTAGACATATTAAAATACTAAAGCAAAGAATAAAAAGCGAAGCAACCGGTTTCGTTCCCGCTCTTCAGGCTTCGTACGGGAGATTTTAATGTAATTAAAAAACAGAGAATATGCAATAAAAAAGGAAATGAGTGTGAGGGGGAGAAAAAAAATTGGAGCTAGAGGAAAATGACAGCGAGCCCCAACAGACACTCACGCTGTTTACACTCGCGCTGTTTATACATATATATATATATAAATATATATATATATATATATATATATAGAGAGAGAGAGAGAGAGAGAGAGAGAGATTGATGCATGTTTCATTAAATACAGACAAGTTTTGTCTATTTATTTTATGTAAATTCTTTTCATATCATCTGATAAGCTTAATAACATTATCGTTAAACGAAGAAAGAAAATCACATTATTGATACATATTTTTTAATACTATCTAAGCTTTCGGCTTGCATAAGCCAATATCAAAGATGACAATTACAGTACAATATATCAAACAATACACGGACAAGACAGTGATGATAGTCTGTTTATGTTTGCATGGAAGATTTTCAAGCAACGACAAACTCGTGCATATAAGACGCTTATATAAAACAGTTGAACCTGAACAAAATAAACTATGAAATCTCCACAAATATTCTTAAATGCCTATAATTGGTAATAGAAGCCATTGGTTTATACCTACGGCTTCCCATACATAATACTTCTCGTTTTCACTCTCGCGGGGTCAAGTATGACGTCATGAGCTGCGCTGTGATTTTCGCCACAGAGGAGCGTTTCGGTTAGCAAGGTCGATTTTACTGCTTTTAAACTACAATTTTCCATGATTTTCTCACCTACATTCATATC
This sequence comes from Acanthosepion esculentum, assembly GCA_964036315.1. Classification (NCBI taxonomy): domain Eukaryota; kingdom Metazoa; phylum Mollusca; class Cephalopoda; order Sepiida; family Sepiidae; genus Acanthosepion; species Acanthosepion esculentum. The sequence goes on from OZ038499.1 coordinate 94,042,472, forward strand.
TGCTCATGGCGTATCCAAGTGTATGTGAGAAAATCATGGAGAATTGTAGTTTAAAAGCAGTAAAATCGACCTTGCTAACCGTTAGCTCCTCTGTGGCTAAATCGGTAAAGGCACGTCAAGCTATATGACGGTTCCGTATAGGATACAGGTTCGATTCCTGCCGGAGGACGCATATTTTCTATGAAAATTTCTCGAACAATGAGGCCGGTAAATGTCGTTAATACTGTTTATTATAAACAGAGCGTTTACTTAAATATTTCTATCTATAAAAAAAGAATGTATAAACATAAAAATGTCTTAAAATAATTGTCGGACTTTGTCCATTTCATAATGTGTGACGTCATTTGTTTACATTTGGATACGCTGTGAGCAGATATGAATGTACGTGAGAGATTCATGGAAGATTAAAGTTTAAAGACAGTAAAATCGACCTTGCTAACCGGACGCTCCTCTGTGGCCGAAACGGTTCAGGCACTTCAGGCTACATGACGGTTACGTATAGGATACAGGTTCGAATCCGGTCGGAGGACGTATATTTTCTATGACAATTTCTCGGACATTCAGGCCGGTAAATGTTGTTAATACTGTTTATTATAAACAGAGCATTTACTTAAATATTTGTATCTATAAAAAAGAATGTTTAAACATAAAAAAATGTCTGAAAATAATTGTCGGGCTTTGTCCATTTCATAAACTGTATTGTTTTTTTTTTATTATAAAAATGTATTTTTATACATTCATTGTGTTTTGTTTTTGTTTTGTTTTTTGGGAGGGGGGCACAATTTGCCTATAGCTGGGACCCTAACAGGTGCTATCACCTCAGGACAAGGTGAACCTGGGAACAACAGCAGTTAAGTGTTGTTTCCACGTTCCTCAAAACCTTTAATCTCCCGATCACAGGCGTTGCTGCCGAATGTAGTTTATCGTCATACCCAGGACTAATGCTAGTATGTATCGTTGTATCTATGTACTTATTTCAAAAAGACATATATATATATATATTTTCCAGGAGGACTGACATTGAAAATAAAACAATGTTCCGAGACAGACACTTAAAGACTGATGATAGCCGTATACAGAACGGGTTGAAACATGTTGAGGTAATTTTTTTTTTTGCTGTAAAAAATACATATGCTCTGTTATAATAAAAACATTGAGCTCTCTACGGATCAGTTTTAATAATTAATATTACTAGGGTCCACCCGGATTATATACCAACAGATCGATTACCTGTACTATACACATACATACTTACATATATATATATATATATATATATATATATATATATATATATATATATATATATGTGGTTCTGAGGTTAAATGTAAGAAAACAATGGAAGATATTACTGAAGATTTCTATGAATTTATACCAGGAAAAAAAGATTCTTTTACAAAAATGCTAGTTTTCGCTTCGTCCTGAAAGGTTGTTCTTGAAACAGGAAACTGGGCTGTGTTTCTACGCCAGCAAAGCGATTTGTAGCGGTGATAAGGTCACATGACTTCCACTTAACGTGTTTTCTACATGGATTATTTTCTTGCGCGAATTCATTGCTATCGTATAGCACTAGATTCAGGCAAGTAGAAAAATTGAAATATCTAGACCGAGAAAAGAAGCGAATATCCTCCGATTTCTTCTTGTGTATAGGATGAGAAATTTTGAACCAAAATTAAAGGCACAAAAAGCGTAGGTCGTATTATACACAAATACATATTTTCAGAAATTTTTACTCAGTTTAAAAACCTCTTATTTGAAACAGCAATATTGCAATTACTCTCATCACAATCTATACAAATAAATGTGAATATTCGTGTGCCACACATTTTTATCTTTATTCCTAGAATAACATATAGCATTTTGGAATCAGGCCGACTCTGTGAGCAAATTAAATCATTCCGGGCTGGCTCTGAACATACTGTTTACTGTTTTTAAACTACGATTCTCCATTATTTTCTCTCGTACATTCATATCTGGTCGATGCGTAACCAAATTTAAAGACAGTAAATTCGACCTTACTACCCGAAACGCTCCTCTGTGGCTCAATCGGTAAAAGCACGTCAGGCTATATGACGGTTCCGTATAGGATACAGGTTTGATTCCATGAAAATTTCTCGAATATTCAGGTCGGTAAATGTCGTTAATATTGTTTATTATAAACAGAGTATTTACTTAAATATTTGTATCTATAAATAGAACGTATAAACATAAAAAAAATGTCTTAAAAATAATTGTCGGACTTCATAATATATATATATGTTTGTCATTCACAGACAGACTGTTTCGCAGCTCATCAGTGTGGCTAGACGCCCGGTTGCTTCTAGCTAGGATCGAAACCCGACTGAATTGGCGTCAGTCGGAACTTCTACCAGTAAGCCGTCGGTGCACGGCAGTGACAAAGGTGAATTTTAGCGTGTTTATTTTTAGATTTAGATAAACACACAGTGACTGACAGTGACTCAATTCTGCCGAAGAGTCGTGCAATATTAGCTTAAATAGTCACTGTTTACAAACTCACACCTCAAACCAAAGAGCTCAACCGAAATTAATTTTTCAGAAATATATATATATATATCTTCGTCAGCTTTATCGAGTATCAAGAATTGTATTTCTTAGCTGATCGCTTCTTTTATGATGATGGCGTTGATGACTAAATTCGCCGCCAACGTGCAGGTTCAGGACAAGTAGATTCCAGTTTCACCAAAATCTGATCCCGTCATCCATACCCTAAGGCCGGTTAGTTTTTCTTTCTTTTCTTTTTTTTTTAAGCCAACATCCAACAATATTTATTACGAATATAGCAACAACATATAAAAGTGCATATAACAATAAATGCCATTTTACATTGTCTATCAATTTTCCAGTCTGCTCCCTTATATTGGGACGCTTGTTTTGCAAGAAATTCCATAACTACAACGGATAAATTTAAAATTTTAAAAGTACAATAACAGAGCGTGTTTTTTTTTGTTTTTGTTTTTTGTAATTACCAACACAACGGAATGCATATTTTATCGCAGTTACAATAATTTTGTCTTTGTAATTCTGCGCTAAAGATGAACTTAGAAAAGATCAAAGTCATTTAGGTTTTTAAAAAAAATAGGTTGGCGAGTCGAGAATAATTCATCTTCCATAATGGTTTGGTAACACTTATGAAGTCTATCAATGTTGGAGAGTGAGGTCTGGGCAGCTCCTGTCCAGATATGACAACAGTACTTCATTTTTGGCCTGATCTGGTTCTTGTCAAGGTAGAGAAATACAGATGAAGAGTAGGGTAGGAAGCCGACTATTTTTACCTGGCTCCTTAGCAATGGATCGTATGTACGAGTTCCACTTGAGGTCAGGGGCGAGGTTTTACTTCCAATATAAGTTCTGGGTTATTCTAATACCCTTTCCAAGTATATCAAGCTTACCTAACACGTCCAGCAGTTCTTTGCGGAGTACTTTATCAAATGCTTTTTCGTAATAGGTTTGAACGAGCTATAAATATTTCGTATAAGAAGTTCTTGCTTCTAAGTGTTAGCAAATAGGTCCATTTTATGCATCCGAACCTCTGGCGTAAGATCAATATTGCACTCCTTAGGGTTTCTCGGTCACTATGACCAGGGAAATGGGGTGGTATTAGCTGGCGGCCTGAAAGCGGAAACTCGGCGTGTGAATAGAATGTCGGGGTGTTTAGATTGAGCTATAATGTGAGGGTGGAAGTAGCGTGCATTTGGGGTAGTGAAGAGCATGCTGGGACTGCGAAAAGAGGCGGGCAGTAGCGGGAGTCAGTGGGGTGCGGGTAGACCGAAGAAAAATAAGTGGGGGGGGAATATGAAATGATTCTAATGTTTCTTAACGCTGCGCTTGTAATTGGGGGGTGATAAAGAGGTGCATTAATAGTTTTTAAAGGCAATGAAAACAAAGAAGAGTTGCAAAAACGGGAAATGCGGCCGACTGAGTGGGTGGCGAGGAAAATGAGAAAGTGACGGGGTGACGCTAAATGAACCGAAAAAGGATAGGTTAGGGGAGAGAGAGAGGAAAAAAAATAATCTTCTTGCGTGTGCGGTAGCCCGTCAGGATATTGACGATCATGGCTCTCCGCAACTTCCTGTCTATTGTTGCTCTGAATATCCTCTGCCATTTCCCCCACATTCTTCACCGCTGTATTGCTATCAATTTACTTCTTTAATTTACCTGGTTGCATTTGGAGATTGGCGATCATGGCTCTCCACAACTTCCAGTCTATTGTTACTCCTAATAGCCTCTGTCATTTCCCCCCACATTCTTTATCGCTGTACTGCTATTAATTTAATTCTTTTATGTACCTTGTTTGCGTCTGGAGATTGTCAATCATGGCTCTCCACAATTTCCTTTCTATTGTTGCTCTGAATATCCTCTGCCATTTTCCCCACATTATTTATTGCTGTAGGGCTATCAATTTACTTCTTTAATTTACCTTGTTGCGTCTGGAGATTGTCAATCATGGCTCTCCACAACTTCCAGTCTATTGTTACTTCTAATAGCCTCTGTCATTTTCCTCACATTCTTTATCGCTGTACTGCAATTAATTTATTCTTTTATGTACTTTATTTGCTTCCAGATATTAGCGATCATGGCTCTCCACAACATCCTGTCTGTTGTTGCTCTGAATATCCTCTAACATTTTCCAAACATTCATTATCGCTGTACTGCTATCAGTTTACATCTTTAATATATCTTGTTGCGTACGGAGATTGGCGATCATGGCTCTCCACAACTTCCTATCTATTGTTGCTCTGAATATCCTCTACCATTTTCCCCACATTCTTTATTGCTGTAGGGCTATCAATTTAAGCCTCTTATGTACCTTGTTTCTTCTGGAGATATGCGATACTAGCTCTCCACTACTTCTTGTTTTTTTTGTTGCTCTAAATTGCCTGTCTTTTAATCGACTTTGTTTATCCCTATTCTGCTATCAATTTAGTTTTTTTATGTAGCGTATTTCTTCAGGGCTTTGGCAATCATGGCTCTCCACTACTTTTTTTTGCTCTAAGTAACATCTGTTATTTTCTCCACTTTCTTTATAGCAGTACAGCTATCAATTCAATTTTTTTTGGTTACTATGTTCCTTGAGGACGCTGGCGATCATGGCTCTCCACAACTTCCTTTCTATTGTTGCTCTGAATAGACTCTGTCATTTTACCAACCTACTTTATTGCTGTTCTGCTATCAATTTTCTTTGTAGCTCTAAGCAATGTGTGTCTTTGTACTGTCCCCTCTAAATCCTTGTTGGCTTACGGCCATATCACCATGAAAGACCGGTTCTTGTACGATCACCGAAGTTAAGCAACGTCGAGCCTGGTCAGTACCTAGATTGGTGATCGAGTCCTTTAAGCTTAGACGTGTGAAATTGGAAATCAGTGATCTGCCAGACAATTTCTGTGACCATATCACCTTTTACATCTGGCTACCTAACTCCCCAGACTGCAACCCCTTGATTATTATGTAGGGGTGCAGCTGTATTGCTTAGCATTCACGCTGGAAGCTCCAATATGAACATTTCAGGGTGCTTGGGTATCAATCTGAGTACAGTTCAGAGTATTCGGAACGAGTTGAATAATATATCCAGTTAATGTCATGGTGTTTGGAGTTATCACAATACGGCCAAAAATTCCCCGTAGACACCATATAAAACGGGATCGGGTAGATGTTTCCCGGAACGAGACTCTGCCCATCGACATAGCATCGTCTTCGGATCCTCTCTGCCCGGAGGCAAAGAGTCTGACCAGCACAGCTGGAGACGAATCTCCAAGGATATCTCTAGGATATCTACCAACCGGTCCACGCGGTCAGATGTGGCACAATTTAATGTGGGGTATCCAAGCCCGTAGACTCGGCTAAAAAAATCTCCGTAGACCCCATATAAAACGGGATCAGGTAGCTGCTTCCCGATATGAGACTCTGCCCATCGACATAGCCTCGTCTTGGGATCCTCTTTGCCCGGAGGCAGAGAGTTTGACCAGCACTGCCGGAAACGAATTGGAGGTGTGCTGAATGCGATACAAATCACAAATTTGTCCGAGAGAAAATTCAAGCTGCTTATTCAGAAAAAGATTTGGATGAATGGAGTAAAAGTTCCCAAACGTCTTGATGTGTCCAAACTGACACATTTGGAAACCCGGGTAGCTTTAACCGACAGGATGAACAAAATTCCTGTCGGTGGTAGAAGTGAAGTTTTTAAAACTAAAGTTTATCAAGGTGGAGCTGAACTGTTGTTGTTTTGTCGACAAATATCATAAAAACTGGTATGAGGACAATGACGGTAATATTAAGGGGTGACTCAAAATCAAACACTCTCTTCATCGTTCTCTGTTAAGCAGTTCATCAGAAAATCGTGTGGCTATGGAATGAGTTCGTAAGAACACAAAACAATCCTTCAGAGTGAGCTCAGGTGGTCTAACATCTCGAGAGAAGTTCAAAGTGCTTCGGACAAGTATGCCTCAAGGGCAGAGACATAGAATGTTAGAGCGGGTAAAGATCATCTTAAATGATCCTGGAATAATATATATATATATATATATATATATATATATATATATATATATATATATATATTACGCGAATCATTTATACGAAAAGCAGATAATGAAGTTAATGATATAAATGGCAAGAATCACTCTCGAAAACAATTTTTAATAATAAAATACATTAACCTCGAATCCGTTAATGAATGGTATGATCCTTGTTTATAAATTCCGGTTTTATCAGGTCTTTTTTTACTACTAGCTTTCAATTGTTTCATACAATCATCATCAGGTAGGGAAATAGGTAAGTTTTTTACATCCAGGTAATATCAGGACATCGAAAGATAAATTTAGTTCATGCCACCTTTACTAAAAAAAAACTACGTCTACAAAAGAATTCTCATATTACTATATTAGTACAAGAACGCACAATTTAAAAAAAATTCAACCTCAGCGTCGTGACTGCACGCTCCAAAAGTATTTCTTACAGTTAACAATATCACATTTCTAAAAACTCTTCTTTCGGATTACACTTTATCTATATATATGAGCGGGCAAAGATCATCTTAAATGATCTTGGAATATATATATATATATATATATATATATATATATATATATATATATATATATATGCCTCAAGGGCAGAGACATAGAATGTTAGAGCGGGTAAAGATCATCTTAAATGATCCTGGAATAATATATATATATAGAACAGTCTACCCCAGTGATCGAAATAAAGGGTTCAGTTCGAAATTCCAACCACCTGAAGAAGGCCGGAGCGTACAACGGCCGAAACGTTGTGACAAATATATATATATATATATATATATATATATATATATATATATTATGAAATGGAGAACGTCCGACAATTATTTAAAGACATTTTTATGTTTAGCATTCTTTTTATAGATACAAGTATTTAAGTAAATGCTCTGTTTATAATAAACAGTATTAAATAACATTTACCGGCCTGAATGTCCGAGAAATTTTCATACAAAATATTCGTCCTCCGACAGGATTCGAACCTGTATCCTATACGGAACCGTCATATAGCCTGACATGCTTTTACCGATTCGGCCACTGAGGATCGTTCGGCTTGCAAGGTCGAATTTACTGCTTATAAACTTCAATCTTCCATGAATCTCTCACGTACATTCATAACTTAAAGACATAAATAAATAATTTTTTATGTGACCGAATCAGTTAAGGCCCGTCAGGCTTAAAGAGTAGAGTCCAATGGTGTTATAAAAACCTTGGAGAATTCCAGTAAGATATCATTAATCATTTCTAAGATACAACGGTTCAAACTTTAATCCAACAAATAGACAATTTTGTTGTTACACGATTTGGACAATTCTGCAGTTACACCCGATATATTGTTGCTTGGTTTTAAATGAGATGTACTTATAAATAACGAATATTTTATGAAAACACAATACAATAGAATGGACTGCAATAAACTGGTTTTATTAAGTATAACGTGCATCCTTTACTTTCGAGATCAGACGACTTTAAGATGCTGACGGAGGTGGAGGAGAAGAGCTGAACCAAATAACTGAATCTTCCCAAAAAGTCCCGCCTTTCCACATTTGAAGACTTGCTGGGCGATGTATCCTTCAAAATGTATTCCGGAAAACGTTTTGAGGCAATCATCAGTTGTCTTTATATATACGCACGCTGCCTCACTATGACTGACAAAGGAGTCAATGCCGGTCTTCTTCTTAGAATTCTTGAACCAGAAGAAAGAGGATGACAGAAAGAAAGAAGATTAAAACGAAAAGAAAGAAACAATGAGAAAAAAACGTATATGAAAATTGGGAAAATAGTTTGAAGTAAAACAAAGAAAGAAAGAAAGAAGAAAGATAAAGAAGAAGAAAAGAAAGAAAAAACGTATATGAAGAGTTGGAAAATAGTTTGCAGTAAAGAAAGAAAGAAAGAAAGAAAGAGAGAGAAAGAAAGATAAAGAAGAAGAAAAGAAAGAAAAAACGGATATGAAGAGTTGGAAAATAGTTTGCAGTAATGAAAGAAAGAAAGAAAGAAGTAAAGAAAGAACGAAAGAAAGAAAGACAGATAGAAAGATAGAAAGAAAGAAAGAAAGAAAGAAAGAGAGAGAGAAAGAAAGATAAAGAAAAAAGAAAAGAAAGAGAAAACGGATATGAAGAGTTGGAAAATAGTTTGCAGTAATGAAAGAAAGAAAGAAAGAAAGAAGGAAAGAAAGAAAGAAAGAAAGAAAGATAGAAAAATAGAAAGAAAGAAAGAAAGAGAGAAAGAAAGAAAGAAAGAAGAAAGATAAAGAAGAAGAAAAGAAAGAAAAAACGGATATGAAGAGTTGGAAAATAGTTTGAAGTAAAGAAAGAAAGAAAGAAAGAAAGAAAGAAAGAAAGAAGACGAAGAAGAAAAAAGAAAGAAAACGTGTCTGAAGAGTGTGAAAAGATAGCTTAAAGAAAGAAAGAAAAGGAAAGAAGATGAAAAAAATAAAGAAAGAAAACGAATATGATGAATTGATAAAATAGATTGAAGTAAAGAAAAAGAAATAGGATAAATTGGAAAGAAAGAAAGAGAGAAAGAAAGAAGAAGAGAACAAGAAATATAAAAAGTTTCAAAGAAGGGAGAAAAGGAAGACAGGAAGCAGAAGAAAAAAGAAGAAAAAGAAAACAAGGAGAAAAAAGAACAAAAGGAAGTGAACATAAAGTAAGAGAAACAATAATGCATTACTGTCCTTTGTGTATCGGAAAAGACAACCTCCAGTGAAACAAAATGGCCGTCAATATTTTCTTTGAAAGGTTGATGGCGCATGCGTAAGTCAAGAAACATGCCGAAGAAATGGCGAAACGAAACATGAGAGAAGAAGCGATTAAAGATTTGTATTAAAGATAGAATCAACAGCGTGTACTAACTAATCGCACACACTCGCACACATTCACACACACATGTATATATATATATATTATATATGAATTCAATAGTAATGCAATAACAACATTCGCCTTGCTCTCAAGCATTTGTTGTTATAGTAAATTGGATCCATTCGATCTATATGAGATGACTCGCTCCTTTATTGTCCCTACTTAACACTTAAATGAAACTAAGTAGATTTTTATTTGTCTTTCCATGATAGAAGCTTTTAATTCAGTTTGTGTATTTGCATGGGTGCATTGTAGAAAGATAAGTCGTTCTTAAATATACAGAGTGAAATAATGCCACGAGCAACATTTTACAAGATTTACATGTGTATCCTTCACGTCTGGAAGGCATATATATATATATATATATATATATATATATATATATATATATATATATATATATATATTAAGACATGTCTCATTAAGTAATTTAGACAAGTTTGTCAACTTATTTTTAATAGCATCCTCTCATGATTTCTGACAAGTTTCTTAGTATCCTTATCAAAGGAAGAAAGAAAATTAACATTTTGATGAATATTCATTTTATACCGAGTACTTTCGACATTAGCACAATGTCATCATCAGGGTCTTGTTTGTTTTTTTCAAAGACAAACAAATTGTTGTGTTCATCATTTTTCTAAGACAAAATTGTTATCTTCATCTGAAAACTAAATGTTTGTTAGTGAAGTGAAAAACGCTTAGCTTATGTATTCTTACAGGCTTTCGCCATTTTTGGCAGATCTAATATCACAGTGTGGAATACTGACTTACAAAAGTGATGGAAAGAAAAAGGAAAAGACTCTAAATGGATTCAGCAAGATATAAAAATAAAAAATTCTCAAATTTCCAGCACCGCTAAATACGTCTGAGTGTTTATGTATTAGAATCTGATTGTGAATGTATTGTCTTTTTCAAGATTTCATCCTCCCCTGGCCCTGTTCTTGCTTCAAATGCCCGAGAAATTTTCATAGAAAATATTCGTCCTCCGACAGGAATCGAACCTGTAACCTATACGGACATTCAGGCCGGTAAATGTTCTTAATAATGTTTATTCTAAACAGGGCATTTACTTAAATATTTGTATCTATAAAAAAGAATGTATAAACATAAAAATATCTTTAAATAATTGTCGGAATTTGTCCATTTCATAATGTGTGACGTCATTTGTTTACATTTGGATACGCATCGAGCAGATATGAATGTACATGAGAGAATCATGGAAGATTGTAGTTTAAAAGCAGTAAAATCGACCTTGCTAACCGAACGATCCTCTGTGGTCAAATCGGTTAAGGCACGTCAGGCTATATGACGGTTCCGTATGGGATACAGGTTCGATACCTGCCGGAGGACGAATATTTTCTATGAATATTTCTCAGACATTCAGACCGGTAAATGTTGTTTAATACTGTTTATTATAAACAGAGCATTTACTTAAATATTTGTATCTATAAAAACAATGTATAAACCTAAAAATGTGTTAAAATATATATATATATATATATATATATATAAATATATATATATATATATATATATTATAAATATATATATATGTATAATAAAAATATATATAAATATATATATATATATAAATATATATATGAAATATAAAATAGGCGGCCTGACGATTGCGTCTATCATGAAACAGCCTGTCGCCTTTGAGTGTTGACTTCAATGTTCACTTTTATGTTTATATTTGCATACGCTCTATCTCTGATAGTGAGCACTTTATCCCATAAATATAGCACACCTTAAAACTATATTTCTTCACACACACACACACACACACACACACACACACATATATATATATATTATTAAGTTGTAACCGCTGTCTGTTTGTTATCGAATTCCTCCTAGGGTTTTGGAGATAGACCCCCATAAGCATATATATTCTGAAACTACATCACCGGGGGTACTTGGATAAATATATTTTATTTTGGTCAAAGAGGGACATGGGGGCACAAACACCCACTGATTTTGTTTTTCCCTGTGATATGTATTAAATTTACATTTGCAGAAGAGAATAATTCATATCCAAAATATCGATTGAGAATAACTCCTACGGTACTTGAATAAGTATATATCAATTTGTTCAAAGAGGGTCCATGGGAGCACAAATCACAAACAGGATTTTTTTCCCTATGATTTAAATTAAATTTAAATTTGAACAAGGCAATGACTCCTATCCAAAATATAGAAGGAGAAAGCCAGAAGATGGCGGTCACATCAGCAAGATCATTGAGTAATACTTAAATGCATCATTTTTCTCCACAACTTGTAATAATCTTTTAAAATCAATCATCATTTTCTTACAAAAATGTGTGTCACGCAGCAAAGCGCGGGTAATTCACATAGTAATTAAATACTTATATATATATATATATATATATATATATATATATATATATATATATATATATATATATATATATATTTGGTTTACGAAAAACTAGGAAAATCCAGAGAGCTCAATGTAAATCAGAGATAATAATTTAAATAAAAGTAAAAACAGACCACTTTAAGGTTCCATGTAATAAATTATTTCACCACAGCCCTTTTAAAGGACTGCGAATCATCAGACTTTACTTCCAAAGGTTGAAACGAAAACTGTTCGTTTCAACCTTTGGAAGTAAAGTCTGATGATCCGCCGTTCTTTAAAAGGGCCGTGGTGAAATAATTTATTACATGGAACCTTAAAGTGGTCTGTTTTTACTTTTATTTAAATATATATGTATCACTCTCTCTCTCTCTCTCTCTCACTCTCTCTCTCTCTCTCTCTCTCTCTCTATATATATATATATATATATATATATATATACATATATATTGAGAGAGAAAGATAGATATAGATAGATAGGTATGCGTCCGGGCACGTGCTCGCGCGTATGTATGTTTGTGTGTGTGTTTGTTTGTGTGCGTGTGCGTGTGCGTGTGCGTGTGTGTGTGTGTGTACAACTAGATGTTCATATTCGTTTAAGTGTGTACCCGTGTCATTTTCACTGTTTATGTCCTTATCAATTTGTGTTTTTAAGTATATATGTTTCTTCTGCTTTTTTCCACTCCTGTGCATCTGTATGTTTGTGTGCTATGGGGGTGCGGGGCTATTTTGATGTAGCCCCGGGCGTCGTGTATCATGCATATTTAAATGTAAAAACTATCAGGGTGGGCCTGATCGGTTTCGGTTTCATAGTTACAATTGAAATTCCGTTATAGAAATGGACCAATTCGTTTGTCCGGTTGAAGAAGCAGCTTTCAGACGTCTAATGAAAAAACCTCATCTCTTTCTAGGACTTCCTTGCTTTCTTTCTTTCTTTCCATCTTTCTTTCTTTCTCATTCCATTATCTTCTCCTTTATTCCTTATTTATTTCCTCTTTTTCCTGTTCGCCACCTTCCATTCCTCTTTCTTTCTTTCATTCTTTCTTTCTCATTCCATTATCTTCTCCTTCATTCCTTTTTTATTTCCACTTTTTCCTCTTCGCCACCTTCCATTCCTCTTTCTTTCTTTCTTTACTTCTATCTTTCTTTCTTTCCTTCTTTCTTTCTTTCTTTCTTTCTTTCTCATTCCATTATCTTCTCCTTCATTCCTTTTTTATTTCCACTTTTTCCTCTTCGCCACCTTCCATTCCTCTTTCTTTCTTTCTTTCTTTCTTTCTTTCTTTCTTTCTTTCTTTACTTCTTTCTTTCTTTCTTTCCTTCTTTCTTTCTTTCTTTCTTTCTTTCTCATTCCATTATCTTCTCCTTCATTCCTTTTTTATTTCCTCTTTTTCCTGTTCACCACCTTCCATTCCTCTTTCTTTCGTTCTTTCTTTCTTTCTTTCTTTCTTTACTTCTTTCTTTCTTTCTTTCTTTCTTTCTTTCTTTCTTTCTTTCTTTCCTTCCTTCCTTCTTTCTTTCTTTCTCATTCCATTATCTTCTTTATTCCTTATTTATTTCCTATTTCCTCTTTTTCCTGGTCGCCACCTTTCTTTCTTTCTTTCTTTCTTGCTTCCTTGCTTTTTTGCTTTCTTTCTTTCTTTCTTTCTTTCTATTTTCACCATTCCCTGACGATCCGCTTAGGTGAAACCTTGGTAGGTTTGTCTGGCTCTCTAGGTTTCACTATATATATATATATATATATATATATATATATACATATATAAAATTTCTATCACTTATATATATATATATATATATAATCTCTATCACTTATATATATATATATATATATATATATATATATATATATATATATATATTTATATATATATATATATATATATATATATATATATATATATATATATATATATATATATAAGCAATTATCGCAGGCACTGTGCCAGACGATGATAGAGTGTCAGTCGTGTAAGAATGAGAACTATTTGCCAGAATATCGTGTTTCCCTGAGCACTCCGACCCTTTTTAAGATGATCGAGAATTTTGTGGACGATGGGTGCTAGACTATTTCTAGAATACGAGTCTAATCACTCTTAATTGGTTGCGAGATCAGCACGTTATTAACTGAAAAAAAATTAGAGACCCGGGAAGAAAACTATAGGAGTTCCTAGACAGGGGAGTAAAAAAGTGAGAGAAAAAAAAAGAGACTATCAACTGTAAGAAGACAGAAATTATGGTTATCAGCAAGAGAAAAAAGTCCAAGATGCGAGTTACAAATTGGAGATATCAACATTAAGCAGGGACAGAAGTTTAAATATTTGGGAAATGTTTTAACACTGGATGCAAAATGTAATACCAAAATCCGAAAATCCATTGCAGTAGCGAAAGAAATATCCCAAAAGCTAAAAAAGGTGCTAAGAAACGAAAAAAAAAAAAACCCCCAAAAATACATGATGGAATGCTACGTGTTATCCATCCTCTTAAATGACAGTGAATGCTGGACAATCTCCCCACAGATGAGGAGTAAACTGGAGGTCACAGAAATGTTGTCCTACAGAAGGATACTGAGCATTCCATGAACGGAGCGAGTAAGCAACAAAGGAATCGTAAAGAAAACGGCAACCGAATTTCTGCCATATATGGTCTGGAGCCCCTTCTGCTTGTCTCGGGGTTCTTGATAAGATCCAGAGACGGATATGCAATGTAATTGGCCCTGATCTGGCATCTCGTCTGCAGTCGCTCTCTCACGGACGTGCCGTCGCCTCTCTCTGTCTTTTTTACAAATACTCTCACGGTAACTGCTCCGATGAGCTGCTTTCGCTGGTTCCCAGACTTCATGAATTCAAGCGTCCTACGAGGCTGGCATCCCGCTTTCACCCTTTCACTGATGAAACTGTTAAATGTAGCCGTCTCTTCTACTCCAATAGCTTCATGTCTCGCACCTCTCGCCTGTGGAACTCCCTTCCCTATTCCTGTTTCCTTGATAGCTATAATCTCCAACTATTAAAATGTAATGTCAGTCGACATCTCCAGTTGCCTTGATCTATCCACTATCCTTCTCTTCATCCTTTCCTCTATCACTCCTATCTGCTCTCGCTCGAACTCTCTGTAACCCCTTGCGTGCTAGTGGCTTCCTGCCTTGCTTTGGGTGATAGGAAAACTTAACACACACAAGGCATGATGAGACGCACGGGAGATGGCGAAGGCAACGTGCTACTTATCTGACGAGCTTGTGTGAAGGGATGGTGGAACGGTAAGCGGAGCCCTTATCTGTGGGAGAAAACCTGCTCAGGGCCACAGGGGATAGGATCGCCTATGATCGCCTCTATCGTGAAGGGTCGCAGTACATAGAAAAATAAAACACGCGGCATGTACGCACAGAAAATGAATTGAATAGATACACCGAAACAGAAAGGGGCGTGAGACGAGGATGGATCTTCTCCCCAGATTTATTGAGTCTCTACAGCGACTAAGAGAACAGGAAGCCCTACCAGAATTTGTTATCGTTGGGCGTAATGTTAACGAGATACATAGATGACTCGGAAACGAAAACTAGAGGACCGCTTAAACTCGTTTGGGGTATGACGATAAACTACATCCAACAGCAACGCCTCTGGCCAGGAGGTTTTGAGGAGCGTGGAACTACCTCTTAATTGTTGGTGTTCCCAGGTCCATTCTAACACGGGGTGGTAGCACTTGTTAGGGTCCCAGCTATTGGTAAATAGTTAACCCCAAACTGGGGTCAAAACACTATGAAAATGTAAAAATAGGTTTTAATACCAGAATACTTTATAAAAATTATTACCAGCAATAAATTTTTGAAAAAAAATATTACCAGCAATACATTTAAAAAAAAATATTACCAGAAATAAAAATTTTGTCGGAATTAAATAACCCATTGAGGTTGATATGCCGTAAAACAAAACAAACCAGCAATAAAAATCTTATCGGCATTAAATAACCCATTGAGGTTGATATGCCGTAAAACTAAACAAACCAGAAATAAAAATCTTGACGTTGATATGCCGTAAAACAAAACAAACAGGCAATAAAAATCTTATCGGAATTAAATAACCCATTGAGGTTGATATGCCGTACAACAAAACAAACTAGCTATAAAAATCTTGTCGGCATTAAATAACCCATTGACGTTGATATGCCGTAAAACAAAACAAACTAGCTATAAAAATCTTGTCGGCATTAAATAACCCATTGAGGTTGATATGCTGTAAAACAAAACAAACTAGCTATAAAAAACTTATCGGCATTAAATTACCCATTGAGGTTGATATGCCGTAAAACAAAACAAACCATCAATAAAAATCTTGTCGGCATTAAATAACCCATTGAGGTTGATATGCTGTAAAACTAAAACCAGCAATAAAAATCTTGTCGGAATTAAATAACCCAGTGAAGTTGATATGCCGTAAAACAAAACAAACCAGCAATAAAAATCTTGTCGGAATTAAATAACCCATTGAGTTGGTGATATGCCGTAAAACAAAACAAACCAGCTATACAAATCTTGTCGGAATTAAATAACCCATTGAGTTGTTGATATGCCGTAAAACAAAATAAACCAAACCGAACCAAAATTGGTTAAACTGGATAAAAGAAGAAAAAAAAACGAAAAAAAAAGAGAAATATCGTCAACAACAAGAGAATCGACCCAAGTTCCAAAGAGTGCTGGATTGCTATCTTTTATCTATCCTCTTCCGTAGCAGAGGATGCTGGGTAATCGCCCCATGGACGAAGAGAAAACTGGAAGCAGCAGAAATGTTGTTCTACAGAAGGATATTGAACCTTCTATGGACGGAACGATTAAGCAACACGGAAGTCTTAACGAAAATGGCAACAGAAAGAACATTTACACTCAGAATCGGGAAGAGGCAGCTGAAATTCATTGGGCACATAATGAGGAAGGAGGGCTTCGAAAACATAATCCTCACAGGGCATCATGATGACAATAGATATACGGGTATGCGAATCGCTTAGCTGATGAGATTCTGTGAATGGATGGGGAGACGGGGGCATCAGCCCTAGCAAAGGGAGCGAAACAGCTAAGGGCGACAAAGGGGTAGGAAGTTGTGGAGAGCCATGATCCGCTATGTTCTGAACAGACGGGGCACATAGAAGAAGAAGAATCTAGTTGACGAGTGTTCGGTAAAAGCGTAATCAATAGCCGGCTCCGACTCCTAGACAAGGCAGATGCGTTTACATTTCTACTGTGTCTTCGGAAGAGGTATGCATTCTATCTTTTTTTCACCAGCCATTGCATAAACAGCGGCGAAGACTGGACTCTAGCTGTGAATGACGGTCAATCAAGAAGAATACTTCGTCAGAATAAAACGCTAGGTGAAAAAAACAAAGAGAAAAACACCACTTATAATCAAAGTAATACAAGCGAATCCACAGACACGTAATCTGTGGAGAAGGCAATAGGAAACCGTTTCATTATTCTTCACAAGTAGATTTGGCACGTCACAGAAACGGAATATGTGAAGAAAGTAATGGGAAACAAACAGTTCCTTATCTTTCACAAGAAGCCTTGACAATTCACAGAAAAGAATACGTCGAGAAGCCAATGGAGTACCACACCATCATCTTTACCATGAAACCTAGGCAATTCACAGAAAAGGAATCAGTGAAGAAGTCAATGGGAAACCACTCTATTAGCTTTCTCAAGAAGCCTTGGCAATTCACAGAAAAGAATCCGTGGAGAAGGCAATGGAGTACCTCGCCATCATCTTTACCATGAAACATAGGCAATTCACAGAAAAGGAATCAGTGAAGAAGTCAATGGGAAACCACTCTATTAGCTTTCTCAAGAAGCCTTGGCAATTCACAGAAAAGAATCCGTCGAGAAGCCAATGGAGTACCTCACCATCATCTTTACCATGAAACCTAGGCAATTCACAGAAAAGGAACCAGTGAAGAAGTCAATGGGAAACCACTCTATTAGCTTTCTCAAGAAACCTTGGCAATTCACAGAACTGGTGTCTCACAAGTGATCAGATTTCTCTCAAGTGTTTCTGTTAGGGGCCATGTCAACGTTGGTAGGAAAATGGCTTAGATGAGATTTGACTTGGTGATCATAGAAATGCTAGGATGTTTTACAAGAGTAACAAACTGGTAACTGACTGCGTTGGCTTTCTGGCATCTGGTTTCGATTTCTCTGTTTAGTTTGCCGTTTTCAATAAATATGCTGCTCAGATATTTGAATTTACCGGTTTGCTTTAGCTGCGTTCCATTGATGTTAATGACCAGTTTTTCTGGTCTCTTGCTGACGTTCATGACCTCCGTCTAATTTACATTGATTTTCATGCGTAATTGGTTGCAAAACTAAAACACGATCCACTGCATTCAACAATATGGCTTCCCCATATATACTTACACTTACGAAAAAAAAAATACAGGCGCTTATTAGCAAAATTCCAACTCGAATCGCCAGTGTTGAAACATGTAAGAAACTCAGTAACCAAAGCGTCTTACGTAATCCTTTTTCATATCACAGACCCCATCAGCCCCCAATGAAAGTAAAAAAAAAAAAAAAAAAACAGGAAAAAAGAAAACAAAATGGTGGTTAATTTTTTTATGAGCGCGAAACAGGCATCTTCCAACAAATGATTTCGACAGTCTGTAAAAGGCAAATATGTTTATGTCGGTGGGATCGCAAAAAGCCAGATGGCTAGGCTCAAAAGGTCGTACAAGTGAGTCGGGCGTCAAAGTCCGATTGGCCCCAGGACTGTATTAAAAGTTCCAGACCAAAAATTTGTTTGGTGTACCGTTGGGTAGGAGGAGGCAATGAGAATTTGGGATTAGGGAAAAGAAAATAAGTAAAATAGAAACTGAGGGAAATAAAGAAAGAAAGCAAGTAAAAGACCTTCAATTACGCAAAGTCAAAGAGAGAAGAAAAGAGAAAGAATGAAGGAAAAAACAGGAGCAAAGGACCTTCAATTGCGCAAAGGCAAAATACAAACAAAGTAAGAGTGAAAGAAACGAATAAAATAAACAAAGACACGGTCAATAATGCAAAGTCGAGGAAAGAAAGAAAAAAGAAAGCAAAATATATTCAATTACGCAAAGGCAAAGAAAGAAAGAAAAAGACAGTCAATTACGCAAAAGCAAAGAAAGAAGGAAGAGAGAAAGCAAAAACATTTAATAACGCAAAGGCAAAGAAAAGAAAGAAAGAGGGAGAAAAAGAAAGGAAGAATGAATGAGACAGTTAATTACGCAAAGAAAGGAAGAAAGAAAACAGAAAGAAAGAAAAAACGAAGAAAAAATTGAAGCAAAACACCTTCAATTATAACAAAAAGAAAGAAAGAGTGGAAAAGTAAACAAAGTGGAAAGACAGAAAAAAAGAAAGAAAGAAAAGGGAAAAATAAGCAAAGACACAGAAAGAAAAAAAGAAAGAAAGAAAGAAAGAAAGAAAGAAAAAGACGGTCAATGACGCAAAAGCAAAGAAAGAAAGAAGAGCAAACCACCTTCAATTGTAAGACAAAGAAAGAAAGAAAGAAAGAAAGAAAGAAAGAATGATAGATGACATAAAACGAAAGAAAGAAACAATAGCGAAGCATAAAAACGAAAGAAAGATGATAGGGGAACATATAAATGAAAGAAAGAGAGAAAGAAAGAAAGAATGAAAGAAAGAAAGAACGGAGAAAGAAAGAGAAGGTCAATGACGTAAAGGGAAAGAAAGGTGGAAAAAAAGCAAAATACATTGAATTACGCAAAGGCAAAGAAAGAAAGACAGAAAGAAAGTAACGGTCAATGACGCAAGTAAGAGAGAAAGAAAGGAAAAAGAAAGAAAGAAAGCAAGAAAGAAAGAAAGAAAGAAAAAAATAATGAATGAAAAAAGAAAGAAAAGTCAGTTAGTGACGTAAAATCAAAGAAAGAAAAATGAAAGCAAAAGACATTCAATTACACAAGGTCAAAGAAAGAAAGAAAGAGAGAGAAACGAAGAACGGAAGACAGAATGAAACGGTCAATGACGGAAAGGCAAAGAAAGAAAGAAAGAAAGAAAGAAAGAAAAAAGAAAGAAAGAATTAAGAAAGAACGGTCAATGACGTAAAAGCAAAGCGAGAAAAAAAAGAAAGAAGCCAAAGTCATCCAATTACGCAAAGGCAAAGAAAGAAATGAAGACCAGAGGGAAAAACTTCAATTAAGCAAAAGAAAGAAAGAAAGAAAGAAAGAAGGAAAGAAAGAAAAAACATTTAATAACGCAAAGGCAATGAAAAGAAAGAAAGAAAAAGACAGTCAGTGACGCAAAAAGGAAAATATTGATATTTCCAGTATTGATAGGGTCAAAAATAATCTCCGCGTCCTTTCGAGTGATGAATTTTTTCCCACCGTATACCATCTATACCACAGACGCTGCTCAACCGTTATTTCCATGGAAGATGTTCAGATGAACTCCATTCCTTAGTTCTACCAACCCTAACCTTAACCTTAGACCGGCCACGTCCCGCCATGTCATCCTCTTTCTCTTTCTATTCCATTGGTGAGATTTAAGTTCCACTCGACCAGCTTCTTCCCACGAACCGTTACTTTTTGAAACAGACTCCTAAAAAGATTGCTTTTCCGACTCTTGACAATCTTGAACGTCTAGAGTTACCGTATTTTCCGGCATAAAGACGCACTTTTTCTCCTAAAAAATACCCTGAAAAATACCCGTGGACAGTCACCTAATTGGCTTGACTGATAAGGACGTGAATTTATATGTTGGAGTCATTACACTATAATGTTAGCTATCTTATTCAGCCTTTTATATGATGTAAGCTTAGTACTTAGCTGTTACAAGTATTCCCAAGACTATAAACCTTCCTGAAGCCGAGCCACAATCTTAAACATGCTCTGTTTACTAGCTGCAGTGGGAGCCTTTCTGCTCTTGACTCGTATATCATTGCCATACAAACAAAATCAGATGAGTGATTAATGTAAACAATATGTGGCGCCAGTATGTGAGGAACGCTTGGTGAATGTGTTGCTGTATGAGAATGACTTTTTTTCTTAGAAATTTCTTTCCAATATTAGGGTGCGTCTTCCAAGCCCCAGCGTCTTGTAGGCCGAAAAATACGGTAACCGTTATCGTTCCCACATATTCTCATAAGCTGCGTCCACTACCACTTACTCTTCAGCTCACACATCTTCCATTAACTTTCTACCTTGAGTGGCTCTTTCAAATTTGTATAGATCCCGTTAACTTAACCGAAAAACTGGTCCATCTTACAAATTTCGGCAGTGTTTAACCTTCGTTCCCTAAAAAAAAAAAAAACAGCATTCCAAAAGGAGGGTTATTCCTTTGACACCGCTATTATTCTATACACTGTTGACTTCCTCTGTAGTATTTATTTTAGAAGATTATAAAAATATGTAAAACAAATACAATGCGATATTTATTATGTAACATTTATAAAGTTTCATTATTTACTATTTTATAAAGAAATAAATTTGAAAAGAAATTTTTATTCAAAAACTTATAAAATAATAACATGGTCAATATATGGAAACTAACTGAACAGCAATAATTGTTATTTAACATTTTATAACTAATTATGACGAGAAGGTTTTTAAGTTAAGATCCGCGTTAATAATTAGGCATTCTGTAATTATACACAAGGGAGTGTTTATCTATCCAATGAATAGGGAGATAAAAAAATATCGAGTGTTTGTGGTCTCGCCTAAAATCTAAAATTCAAAGACGATTTGGTGCCACGATAGTATGATATCTACAGAGGAATTTTTACGACCTGCCATAAATGATGATACACGAATTATTGCTGGAAAATGATCAGGAAAAACGATGATCTGTTTAATGTTAGTTTTTAATGACATCAAATCAGTTTACAAACATTAAAATCGCTATTTGATGATTTTTAATTTTTTTCTTTGTATAAAAAAATTATTAATGATTTTTAATACATAACCAGTACATTGTGGACTGCCTTCAGCCTAAGCCTAATCTCTAACGCTAATCTTAATTCCTAACCCTAACCCTAACCACTAATCCTGACCCTAACATATTTCATACTTACAACAGTTGGTAACTATCATACCATAGTAGAAAAAATGAATACTTGATATCATACGATAGTAGAAAATGAATACTAGATATCATACGATAGTAGAAAATGAATACTAGATATCATACGATAGTAGAAAATTAATACCAGATATCATACTATAGTAGAAAAGCAATACTAGATACCATACCATAGTAGAAAATGAATACTAGATGTCATGGCATAGTAGAAAAAGGACGGTAGATATCATACCATAGTAGAAAATGAATACCAGATATACTATAGTAGAAAAGCAATACTAGATATCATACGATAGTAGAAAATGAATGCTAGATATCATGCCATAGTAGAAAAGGAATACTAGATATAATACGATAGTAGAAAATGAAAACCAGATATCATAGTATAGTAGAAAAGTAATACTAGATATCATACCTTAGTAGAAAATGAATAGTAGATACCATGCCATAGTAGAAAATGAATACTAGATATCATATCATTGTAGAAAATGAATACTATATATCATTCTATAGTAGAAAATGAATACTAGGTATCATACAATAGTAGAAAATGAATACTAGATATCATACCATTGTAGAAAATGAATACTAGATATCATACCATAGTAGAAAATGAATACTAGATATCATATCATTGTAGAAAATGAATACTATATATCATTCTATAGTAGAAAAAGAAATACTAGGTATCATACTATAGTAGAAAATGAATTCTAGATAGCATACCATTGTAGAAAATTAATACTAGATAATATACCATAGTAGAAAATAAATACTAGATATCATACTATAAATGAAAATGAATAGTAGATATCATACTATAGTAGAAAATGAATTCTAGATATCATACTATAGTAGGAAATGAATAGTAGATATCATACTATAAATGTAAATGAATAGTAGATATCATACGATAGTAGAAAATGAATTCTAGATATCATACTATAGTAGGAAATGAATAGTAGATATCATACTAGAAATGTAAATGAATACTAGATATCATACCATAGTTGAAAATGAATACTAGATATACTATAGTAGAAAAAGGACAGTAGATATCATACACCGAATATTTGCTTCAGAGGAAAGGACATCCTCAGCCTATGTTTAGTGAATATATATATATATATATATATATTAATAATTACACATCTACCTACGTTCACAGTATGACTCAGAGTACAAAACGTTACGAACTGTTCAATAAGTTTGTTTTCTTGTTTAATTTCTCGGTCTCATGTGAGCAACGCTACATTAGGGGTTGATTCAAAGTTCAGGATTATTATAGATATAATATAGTATTGGGTTGTAAATTCAAAATATAGTGTGTTGGTAGGTAGATATCTGGAAATAAACTAATGTATTAATAGTAAATTTAATATGGATATTGATTCGTTAATGTGCATTGAGTCAACGGAAAATAATCCTGATAAGTTAAGAAGAAAATAAGCATATGTATGTTTTGCGTAAATGTGTGTATATATGTTTTGCGAGCATTTATGTGTGAGTGGGTAGGTGTGTGGATGTTGCAGCGGGTATATTTTGTTGTGCATATGTGTCTTGCGCATGTTTCTATGTGTTTGTAATGCGTGCGCATATGTCTGTTTTGGCATGTATATTTGCGTTGTGCGTATATGTACCTGTATTTCGTGTGTGTATGTATGTATAATATACCGATCGGTACATATATAATTTACCGATCGGTAAAAACAGGCTGGATCAGACGGTGGTTCCTTTTGCAAAGGTGGACGCAGGTTTGGATCCTATCGGAAGGCACATTTCCTTATCATAAGCTCATTTCAATACGAACAAAAAAAAAGTTGGTAGTTACCAAATAAAAAGCGTGGGAAGGCAAGAATGAATATACGGTAAAGAAAAGAAAAAAAAACAATAATATGAAATAATAAAACGAAATAAAAACAGAAACTCTTGGTTAAAAAGCGTTAAACACTAGGATTGAGCAAAGGAGGTAACTGGATAAAAGAAAGAAAAGAAGAAGAGAGAGAAAGAGAGCAATAGAAGGAAGGAAGGAGAGAGAGAAAGAGAGCAAGGGAAGGAAGGAAGGAAGGAAGGAAGGAAGGAAGGAAGGAAGGAGAGATAGAGAAAGGAAGGTAGGAAGGAAAGGAATGTAGGAGAGAATCTCTGATTGATACCAAATCGGTTGGCTTTCGATCCCGGCTTGAAGCAATCGGACATCTAGCTACACTGAAGAGCTGTGATACAGCAAAACAGCCTGTGGACGACTTTATATATATATATATATATATATATATATATATATATATATATATATATATATATATATATATATATATATATATATATATATATATATATATATATAATTATTTATTTGAATATTACAACATAAATATGTTATAAAATCACGACAAAAGTAGCCATTTTGTTTCAACACTTCTTGTGTCTTGTCAAGTGATAATATAGAATATAGAATAAATGGTTTTAAAAGTTTCAAATTAATCAACGATCCTTAGCTAAGAGTAAACGCTGTTACGTAAGCCAGAGTGGCCAATCAAAAAACAAGTATAGGATGATTCGAAAAATTTGACAACTAAGCAAGGCTATCTAGATATTAAAAGATTTATAAAATTTGAAATTAAAATTAAAAGTAAAAAATTAAAATTACCTATTTAGAAATCTAAATCAGATCTCTATTAAGTTTTAAATTGTAGAATTACTAAGGAGAAAAAAAAAAAAATAAAAAATAAATAAATCTAAAAATAAAAATAAAAGATATATATGCTATTTAATTTATATTTTCATTGAAATTAAGTTGAAAGTTGTATTTAGAGTCCCAGACATAGATGTATACATTTTTCGTTACATTTCAGCATGTTAGTCGCCTCTCACGTGAAATCACTCGAACAACGGCATGCCAAACGCTCGGACGCATCTAGATATATACACACACATACAAAAAAGCAAACCACACATGGGCAAATGCACTACACCTACACACACACATCGATACACACAGGCACACCCATCTACATTCAATATGATCCAGACGGTCAAATGTTGAAGCCATTCGTGGCTTAATATGTTATTAAACGAATTTAAACTTGAAAAATTTAAACAAATAACCATATATAAATATATATATATATATATATATATATTTATATATATATATATATATATATATGAAGAAATATAGTCTTAAAGTGTGCTATATTTATGGGATAAAGTGCTCAATATCAGAGATAGAGCGTGTGTAAATATAAAAGTGAACATAGAAGTCAACACTTAGAGGCGACAGTCTGTTTCCTGCTAGATGCAATCGTCAGGTAACTGACGATTGCATCTAGCATGTTCACTTATATATATATATATATATATATATATATATATATATATATATATATATATATATATATATATATATATATATATATATATAATGAAAACAGTCAACTTTAAGGGTCTATTGGTTATAATTTATTTCCTCAGGGAATTTCTTTTTCCCTGGCTCATCAGACCACACTTCCAAGTGTGAAAAAATGAATTTAAATTTACCTGTATTTTTTATACACTTTTGAGCGTTCAGTTGATGTTTGGTGATATAGAGAGTGGGGGAGAGAGAGTGAGTGAGAGACATGGTCGAAATTAGAGAGGGAAGGGAGAGATAGGAATGATTTTAAATTTATTTTTATTACAATACTTAATAGTGAGGAAGGGGGTAGGGACCAGACATTGACCTATTTAAGTGGTCATCTCACAGGAAACAATATAGAGAGAAAAAAGAAAAGTAAAGATATAAGAAATAATATATATATATATATATATATATATATATATATATATATATATATATATATATATATATATATATATATGTTTGCGTGCAATCTGTGGAGTTAACCTTCAATATAGGACATCTAACGTAGACCTGTTTAACAGGTGTAAAATTGGAGGAATCGAGACTTTTCTCGTACAGTCTCAATTACGGTAGACTGGTCATGTCTTGAGTATGTCTGATGACAGGATACCCAAGATTCTAATGTACGGCCATTTAGATCAGGGCTACATGAATGTAGGACGCCCAATGGCTAAGAGACAAAAACAAGCTGAAAAGCAACTTGTCAGCAGTCAATATACCACATAACACCCTTGAGCGCTTAGCTTTGGAGCGGGTAGAATGGAGATCTACGTGTTTTAGTGGACTCAGCAGTTTTCAATCTGTTTATCTCAATCGTCATCAAGAAGCGAGAGCAAGATCTAAAAGGTCAGCCAATCTAACAGTGATCTCATTCCACAATCCTCACTTTTGCTCCATATGTGGCCTCCTGTGTAAATCTCTAGCGGGTCTTCAGTGCTACTTAAGATTATCGCACAAAATTTCATGACTAAAACAATTAAGCTGTCTGATCCTCATACATCGAAACCGACGGGAGAGTCCATTATTATCATTATATATATATATATATATATATATATATATATATATATATATATATATATAAAAGTGGACATGGAAGTCAGCACTTAGAGGCGACAGTCTGTTTCATGCTAGTGCAATCGTCAGGCGATTGCACTAGCATGAAACAGACTGTCGCCTCTAAGTGCTGACTTTAATGTCCACTTTTATATTTACACACGCTCTATCTCTGATATTGAGCACTTTATCCCATAAATATAGCACACTTTAAGACTATATTTCTGCATATATATATATATATATATATATATATATATATATATATATATATATATATATATAATTTACCGATCGGTAAAAGCAGCCTGGATCAGACGATGGTTCTTTTTGCAAAGGTAAACGCAGGTTTGGATCCTGCCGGAAGGCACATATCCTTCATTACGTTTTATGGTTACGTAGGCCGGTAGACGAAATAAATACTGTTTAAAAAAAACCAGGACGTTTTACTCAAAGATGGTATCCACTGAGGATTTGTAGCATGCTGTACATAAGTCAAGGTCTAGATTTCTTAGTGTTAGTGATTTTGTTGATAGCGATTGTCTGCGTTTTCAGTATCCTGGTTAGCGGTAGCCATGTTCGAAGGTCTCTATCTTGTTCAGATCTGAAATCAGTTCTCTCTGGGTAATTGGGAAGGGCAAGGAACGGAGGCGACCCCGTTTATGTAAGCTGAAGGGATACGCAGAGGGGAAGACGGGGAGTCGGGAAAGGAAGAAGAAAAACGTTTGAGTCGAGAAGGATAAAAGATGAGAAAAAAAGTAGAAAGAAGGAGAGAGGAGATTGGGAAGATAAAGAAAAGAAGAAAGGAATGATGGAAAGTGAATGAATAAGAATGATATAGAAAGAAAGAAAGAAAGAAAGAAAGAAAGAAAGAAAGAAAGAAAGAAAGAAAGACACAAATGATCGCTGAAAGAACGAAAGAAAGTAAGAAAGTAAGAAGCAAATGATCTCTGAAAGGAAGGAAGGAAGAAAGAAATAAAGAAAGAAAAAAGAAGCAAATGATCGCTGAAAGGAAGAAAGAAAGAAAGAAGCAAATGATCGCTGAAAGAAAGTAAGAAAGAAAGATAGAAAGAAAGAAAGAAAGAAAGATCAAATGATCGCTGAAAGGAAGAAAGAAAGAAAGAAGCAAATGATCGCTGAAAGAAAGTAAGAAAGAAAGATAGAAAGAAAGAAAGAAAGAAAGAAAGATCAAATGATCGCTGAAAGGAAGAAAGAAAGAAAGAAGCAAATGATCGCTGAAAGAAAGTAAGAAAGAAAGATAGAAAGAAAGAAAGAAAGAAAGAAAGATCAAATGATCGCTGAAAGGAAGAAAGAAAGAATGAAGCAAATGATCGCTGAAAGGAAGAAAGAAAGAATAAAAGAAGCAAATGATCGCTGAAAGGAAGAAAGAAAGAAAGATAGAAAGAAAGAAAGATAGAAAGAAAGAAAAAAGCAAATGATCGCTGAAAGGAAGAATCAAAGAAAGAAAGAAAGAAAAAAAGAAAGAAAAAAAGAAAGAAAGATCAAATGATCGCTGAAAGGAAGAAAGAAAGAAAGAAAGAAGCAAATGATCGCTGAAAGGAAGAATCAAAGAAAGAAAGAAAGTAAAAAAGAAAGAAAAAAAGAAAGAAAGAAAGATCAAATGATCGCTGAAAGGAAGAAAGAAAGAAAGAAGCAAATGATCGCTGAAAGGAAGTAAGAAAGAAAGAAAGAAAGAGAGAAAGAAAGAAGCAAATGATCGCTGAAAGGAAGAAAGAAAGAAAGAAAGAAGCAAATGATCGCTGAAAGGAAGAATCAAAGAAAGAAAGAAAGTAAAAAAGAAAGAAAAAAGAAAGAAAGATCAAATGATCGCTGAAAGGAAGAAAGAAAGAAAGAAGCAAATGATCGCTGAAAGGAAGAATCAAAGAAAGAAAGAAAGAAAGAAGCAAATGATCGCTGAAAGGAAGAATCAAAGAAAGAAAGAAAGAAAAAAAGAAAGAAAAAAAGAAAGAAAGATCAAATGATCGCTGAAAGGAAGAAAGAAAGAAAGAAAGAAAGAAAGAAGCAAATGATCGCTGAAAGGAAGAATCAAAGAAAGAAAGAAAGTAAAAAAGAAAGAAAAAAAGAAAGAAAGATCAAATGATCGCTGAAAGGAAGAAAGAAAGAAAGAAGCAAATGATCGCTGAAAGGAAGTAAGAAAGAAAGAAAGAAAGAGAGAAAGAAAGAAGCAAATGATCGCTGAAAGGAAGAAAGAAAGAAAGAAAGAAAGAAGCAAATGATCGCTGAAAGGAAGAATCAAAGAAAGAAAGAAAGAAAGAAGCAAATAATCGCTGAAAGGAAGAATCAAAGAAAGAAAGAAAGAAAAAAGCAAATGATCGCTGAAAGGAAGAATCAAAGAAAGAAAGAAAGAAAGAAAAAAAGAAAGAAAAAAAGAAAGAAAAAAGAAAGAAAGATCAAATGATCGCTGAAAGGAAGAAAGAAAGAAAGAAAGAAAGAAGCAAATGATCGCTGAAAGGAAGAATCAAAGAAAGAAAGAAAGTAAAAAAGAAAGAAAAAAAGAAAGAAAGATCAAATGATCGCTGAAAGGGAGAAAGAAAGAAAGAAGCAAATGATCGCTGAAAGGAAGTAAGAAAGAAAGAAAGAAAGAAAAAAGCAAATGATCGCTGAAAGGAAGAATCAAAGAAAGAAAGAAAGAAAAAAAGAAAGAAAAAAAGAAAGAAAGATCAAATGATCGCTGAAAGGAAGAAAGAAAGAAAGAAAGAAAGAAAGAAGCAAATGATCGCTGAAAGGAAGAATCAAAGAAAGAAAGAAAGTAAAAAAGAAAGAAAAAAGAAAGAAAGATCAAATGATCGCTGAAAGGAAGAAAG
The DNA here is from genome assembly GCA_964036315.1 of Acanthosepion esculentum. Taxonomy (NCBI): domain Eukaryota; kingdom Metazoa; phylum Mollusca; class Cephalopoda; order Sepiida; family Sepiidae; genus Acanthosepion; species Acanthosepion esculentum. The sequence goes on from OZ038499.1 coordinate 94,071,572, forward strand.
AAAGAAAGAAGCAAATGATCGCTGAAAGGAAGAAAGAAAGAAAGAAAGAAGCAAATGATCGCTGAAAGGAAGAAAGAAAGAAAGAAAGAAGCAAATGATCGCTGAAAGAAAGAAAGAAAGAAAGAAGCAAATGATCGCTGAAAGGAAGACAGAAAGAAAGAAAGAAGCAAATGATCGCTGAAAGGAAGAAAGAAAGAAAGAAAGAAGCAAATGATCGCTGAAAGAAAGAAAGAAAGAAAGAAAGAAGCAAATGATCGCTGAAAGGAAGAAAGAAAGAAAGAAAGAAAGAAGCAAATGATCACTGAAAGAAAGAAAGAAAGAAAGAAAGAAGCAAATGATCGCTGAAAGGAAGAAAGAAAGAAAGAAAGAAGCAAATGATCGCTGAAAGAAAGAAAGAAAGAAAGAAAGAAGCAAATTATCGCTGAAAGGAAGAGACGAAAGAAAGAAAGAAAGAAAGAAGCAAATGATCGCTTAAAGAAAGAAAGAAAGAAAGAAAGAAGCAAATGATCGCTGAAAGGAAGAGACGAAAAAAAGAAAGAAAGAAAGAAGCAAATGATCGCTGAAAGAAAGAAAGAAAGAAAGAAAGAAAGAAAGAAGCAAATGATCGCTGAAAGGAAGAGACGAAAAAAAGAAAGAAAGAAAGAAGCAAATGATCGCTGAAAGGAAGAAAGAAAGAAAGAAAGAAGCAAATGATCGCTGAAAGGAAGAAAGAAAGAACGAAAGAAGCAAATAATCGCTGAAAGGAAGAGACGAAAGAAGAGGAAATCAAAGAGATATTCATACAAACGTTAATCACCAATAAAAGATTGGGGATGAAAAATATTTTTTTAATCAATTCACCCCAAGCAGGGCAATAACACCACTAAGACATACTGGGGACTATTGCAAGTGAATGAAAAAGAAAGGACTTTATAAGGAACCGGAGACCCAGTTCTAAAACGGAAACAAGTGATAAACCTCTACTCCTGTTCAAAATACCGGAGCGGAGTGTGAACTGGGCGATAGGCGAGTCTATTTACTTTGAGAGGAGATAAGGGACAAAGAGAGCGCGAATTACAGGAAAAGATAGAATAAGAGTAATAAGAGAGGAATAATGATAGAAAGTAAAAGGGGAGAAAGGAAGGGGGAGAGAAAGGAGGAAAGTGAGAGGGAAATGAATGTTTAGAGAGAGAGAGAGAGTGGGGGAAAAGAAAGTTGTGAGATGAGGGAGAAAGAGAAATAGGATGAGAAGAGGGGAGAGAGCGATGGATATAGAAAAGAGAGCGGACAATTAGAAAGCGGGCGAAAAATAAAGGAATAGAGAAAGAGGGAGAGGGAGAGGGAGAGAGAAAAGAAGAAGAAACAAGAGAGGAGAGATGGGGAGTGTTAAATGGAATGAAGACTAAGAAAAATATAAAGAAAAGATGGGAGTAAAAGAGAGAAAAAAGGAAAAGACGAGAAAATAAAGGGAAAATAAGAGGGAGGCCGTGGGAGGAAAAGGGGAAGTGAGAGAGAGAGAGAGAGATTTGGATGGGGGAAATGGAGAGATGAGGAGTGAGAGAAATAGAAAGAGAAGAGGATATTGATATAAGGAAAGAGAGAAGGAAAGAGAGAGTGGGGAATAGAAAGTAAGTGCGAGAAGAGTGAGAGGAGAGGGCGAGGAATAGAGGCAACAGGTAAGGGAACGAATAGGAGAGCGAGGAAAGTGAGAAAAAGAAAGGGAGATAAGGAGAGGGAATAGGAGGGAGGGGATGGATAGAAGGAAAAGAAGAAATAGTAGATGCGTGTGTGTGTGAGAGAGAGAGAGAGGGATGGGGAGAGCAAGAAAAGGAGAAAGTTAAAAGAGAGACTGCGCAAGATAGAATGAACTAAGAAGGGAGAGAATGAAAAGGAAAGAGAGAAAGAAAGGTGGGAGAGAAAGAAAAGATTGATAGAAAGGGCGAGAGAGAAAGAAAGGGTGAGAGAGAAAGAAAGGGCGAGAGAGAAAGAAAGGGAGAGAAAGAAAGGGAAAGAGAGATAGAAAGGGTGAGAGAGAAAGAAAGGGCGAGAGAGAAAGAAAGGGAAAGATTGATAGAAAGGGTGAGAGAGAAAGAAAGGGCGAGAGAGAAAGAAAGGGAAAGAGAGATAGAAAGGGCGAGAGAGAAAGAAAGGGTGAGAGAGAAAGAAAGGGCGAGAGAGAAAGAAAAGGAAAGATTGATAGAAAGGGTGAGAGAGAAAGAAAGGGTGAGAGAGAAAGAAAGGGTGAGAAAGAAGGAAAGGGCAAGAAATATAAAGGGCGAGAGAGAAAGAAAGGGTGAGAGAGATAGAAAGGGTGAGAGAGAAAGAAAGGGAAAGAGATATAAAGGGCGAGAGAGAAAGAAGGGGTGAGAGAGATAGAAAGGGTGAGAGAGAAAGAAAGGGAAAGAGAGAAAGAAAGGGCGAGAGAGAAGGAAAGGAAAAGAGAGATATAAAAGGTGAGAGAGAAAGAAAGGGTGAGAGAGAAAGAAAGGGAAAGAGAGAAAGCAATGGAAAGAAAGATAGAAAGGGTGAGAGAGATAGAAAGGGTTAGAGAGATAGAAAGGGCGAGAGAGAAAGAAAGGGTCAGAGAGAAGGAACGGGAAAAAGGGTGAGAGAGAAGGAAAGGGAAAGAGAGAAAGAAAGGAAAGGAGAGATAGAAAGGGCGAGAGAGAAAGAAAGGGTGAGAGAGAATGAAAGGGAAAGAGAGATAGAAAGGGTGAGACAAAAGCAGAGAGAAAAAGGTAAGAAGAAAGTATGTATATGTATATTTTGCGTAAATGTGTGTATATATGTTTTGCGTCCATGTATGTGTGCATATGTGTGAGCGCGTATGTGTGTGGATGTTGCTCCGAGTATATTTTGTTGTGCATATGTGTGTTGTGCATGTTTCTATGTGTTTGTATATGCGTGTGCATATGTCTGTTTTGGCAAGTATATTTGCGTTGTGCGCATGCGCGAATTGTGTGTATGTGCCTGTATTTCGTGTGTGTATGTATGTATACTGATGTTGTATATCTGTGTTGTGCATATGCATGTAAACCCCTATAACTTTGCTCTAACCTCCCGATCGGTTTTTACATGCACATCAAAACACACATACATACACAACATCAGTGTACATACATACACACACGAAATACGAGCACATACACACAATACGCACAGCACACACATATTTGCTGTAACACAGCTGAGACAAAAGTACGCATAATTTCTGACTTTTTTTTATACGTTTCTTTTTTCTAAATATATATTTTCAGATCATTCTAAATCTATCTATGATATATATGTGTGTGCTTATGTGTATATATATATATGTGTAGGAGTGTGTGTATATGTGGGTGTTCGTGTGCACGTGTGTATATGTGCGTATATAGTGGGTGTGTAGACGTGTGCAGGGTAGCAATGCGTCTATCAGTGAGACAAGATTAAGACTCTGGAGGTCAAAGTTGAAAAATTCGAGCTGGGAATATTATTCGGCGATGTTATTTTATATTAGGAGAGTTAAAAATGGCCCGGAAATAAAGAACTAATTTAAAATAGAAAGAAAGAAAGAAAGAAAGAAAGAAAGAAAGAAAGAAAGAAAGAAGGAACGAAACAAAGAAAGAACGAAACAAAGAAAGATATAAGGAAAGCAAGAAGAAAGAAAGAAAGAAGGAACTTAAGAAAGAACGAAAGAAAGAAAGAAAGAAAAAAAGAAGGAACGAACGAACGAAAGAAAGAAAGAAAGAACAAAAAAGAAAGAAAGAAAGAAGGAACGAATTAAATAAAGAAAGAAAGATATAAGGAAAGAAAGAATGGACGAAAGAAAGAAAGAAGGAAAGAAAGAAAAAGAAAGATATAAAGAAAGAAAGATATAAGGAAAGAAAGATGGAACAAAATAAACAAAGAAGGAGCGAAATAAATAAATAAAGAAAGAAAGATATAATGAAAAAAGAAGGAACGAAAGAAAGAAAGAAAGAAAGAAAGAAAGATATAAAGAAAGAAAAAATGAAAGAAAGAAAGAACGAAAGTTTGGACAATTTCTGACGGAATTTTCTCCTTGTCTGAGAAGAATAATTCGTAATTTGGAAAAGTTGAAGAGTAAAATTAATCGACACAAAATGTCTTGTCTTTAATAATATTTGTCTTAAGTGACGTTTTTTCTTTATTCATCCGACAGATTTCATTAATTAAACTTTATTTTTAGTGGATGCTCATATTCGAGTAGACGCTCCGTTTATTTATTAAACAGTATATTTATTTATTTTCGTCTACCGGCCTGAATATTCAAGTAAAAACTTACTAAAGAAAAATATGCTCTGTCCGCTAGTATTCGAACCTGCGTCCCACCGGACAGTTTCCCCTGAAAACCAATTTGAAATGTTTCAGATATTTACTTATCTTTTCAATTATTTTGCCCAAAACAAAACGGTAAAGCCACCTCGACGCGAGTGATTTCTGAGGATGAAAGACACTGGAATAAAAGAAACGCAAAAAAACATTACTGGGGAGAAAGGACACTAAACTAAACACGATTCAAGAAGACAGATGACGACGTTTGACGTTACATTTAAATTTTTGAAGTAAGAAGCTAGAAGCGAGTTTCAAAAGCGAAACGTGTGAGAGAAGAGACTATTAGGATAGAACTTACGGTCGTCGTCGGCATCCGTCCGTCTCGGGAGGCGATGGGGCAGCGCACGGAGGTGACCCCAGGCGCCCGTGGCCTACGCCAATCGGGTTGGGCTTTTGACCGGTAACTGTCACTTCCCGTGTTGTGTTGATGTCTTGCGACGTAGCTGGAGTGTCCTCTCCAGTGCGCCACGAGCCTGGGCGGGATGTATGGAAAATTAGGGCTGCCCGGACGTCTAGTTCCCGTCTCGGCCTTGCTAGTAGAGTCCAAAGGAAAGTATGAACCAATACAGTTTGGTACCAGCGCGGCTGCAGGGGTTGCCGGAAGGTAGCACAGAGTGCCGTCCATCCGCCTTAGGGGCTCCACTACGGATTTGTGTAAGCTTTACTCCTTAGCCTTTTCTTCACTCGAAGATTTCCACAAGGCAGTGGAGCTATTTAACCCATAGCTGGGATTTGGTCCATGGGCACCAGGGCGTGTCCACACACCGGTGGGCCTGCATGCCGCATGTTAAGGGGACCAAACTCCTCCCCCGTCCTCTGTAGTTTAGTCCAAGTCCGCAAGGTGCTCGGTTGCCATATGTCGCCACGAGGAGGCACTTCATAGGGCTTGCTGATGGAGAGGCTATATATTGGCAGGGGAAGACTTACGCACTCGGCTCCCTCTTTTCGCATTGCTGCTAGCCAGCGGCGGTAACTGAAAGCGAGAAGCGACAAACACTACCACTACAGACTACCACACTAGACGCATCATAACAGCGGGACTTCCAGCAACAGCTAATTAGACTAGTGCAGCGGGAACTAGTGGCGGGAGAGGCTTAAGGGTAGGATTAGGTCCTTCACCACCGAATATAGCCAGCGACTCGCACAAGATAAGGCTAAAAAGGTGAAGACACTTAAAGATAGTCTGTCCCAGGCGGAGGCTGAGGGTCTCCCTAGATATAGGTTTAGCTAAGCAGGCCGTGGAGCGCACGGCTAGCGAGCGCTACCAGGCTCAGGTAGTTAGACATAGGTTAAACAAGATGTTTAACAAAGCCGTGAACATGGGCGCACAATTGCGCAAGGAAGAGATCCGTCGAGGTTCCGATCGTTACATTCGTGAAGTGAAAACCCCGGAGAGGCGTACTTTGAGGTCGACTGACGATATGTGCGAGGCGTTTCGGCAGCATTTCGAGAGCCGATTTACCAAGGAGCCTGATCTCAGTGGCGATGAGTTTCGCAGCTATTTAGCTGAATTTCCTCGGCTTTCGCCGACTGAAGCGGCTAGCTGCGAGGGTGAGATCCCGGAGGGCGAAGTCTACTTGGCATTGAAGAATGCCGGCAGTGGCAAGTCTCCGGGACTTGATGGTTTACCCTATGAATTGTACTTGAGGCTGTCGCATATATTTGTGCCGATTTTGACTGTCGTGTTCAACAACTGATTTCGGCAGGGGTCCATCTCCAGTCGGATCACCAGGTGTGTGATCACGCTGTTGAAAAAGGGCAAGGATGGTGGGCGGGATTTAGACGATTACAGGCCCATAACTCGGCTGAACACAGAGTTAAAGATTTTGGCCAAGATCCTGACGGAGCGTTTGCAGTCACTTGCCGAGAATCTGTTGGGACCCGATCAGACTTGTGCTGTGAAGGGACGAACAATTCAGAGCAACCTACATCTGATCCGCATGATCCTAGACGGTGTAAAAGACGACGAGCAAGCCGGGTCAGTCCGAGGCATTTGATAGGGTCGACCATCGGTATCTGGCTGCTGTCCAGCAGGCCGTCGGATGCCAACCAGACTTCTGCAAGTGTATTAGCCTCCTGTATCGCCCCCCCCCAGTGCTGTGGTACAGGTGAACGGAAAGCGGTCGCGCGCTTTTGCGCTGTCTCGGTCGGTATGTCAGGGTTGCCCACTCTCGCCCTTACTTTACGCTTTGGCATTGGAGCCTCTCCTTCGCTGACTGAGGGATAGGGCGTGCAGTCCGGCCCTACGTGGAATCGCTGTCCCTGGTGGGGATCGATCCAGGGTTTCCGCGTACGCCGATGACGTATAAATTTTCGTGTCGTGTCGCAGCGACATTGAGGTGGTACAGAAGCCGCTTGAACGGTCACAGGGGCCAAGATTAACCGTAACAAGTCTTCTGGCTTACGGTTAGATGCCTGGAAGGGGTCTCTCTTCCGGGACCCTTCAGTTGGACGGACGGTCCTGTCTGCATTCTCGGAGTGTGGTTTGGACCCGACCTCCAGCTGGAGAAAAATTGGTCAGAAGTACAAGCAAAGGTTGGAGCGTCGGTCCGGACTTGGCTCCGAAGGAGGTTGTCCTTGAAGGGTAGAGCTGAGGCTGTGCCACTTACGTCTTTCCTCTCGTCCTTTACCGCTTGGCTGTACTCCCTCTTTGCAAGGACCATAGAAAGGCGATCGAGATATTGGTGTCCACCCTCTTGTGGGGTGGGCGCAAGCAGAAGGTCCGTAAAGAAGCTTGTGTCTAACGTCTGTGTCATGGTGGGGGGGCATTGCCGCACTTGGTGAGTCATCGACATGCCTCGAGGTTGGCTTTCCTCCGCCGCGTTTTGACAGAGGATTCGATTTTTGTGGGGAGTGTTAGGGACGCCTTCCCTAGCCTTACTATCACTCCTCCCATTTCCTGGGCTAAGCGCCGACGTAGGTCCGGGAAATTGTCGACTTTCCTCAACGATTGTCGAGCGGCCGTGAGGGCTTTTCCTCGGTCCAGTGACCTTCCACGGCATTGAAAGGTCTTGTATCGGGAATTAGTGGAGGGGGTCGTGAAGGACCGTCCCTGTGAGCGGCTCGGCTTGTCGGTGGACGAGTTACGCTCTTTTTGGTGTTGGGCGCCAGCGGCGAATTACCTCAGTAACTCTGAGTTTTCGTTTGCCTGGCGATTGATCTGTAACGTGCTATCTCTCAACGACATGGCCTTCAGATGGGGCTGGGCGCATTTGCTCGATTGTTACCAGTGAGACTTTGGTTTAGAGGAAACGGCTTTACACGCCTTCTACCACTGTCCTCAGGTACGCCCTTTCTGGGACTATGTCGGTGAGCTGACGGCTCGTATCGCTCCCGATCAGCTTGTTCTCATCGATCTCCTCAATGTGTTGCCCCCGTATTCTGGGGTGAAACGAATGGTGTTTCTAACGTTGCTAGCCGTGGCAAGAATGGTGATCTGGATGACGCGACAGGAGGGGATCTTGCGACGGGAACGCTATTCTCATCAGGTTTTGATCAGATACTTTCAGCATCAGCTGAAAGTGAAGATCAGAACTGATAGAAAGCGTTTGGTGTCGACAGATTTCAACGAGAGGTGGGTAAAAGTAGCGAGCTTGGTTCGCGTGAAAGGGGCTATCCTTGAGTTCCTTAAAAAAGGAACTCAAGGATAGCCCCTTTCACGTTCAAAACGCCCATCCGTCAGTACCGTACCATTCGTGGAGATATGTTGGCCGATGAAAAAAGAGCACAATTCCTATTTCATTTGAATTGCCTAATCTGTCGCAGGCGGTGACAGTCTCTACTTTCACCCACTCACTCACTCACTCTCGCTCTCTCACCCCCTCTTCCCCTCCTCCTCTCTTTTTCTCAATCTCTCTTTATATCTTTCTCTCTTTCTTTCTTTCTTTCTTTCACTTAGTCTCTCTCATTCTCACTCAGTCTCTCTTTCACACTCTCTTTTTTCTTTCTAACTCATTCCCTACCACACTCTCACTCTCTCACACTCTTTCTTTGACTCTTACTCACTCTTTCTCTCTCCCACTCTCTTTGTCTCTCTCATTCTCATTCTGACGTTCTTTCACTCACTCACTCACTCACTCACTCACTCTCTTTCTCCCTTACACTCTCTCACACTCTTTCACTTTTACTTTCTCCTTCTCTTTCTCTCTCTCATTCTCTCTTTCTCTCTCTCTCTGTGACCCTTTCATTCTCCCTTTCTCTCTCTTAAACCCTCTCTCTTTCTCTCACTCACTCAAACTCTGTCTCTCTCATTCTCATTTTGGCGTTCTTTCACTTTCTCACTCTGTTTTTTCTCTCTCTCACTCACTCTTTCGTTTTCTCTCTCTCTCTCACTGTCTTTTCTTTCTCACTCATTCACTCACTCATTCTTTCTCCCTCACACTCTCTAACACTCATTCACTCTTACTTTCTCTATCTCTCTCTCTTTCTCTCTCCCCTACCCTTTCATTCTCCCTTTCTCTCTCTTACACACACTCTCTCTCTTTCTCTCACTCACTCACTAACTCTCTCTCTCTCATTCTCTCACACTCTTTTTGTCTCTCTCACTCTCTTGCTATCTGTCGATATACGAGAGTATAGTGAAAATATCTAGCTATATAAGAATACCTACGATGGTTCGAACCTTTCCAGCCCCCCCTCTTATCTCAGCCTGTTCATATCTACCATATACTAAAAAACCTCTTTTTCCCGTTGCTATTTTAGTTTGATACACATCAACGGGTTTGTTTTTTTAGGTTTTTTGACAGAGAAAAATTGTATTTCTCGAATCTATACATCCTTTTTCGACCATAGAGGCCGATGTCAAGTTCTGCGCAGGGTATTTCTCTTCGGGGTCGGGCCGTGGGCGGTTGTGGGCTTTATGGCAGTTTTATGAGTTTGCCACGAGGAGGATAATTTGCACTGTCTTAAGAGTAACCCATCAACAGTTGCGGTCAGTCAGGTCGGATTATGATCGGGTGGTAGGGGAAGTGTGTGGGCAGAGACAGTTAAATAAAAGGGAAGAGGGGTGTGGCATGTCCTGCTGAGGGTAGGGAGTCAATTTGAAAAAAAGAATGAATTGCCTAATGGGAGAAGGAAATCAGAAGAGTCAGTAAAAGGATTTCCCGCGTTCATTCTCACATTCATTCTTTCGTTCTTTCTTTCTTTCTTTTTTTTCTTTCTTTCTTTCTTTTTTCTTTCTTTCTTTCTTTCTTTCTTTCTTTCTTTCTTTCTTTTTTTCTTTCTTTCTTTCTTTTTTCTTTCTTTCTTTCTTTTTTTCTTTCTTTGACGCTTTTGATGTTTTATCGGTCACAATTTGTTCATATCTATCTATCTATCTATCTATCTATCTATCTATCTATCTATCTATCTATCTATCTCAGTCTGTTCATATCTATCTATCTATCTATCTATCTATCTATCTATCTATCTATCTATCTATCTATCTATCTCAGTCTGTTCATATCTATCTATCTATCTATCTATCTATCTATCTATCTATCTATCTCAGTCTGTTCATATCTATCTATCTATCTATCTATCTATCTCAATCAGTTCATATCTATCCCATTCTGGTCTCTGGGAGGGGCGCACCCCCCACTGAAAATTTTATACCCTTTGATTTAAATTAAATTTAAATTTGAACAAAGGAATGACTCCTATCCAAAATATAGAAGGAGAAAGCCAGAAGATGGAGGTCACATTGGCAAAATGAAACAATATGGACGTAAAATTGAGCAAGAAATTATCAATCAGTGTGTAGTGGCTTACAATACATATTTGTTGCGACAAATCAACTGTCACATCAATGTTGAAATCTGCTCATCGGTTCATTCAATCAAGCATTGCATCAAATCCATATCAAATCAAGTATTGGATTAATTACATATCAAAGGGGTCAGATCAAGCTGTTTCTGCACAACTTTTCCACTGAATATTTTTCCATTTCATTTAAGTTAAATTTGAATTTGAACAAGAGAATGACTACTATCCAAAATAAAGAAGGAGAAAGCCAGAAGATGGAGGTCACATTGGCAAGATGATTGAGTAATAGATTTAAATGCGTCATTTTTCTCCATAAATTATTACAATGATTTAAAATCAATCATCATTTTCTTACAAAAAAAAAAAGAAAAGAAAATGCCTGGCTCGCAGCACGGCGCTGGTAATTCGGCTCGTACATATATATGAAACTCGGGTTCAATTTGTCAAGAAGGTGAGTTCTTTCTGGGGGAGGCGATCCCAGCGTATTGTACCTTTGGAAAGTGTCTGAAAACCATGACACCGGTTGACCCAAGGCTTGTCAGTGAAATTGCATAGACGGAACTATTTGGGAGCCGTCGATGGTTGAGCTAGCATGAAGTCGGAAGTCATCGTGACTGAGGGTTTCAGCGGCCTACTCGCCTTGTTCAGACTGTTCATCACACCTGATAGTGCGTACCCCCCCCCCCCAAAAAAAATCTGTAACTAAGGTCCTCTCAGCAGAGTTTCGGTATAAACCACAGGTGGGATTTGTGGGTGTTGAACAAACACAAATGTGCCTGAGCAGGCGCCTGCAACAGGGATTGGCTAGCTGTCCTAGCAGACACACATACGAGCAGCCAGCAATTACACACGCACACACACACACACATATATATGTGCGTGTGTGTGTGCGTGTGTGTGTGTAATGTATAAAAGTATCCGAAAAAATGAAGATGCAGACGCTCACCGCGAAGCGCGTCGTTAATAAATTTTCGACTTTATCTCATCATCTTCATATATATATATATATATATATATATATATATATATATATATATATATATATATGTATGAATTATTATATATATATATATATATATATATATATATATATATATATATATATATATACATATATATATATCAAATATGTGAAGTTCAATTTATATTAAATGAATCATTCATACAAAAAGTAGATTAGTAAAGTTAATGATATAAAATTGCGAAATCCCTTCGCAAACAAAATTTTAAAGTTGGTTTAACCTAGGAACCATTCGATGAATGTTATGATCCTTGTTTTGAATAACTACAAGCTATATAAGATTTTTTTCTTAATCTGCTAGTACTTTCAACTGTACATTCAGTCATACTCAAGCATGGAAATTATTTTGTTTTTAGTAAATCCGGGTAGTATTGGAGACAAAAGATTAAATGCGAATCGAAATAAGTTTTTTTTAGAAATGTGTTATTGTTAACGGATACAAACTTTTGGAGCGTGCAGTCGCAACGCTAAGGTTGAATTTTTTTGAAAATTTAAGAGACTGCGTTTTTTTACTAATATGGTAATTTGAGAATGTATGTACAGCTGAAAGTACTTGCAGATTTTAAAAAAAGACCTTATACCACTTTTAGTTATTAAAAACAAGGATCATAGCATTCGTCGAGTGATTCGTAGGTTAATGCAACTTTGAAATTTTGTTTGCGAAGAGTTTTCGCCATTTTATGTTATTAACTTTACTAATCTATTTTTGTATGAATGATTCATGCAATATATATATATATATATATATATATATATATATATATATATATATAGTCAAACCTAATGTGCCAGACAAACCTACCAAGGTTTCACTTAGGCAGATCGTCAGGGTCAGCTGAATAATGACCCTGACGATGTGCTTAAGTGAAACCTTGGTAGGTTTGTCTGGCTCATTAGGTTTGACTAGGTCTGCTCTACGTTTGTATCGAGCTCTTTAGTTAGTTGTTTACTTGTATCGGGGTTTTTTCTTTGGGCCTTGAACCTGTATCTGTGCGATTATTTTCGACAGACTTTCATGTTCCTGGCTCTTTCTTTTTTAAAAGCTTTTTTTCCATTCGAGATTGATTTGGCTATTGGTAAATCAAGAATTCGAAGGGTTTTCGACACGAGTATAGTTACCTATATATATATATATATATATATATATATATATATATATATATATATATTGGACTCTCCTGTCGTATTCCACGTATGAGGGTCAAGCAGCTCAGTTCCTAGGAACCGACAGCCCAGACACCACCAGCACATATATAATTTGATTATAGTTGTGAAGGCTTTGTGCAGAACCAACCACACTATTTCAAGGGCCGAATACAGAGACCTGGTGTACTACGTGCCACAGGGTCCCCAAACAACCTTCCGCAGATTTTGAGTTCAGAGTTACCCTTCTTCTAGGCCAGTTGCCATCCAAGGCTATAGAACCCATTCATTCCTGTTATCTACTCATAGCTGGAGGGAGAAGATGAAACCTTTTCCCAAGGTAATATTTACAAAATGAATTCAATGGAACTCGGCTCTGATATCCCTTAATCCAAGCCGCTATCCACTGCTCCACCGTGGCTCGCATATATATATATATATATATATATATATATATATATATATATATATATATATATATATATATATATATATATATATATATATTGCTACAATGGCATCAAGAACAATGCAGCATCAAACATCACCAAGTTTCGTCACACTAGGGAAAGGACTAAAATATCTGCTGCTGTACCGGCCATAGACTCCAACAATCCACACTCTTGCACAATCTGTAGACTTCTTTGCAAATCACTAGCGGGACTGAAATGTCACTTGCAACTTACACACAGGGTTGAATAAGCACAGTTGTCGGAACCTCATACGTTGAAACCGACGGGAGAGTCCATCATATATATATATATATATATGAATTTTTATTTATTAATTCAACAGATTTGATAATTTAAACGTTACTTTCAGTGGATACTCATATTTGAGTATACTTTCCGTTTATTCATTAAACGGTGTATTTATTTATTTTCGTCTAACGGCCTGAATATTAGAGAAATGTTCTTAAAAAAAATCAGTCTCCTATCAGGAGAAATCGTCGTTAGATCCGGCGTATTTTAGACGAACTCGGCCACGAAAGGTCTGGCCGATTAAGCAAAACCGAATAGTGCCTTGAAGTGCAAATTTCTTCAAAGCTTCTCCATACATTCATATCTGCCCCGTTTCGTCTCCTTACGTAAACAAAGGAAGTTTCGAATCTTTCCGAAGTGCGCCGCTCTTCTTCCAATATTCAAGCGAGTAGACGAAAATAAATAAATACAATGTTTAGTAAATTAATGAGGTGTCTATAAAATAACGTTCGAATAATAATAATAATAATAATATATATATATATATATATATATATGTATATATATATATATATATATATATATATATATATATATATATATATATATATGTAAAGAATTAATGGATTTTATTTTCAATTCAGCATTTTTAAAACTTACTTCAACACTTCAAAAATGGACCGTTTATTTCAAATACGGACTATCGAATATAAATACGGACTATCGAATGTAATAACGCTTGAAGTAATCAAAATATTGGATTAAAAATAGAAGTCAGTTAACTCTTTAGAGATTGTTTCATTCCAGTCCTCCGTTGTTTGCTTTGTGCTCCATTTCTTTCTTTCTTTCTTTCTTTCTTTCTTTCTTTCTTTCTTTCTTTCTTTCTGTCTTTCTTTCTTTCCGCCCTTTCATTCTTTCTTTCTTTCTTTCTTTCTTTTCATTCATTCATTCATTCATTGTTTCTTTCTTTCTTTCTTTCTTTCTTTGCTATATTTCTTTCTTTCCTTCTCCTCTCTATCCATACCTTCTTTCTTTTGCTCTTTTGCTTCTTTTCTTTTGCTCGCCTTCCTTCCTTCCTTCCTTCCTTCCTTCCTTCCTTCCTTCCTTCCTTCCTTCCTACCTTCCTTCCTTCCTCCCTTCCTTCCTTCGCTCTCTTTCTTTCTTTCTTTCTTTCTTTCTTTTGCTAAATGTAATTCAATGCTCTCTTATCTGTTCCTCTATTCGTACTTGATATTTCGCTCATGCTGTTTTAAAATTTGATTCCTACCGGCCGCTGATCTTCGTTTGAGCCATCCGCCCAGTGTCAAGAAGAGATCCTGACACAGTGTCCGATAAACGGGGTAAGACAATACCCGCATAAAAAAGACACTCTTTCGTAGGGCATGTCGGTGGTAAGATGCAGACATGGAGAGGAAAAACAGAAGAAAAAACAACATGAAGAAGAAAGAAAAATAATCAATGGCAGAGAAATAGAAAAAGAAAAGAAAGTAGAATTAAAACACTGAAATGAAAAAAAAGAAGAAGCAAGAACGAACATTAAGACGAAAAGAAAGGTTGAACTGAGAATAAGAGGAGAGGGGATAAAAGCAGAAAAAGAGGGGGGTGAAAAGAAAGAGAAAAGTAACTGAAAGGATGAAGAGAGATATTAACAATTATACATGTATATGTACATATATTTAGTTATATATCTATTAGAGATAGATAGATAGATAGATAGATAGATAGATAGATAGATAGATAGATAGATATGCAGAGTGGGATAGATAGATAGATAGATAGATAGATAGATAGATAGATAGATAGATATGCAGAGTGGGGTAGATAGATAGATAGATAGATAGATAGATAGATAGATAGATAGATAGATAGATAGATAGATATGCAGGGTGGGGTAGATAGATAGATAGATAGATAGATATGCTGACTGGAATAGATAGATAGATAGTTAGATAGATAGATAGATAGATAGATAGATAGATAGATAGATAGATATGCAGACTGGGATAGATAGATAGATAGATAGATAGATAGATAGATAGATAGATAGATAGATAGATAGATAGATATGCAGACTGGGATAGATAGATAAATAGATAGATAGATAGATAGATAGATAGATAGATAGATAGATAGTTTGAGAGAGATTAAAAAAGAAAGAGAAAGTAACTGAAAGGATAAAGATAGATATGAACATATTTATTTATACATATATTAGACACACACAGAGACATAGACATTCACACACACATACATATATATATTAACAATATATATATACATATTGCCTTACGCCGAAAGTACGACTTCGAGATTCATGTTCAATACAATATTCCGGTAATATATATATATATATATATATATACACACACACACACACACACACACACACACACACACATATACATATATATATATATATATATATATATATATATATATATATATATATATATATATATATATGCAGAAACCTTTCTTTCAAGAATCTTTCGTTTAATATAACGGACAAATAAAGTCTGATTTTTTTTTATCTGCTTCAGCCCCACGTTGTGTTCTTTGATCACAGGGTAGTGAAGATCGAATGTCGTCCGTATTCTTGCGCTGTGTGGAACAGCGGCGAAACTGTGCTAGAAAAGGAGAAAAAACGTTTCCGCTGGCCAAAATAAAAAGTGACATCATAAAATAATGAAGAAGTTGGCTGGGTTAATTTTCAGTTGGTTTATATAGTTTCTTGATACCACACAATTAACCGTTCCCGTTAAAATCTCTATCGTGGAACTTTCTCATTTTCTTCTGAAACTTGGAGCGGGTTAAAAAAAAGCTAAACAAAAAAAAAACAAGATCGGTATCTCTCGGCAGCAGGTCACGTGGCTTCTTCTGGCTACTCCTGGATTCTTCTGGCTTTTCCTGGATTCTTCTGGCTTCTCCTGGATTCTGCTGGCTTATGGTTGATGGATAGCCTAAGGACCCGTTCATATATATTTCGCTCGATTCCTACAGCACCTCAGGATAAATTCCTTCCAATGTTCTTGATGTCAAAGATTTTTCTTTGTTGTTGTCTTTTCAATATGACCGATTAAAAACACTTTCCACACTTTGCATGTTTACAAAACCATATTTTAACATGTTTACATTATCGTCTTGCGATTTATAACGATTGCATTTGTTTTTCAGCTGACAAGCGGCTTTTGACATTTGATATTTCTCAAATCATATTTTAGACCCAACATTCCATTCTGCGTTTCTGGTAATTAGAAAGGAAAAAATAAAATTTTTTTTTCCTTCTCCATATTTCAACTCATGTTTTCAACGTTCAACATTTCTATTATATCAAACATTATATTTATGAACTCTGAAAGTAAAGCAAAACAACAGCGTCTATTTCATTCCAAAGAAAGTTAATGACACTTTCTCACATAACTTCTTTCTCTCTTTTTCTCTTTATGCCTTTTTCTCCTCTCCCCCTTCCATATCAATATATACCTTCCGTTAAGTTAACCGATTTAATGTGTCAATGTCTGGATCTCCTCAAACAATTTAAATGTGAAAGAATAGAAATGTTACATCTAACTCAATCATGTCTCTCCCCCCTCACTTCCCCACTTCGTTAATTTACATATACTTAGTATTGCCGGTCAGAAATGTGTAAATTTCTTTTCATTTTTCGTTTCAACCTTTGGAAGTAAAATCTCATGATCCGCGGTCCTTTAAAAGGGCTGTGGTGAAATAATTTATTACATGGAATCTTAAAGTGGTCTGTTTTTATTTAAATTATTAGCTCTGATTTACATTGAGCTCTCTGGATTTTATCCTCCTTGGGTCTACCCATACGGATTACCTAGTTTTTCGTAAACTATATATATATATATATATATATATATATATATATATATATATATATATATATATTATTATTATTATTAATTTTATATATATATATATATATATATTTTATTAAGTTGGTCCTAAAACCACATCTTGAACTTACCATCTGCGTCTACTATTCCGCGACCGTTACCGTCGCATAGCAATTTTCAGACATAATAGACATTCATTGTCTCTTATATTTAATAATATATGTTTAAATATATATATATATATATATATATATATATGTATATGCGTGTGCGTGTGTGTGCGCGCGCGAGTGTGTGTGTATATATATATATATATATATATATTATATATATATAGATAGATAGATAGATAGATAGATATGAACAGAATGGCAGAGATATGATGAGACATAAGCAGATAGTGATATAGATACAAAGAAAGATACGAACAGAATGAGATAGAAAGAGAGGAAAAGGGTGATATATATGTATATATATATATATATATATATATATATATATATATATATATATATATTGTGTTGAATGTCAAAGACAACATAGTCCTGCATATTCTCTTTTGAATTTTCTCATATTTTCTAATGAGACTTTTTATTTGAAAATTATATCGAAATAAATATTGTTCGATATAATTTTCAAATAAAACGTCTCATTAGAAAATTTGAGAAAATTCAAAAGAGAATATGCAGGACTATGTTGTCTTTGATATTCAACACAACATATATATATATATATATATATATATATATGAACAAACGGATTCTAGTGGTAATTCTTATCTATCCTACATATGCTCATGAACTATGCTCCTCTTCTTTTGTTCATGAAGCAAATTCATTCAGTAAGCCTCTATTTTGAGTGGCTCTTGGGCCTTATATTGAATGAACAATGAGTAAAAAAGAAAAGATAGTTATGAAAAAACTGGGATTAGATAGATATATATATAGATAGATAGATAGATATGAACAGACTCAGATAGATCGATAGATATCAACTGAGATAGATAGATAGATAGATAGATAGATAGATAATTAAAGAAAGACAGAAAGTAAAGAAAGAGATAGATTAAGAAAGAGATAGATAGATAGATAGATAGATAGATAGATAGATAGATAGATAGATATGAAATGAGATAGATAGATAGGCACGAACAGACGAAGATAGATAGATAGATAGATAGATAGATAGATATTTAAACATGTAAAGATAGATCGGAAGTATATTCTGCTTTGGTAGCCACCATTTTAAATCGCGACTTTTCGCAAGATGACTAGACGGCTCCGAATCTATCATAGCCAGATGCTCAACTCTGACATGCACAATAACCGTACCATCGTATCTAATGGCCCATAATTCATCTTCTGTACACACACACACACACACACACACACACACACATATATATATATATATGTGTGTGTGTGTGTGTGTGTGTGTGTGTGTGTTTGAGATCTCAGTCTCAGTTTCCTGTAATTTGACTATGAATAATTACTTAAGCCAGCTCCTCCTTTCTACAATTTCCTTCCGTATCTTGCCCCTAAACCGACTTTATAAATGGTCTTTTTTCTTCTTTATGCCGTGTCCCTTCAGGCCTTTGACGATCATGGCTCTCCACAATTTCCTGTTCTTTGTAGCTATTAATTAATTTTCTGTTTTTGCTATCTCTCCCAAAACCTTGCTCCATCATCCATTCACTCAAGCTCTCCAAAAAGCTTATGCATTGTTTTCCTCCGTCCCTCTTGCCTTCAATCTGTCCTGTGAGTATCATGTTTTCCAAGCCGTCTTTCCTCATCATGTGCCCTAGAAATTTCAACTGTTCCTATGTAAGTATAAGGGTCGTTTTTGTTTCCATTGTCTCTGGAATTTTGTCTTTGCTCACATGTTTGGTTCATGGTATTCTTCTGTACCCCCCACCCCGCCACCATTTCTGGTTGCTTCAAGTCTCTTCTTCATTTGTGTGGAGATTTTCCAGCATTCCCTGCCATATCGAAGAACTGGTATGACATAGTAGATTCATTACTCTTTTCGTTGTGTGGGAGAAAATTTCCTGTTTCGTAATACTTTGCTTAGCTTTTGGAAGGCATCGTTTGCTATTCCAGTGCCTGTTCGGATTTCGATGTCACATTTTTCATCCCCTGTTAAGACACTTCCCAGATTAACCTGTCCAAATTTCTTAAAAAACTAGCTACATTAAACTTTATAACATTTTTTACAGATTATCTCTATCACAAATACAAATAAAGTTATAATTTTTTTAAAGTGCACACGAACTTTATAGACACCCTGTATATAAATGAATTGTTTAATTAATTCAACAGATTTGATAATTTAAACGTTACTTTCAGTGGATACTCATATTTGAGTATACTTTCCGTTTATTTATTAAACGGTGTATTTATTTATTTTCGTCTAACGGTCTGAATATTAGAGAAATTATTAACGGCCTGAATATTAGAGAAATTATTAACGGCTTGAATATTAGAGAAATTATTAACGGCCTGAATATTAGAGAAATTATTAATTGTTAGCTTCATATTGCATCTTACATTTGTCGCAGGTTTACTCTTGTCATAGCCTCTTGGAAAGCCAATTCTTGAACCCAGTCAAAAGTGTTATATAAGAGGACTGACATTATATAACACTCCAGTACTCTTTTCTTTGTTTCTGCTCACAAAAAGTAGTAGCAAAATGTCGTACTACATTCGTTTTACGCGTGCTGTTTAAATTCCTCAAGCGTTTAGGTTCCGTGTCTTGAATTTTTTCAAATGTATTTTGTTTACACGTAAATATGTCAGTCTATACAATCGTCTTGTAGTTTGTTCACATTTTAAAATTCCTCCGTGTGTGTGCGTGTGTGTGTGTGTGTGTGTGTGCGTGTGTGTGTGTGTGTGTCTCGACTCTATTTGATAAAAATCTCAGCTCAATTATACGCCAGATTTTATTCATCTTTCTCCCTATGTAAACGTTATCGAGCCTACTGTCATCCCTTCGCCGCCATCTTGTTTTTTTCTTTTTTCATTCGTGTTTCCGTTTGAAGACATTCCATAAGCTTTTTAAATATGTTTTTTTTTCTTTCCTTTTTCCCCCCTTTTTTGCCACATGTTTTCTCGGCTTATATAGGCTGCGCCTTATTCAATGTCATGATGTCTTCCTTTTGCGTTCTCCCCATGTTTCTATCTCGCTTGATCTTCTTCGTCCCTTTTTTTTTTACCGCCTTTCCCGTTTTAATATTTTCTTTCATCATTCATTTATTCTTTTTTTCATTCTCACCTCCTCCTCCTCCCCTTCTATTTTGTTTTTGTTCTTTCGTCTTATGTTCTATTCTTCCCACTTCCTTTTATCTCACTCCCTTTCACACACTTTCTCTATTTCTTTTTCTCCCTTCTTGCGTTAATCTTTCTATCTCTCATTTCTCTGTGTCGCTGTCATTTTTTTTTATAGATCTTCCTCTTTCTTTATCCCGCTTCTCTCGACTCCTACCTCTTTTCTTTTCTCTCCTTTTCTCTCTCTCTATTTCGCTTTCTGTCTTCCTTTTTCTCACTTTCCTTCTTCTTCTTCATCGCATTTTCCTTATCCTTCCCTCTTTATTTCTCTTTTCTTCACTCCTCGTGTTTCCTTTTTCTCTCTTTCTTCTCCTTCAGTCTTTCTTACATTTTTTTTATTTTTTATTTTCTCTCTTTTTCTCTCACCATTTGTTTCACTCTATCTTTTTCTCTTTCTCTCTGTTTCTTTTTTCTCTTTCTCTTTCTCTTTTTCTCTCTCCTTTTTTTCTTAATCTCTCTTTCATGTTCCGTCTTTCACTCTTTTCTTTTTCTTACATTTCTGTTTCTCTCTTTCTTTTCTTCCTTTGTCTCGTTCTTTCTTTTCTTTTTTTCTCAGGCGCTCTCTACTTCTCTCTTTTCCTTTCTCTCTCTCTCTCTCTCTCTCTATTTTCTCACTCTTTCTATTTTCTCTCCCTTAATTTGCTTCTACTATTTCCACTCCTACATTTCTTTTTTCTTTTCCCTCCCTCCCTCCCGTTTACTCTGCTTCTTCTCTTCCTACCCCGAGTTTAAACTTTCTTTCTCTTTTTTTTCCTACCACGTACTTTACTTGCACTTTCCACCCCGACATTTACCTTTCTTCCTCTTTCTCCTCTCTCTATTACTCAGCTAATTCTCTTTGCACCCCTCTATTGATCTTTCTTTCTCTTTCTCTCTCTCTTACTTTACTTCTTCTCCTCCTACTCACACTTTTACCTTTTTTTTCTTTTCACATTTGACTTTCATAATTTGCTTATCTTCATGCCTTTTAGATACTACTCGTAGCGCAACACCTAACTCTCTTTTCCGATAGTCTAATATGTTCGGGTTCCTTGATGCGGTCGCACTCCAATTGCCCTGTGCCAGACTAACTGGCGTTTAACATTATTATTATTATTATTATTATTATTATTATTGTGTAGTGTCACCTTGGCAGAGAAGAATAAGTGCCTCATTACCAAGTCCCCTCCGGGATGTATTAGTAAAAAGGGCGCCGTATTAGTAAAAAGGGCATTGTAGGAGAGTTATATTACATTTGGGAATTCTCGTTTAGATGCAGAGGGTTTTGTGGATGGCATGTTCAGTTCCGCACGAAGTAACCTTTTTTTAGCTCTGAGATGCTGATGTGACAAGGAACTGTACTCACATGATTTTCGGTACCTCTCTTTACCATACACAATACCCCTATCGCAACAGGGATAATCGCAGTACTGTAATTTGTTTGTCAACAACAGGTACTCAAAACGTTCGTGGATTAATTTGATTTTTTTTTATGTCTTATCAACCTTATTTGCGGGTCATTTAAAGCCAGAAAATATTTTTAGATTGCAAGAATTGTTTTTTGGTAATAATAAAGATTTACCGACGCAAGTCCGGCGAAAGAGGTCGATTCATACCTCTCCCAAGAGTATTGGCACCTAACTGAGAATTGGAACTCGGCTCTTCAGTTTCCAATTCCATTCTCCATTATTATGTACACTATTTACATTATTCGGACTATTGTCCTCATCTTTGTCGCCATATTAATTACAACATTTCGACCCTTTAGTATCTGTCTATATTTCTGAGATGAGGTATTATGTACACTATTTACATTATTCGGACTATTGTCCTCATCTTTGTCGCCATAATTATTACAACGTTTCGACCCTTTAGTATCTGTCAATATTTCTGAGATGAGGTATTATGTACACTATTTACATTATTCGGACTATTGTCCTCATCTTTGTCGCCATAATTATTACAACGTTTCGACCCTTTAGTATCTGTCAATATTTCTGAGATGAGGTATTATGTACACTATTTACATTATTCGGACTATTGTCCTCATCTTTGTCGCCATAATTATTACAACGTTTCGACCCTTTAGTATCTGTCAATATTTCTGAGATGAGGTATTATGTACACTATTTACATTATTCGGACTATTGTCCTCATCTTTGTCGCCATAATTATTACAACGTTTCGACCCTTTAGTATCTGTCAATATTTCTGAGATGAGGTATTATGTACACTATTTACATTATTCGGACTATTGTCCTCATCTTTGTTGCCATATTAATTACAACATTTCGGCCCTTTAGTATCTGTCAATATTTCTGAGATGAGGTATTATGTACACTATTTACATTATTCGGACTTTTGTCCTCATCTTTGTTGCCATATTTATTACAACGTTTCGGCCCTTTAGTATCTGTCTATATTTCTGAGATGAGGTATTATGTACACTATTTACATTATTCGGACTATTGTCCTCATCTTTGTCGCCATAATTATTACAACGTTTCGACCCTTTAGTATCTGTCAATATTTCTGAGATGAGGTATTATGTACACTATTTACATTATTCGGACTATTGTCCTCATCTTTGTCGCCATAATTATTACAACGTTTCGACCCTTTAGTATATGTCAATATTTCTGAGATGAGGTATTATGTACACTATTTACATTATTCGGACTATTGTCCTCATCTTTGTCGCCATAATTATTACAACGTTTCGACCCTTTAGTATCTGTCAATATTTCTGAGATGAGGTATTATGTACACTATTTACATTATTCGGACTATTGTCCTCATCTTTGTCGCCATAATTATTACAACGTTTCGACCCTTTAGTATCTGTCAATATTTCTGAGATGAGGTATTATGTACACTATTTACATTATTCGGACTATTGTCCTCATCTTTGTAGCCATATTTATTACAACGTTTCTGCCTTTCAGTATCTGTCTATATTTCTGAGATGAGGTATTATGTACACTATTTACATTATTCAGACTATTGTCCTCATCTTTGTCGCCATGTTTATTACAATCTTTCGGCCCTTTAATATCTGTCTATATTTCTGAGAAGAGGTATCATATACACTATTTACATTATTCGACCCTTAATTCTTTTAGTAGTAGTGTACCTCACGCGACCCACTGTTCGAAAAAGGTTGCTCGTACCTGCTTTATAAATAAGTGCGTACGAGTTTTCTGTTTTCGAATATACGGTAATGTGTCATTGCCTTCATAGAATTCGTCTCAACATCAAACCGGAGTAAAAATCGAAAAAAAAAACAAACAAAAAAAACAATAATAATCACGATGTCATCAGTGATCTCTATCTATAAAAGGCAAGATATATATATGTGTGTGTGTTTGTGTGTGTGTGTGTGTTTGTGTGTGTGTGTGTGTGTGTGTGTGTGTGTGTGTGTGTGTGTGTGTGTGTGTGTGTAACGAATGCACGGCCGCAATTTTCGACGGATTTGCACCAAAATTTACATGCACATGCTCCAAGAGAATGGTAATGCCAAGGCCGCCTTTGCATTTCCCAACTCCCATCGATAGTGGAAATAATCGATTTTTTCATGCTTCTACGGCAGTTTTCATGTAGTTTGCGGCTATTTTCTACTGGCCAGAGTGAGAGCATATAGCTGGCTGCCACGAATAGGCAGGAAGATTCTATTCGCCAGCGTGAGAGTCAACAGCTGACTGACACGAATGTTAACTAGCATGCTAGCATGCAAAAATAATCGATAGCTGCATTCGTCACAAGTTGGAAAAATTTTAATCAGCATGGCACTTTACTCCAATTGGCTCATTCGCTTGCTTATACTCAACGTTGATTCTGATTCCGCAGAACTGGGTTGGGTGTGAAAAAGTATTTGTTGTTAACATTCTTTTTTCATTCGGTTTTTCCAGTTACGTGTCCTTTTTTAAAGCTGATCGTTTTGTGTTCATTTTGTTTAGTTCTTTTTTCGTAACAGATTTAATGTTTAGTATAGAGCTTAGAAAAAAATCGCAGTGTGAGATAGGCAAGAAGTAAGCCATGTAGCAACATCAGCACGGCAAAGGGCACTCCTTTAAATGCAAGTGAGGGCAAAAATATTTTCAGTCAAGTGATAGCGATTGCTGTATGAGTCATACGATTTTTTAATTAAGCACGGGCAACGCCGGCCCATGCTGCTAGTAATATATAAGACAAGACTTCAATTTTTTCAATTCTACAAGGAATTTTGTCTCCAACGAAAAAAATCAACTTTTCCCAATTTCTAAGGCAGATGCTTTTGTTGGGAAAATGGCTGAGCTATTTTTAATTTAAGAAAATATCATAATTCTTTTACTAGTGCGGCCTGCCTTATGATGCACACCTAATTTCATGAGGAAAATAACTTTATTAAATTAAATGTTGTTTGCTTCCTTTCGTTCTCACATTTTCACTGATGGTCACATACATAAACAATCATTAAGTACAACGTGTCTTGAAATTTGTAACATTTCGTTGAAGGTAACGTTGTCAGCATTTTAAACCATTAACAATTTTCACTAAGGAAGATAATAAGTGTAAACATCTTTTGCTTCAGAAAACGGAAACGTTAATAGTTATTTTTCTCTAGGGAATAAATATACTTCTTTTAAAAATGTTTTTTTCATCGTCTCTCACATAGCTGTACGTGTTAATCACTCTGTCAGCAGTGATAAAATATTATATCAGGACTTTTTTTAAGTTATAAAAGAAAACTCTTCTGTAAAGAAAACAAAAACGACTTTTCTCCGTTTCTCAGGCAGATGATTTTGCGCATGCTCTTTTGTTGGGAAAATGGCTGCGGTATCTGTAATGAAACCATTGACGATTTTCACTAAGGAAGATCATAAGTGTAAACATCTTTTGCTTCTGAAAACGGAAACGTTAATGATAGTTTTCTCTAGAGAATAAATATACGTCTTTTAAAAATGTTTTTTTTTCATCCTCAAATAAACAAATTAGAAACGACTCTCACACAGCTTTATAAAAAAGTTTTTTTAGCAGTGCGACCCGCCTTATGAGGAACTATGCCTCATGCGGCCTACATGAAAAATGTTGCCCATGCCTGCTCTATGTTTTAAAAGGAGTACAGAGGTTAAGATTTTTGTAGAATCTGCTGACCAATGAACACGTTTAGTTTAAGAATTCTTTCTAGATTATTCCAGTTTGATTAGAATAATATCTTACCACGATTTTAACACCGACATCTGCCTTCAGGGGGAGCTCTGTTATTCATGTTACAGTGAAAGTGAACGCCACCAACACCGCAACTGCTACCAGTATGGTGTGACATCATTCCAGTCAGTACTTCCGTCTCTTCCAGACCATTTGTCTCAAAGCCAGACGAACCAAAAGAAATCCCACGACCAACGCCATGCCCTTGGACACGGAATCGGCACCAGAAGGGCACCTATTCCCCCTATCCCCTGTCACTCTCTTTCCTCACAACTCTAGCATGATCTTGAACCCACCTCTTCCACTCCCAACGCCTCCGCCAACCGCCACACCAACATCGCCGCTAAACCTGCCAAATGTCGCCTCGAGTTTCTTGTGACGTTTTCAGTTGCATAACGATTGAGTCGTTTCCGTTGTCATGAGATCTCTTTAGATTTGCTCGTGTGGGTTAACAGGATAAAGAGCACACACGCAGACACGGGTATGTAGATTAAAAAAAAATATATTCATAAGTCTGTGCAAAAAAGAGAAAAAAAAATCAAACAAGGTTACTGTTTGAGATTTAATTGGGGGTGACCAACCATTAACAGCAAAAATGGTAGCTAACACCCTAAACATCTCAGTTGGTCCGGCCTACACAATTTTATTAGAAACCTTAAACTCAAGCAGACTTTCTTAACAATCTTAAGAAGGCTTAGTTTCAACGATTTAAACTTTAAGCTTAAAATATCTACCTATCCTTTACTCTTAAATCGCCCTGTTGGCTGGGGTTTCGGAATACGCCGACTGCACCTCTTCAGAGGGTTAAGACCTCCGCTAAATTCCCCGTCCTGGCTATGACGATTAAAAACAACATCCGCATCCTGGGTATGGCGATAAAAATTACATACACGGCCTGGGTATGATGATAAACTACATCCGCGTCCTGGATATGACGATAAAAACTACATCCGCCAACTGGGTATGACGAAAAAAATTACACCCACGTCCTGGGTATGACGATAAACTACATCCGCGTCCTGGGTATGACGATAAACGCTACATCCGCGTCCTGGGTATGACGATAAAAACTACATCCGCCAACTGTGTATGACGATAAACTACGTCCAGCAGCAAGGCCTCTAATCAGGAGGTTTGAGGAGCATGGAACCACCTCTTAATTGCTGGTGTTCCCAGGGTCGCTCTGACCCGGGGTGGTAGCACCTTTTATGGGTAAATAGTTAACCCCAAAACTGTGGTCAAAACATTAGGTTTTATTACCAGCAATACATTTTTTGGAAAAAATTATTGCCAGCAATAAAAATCTTGTCAGAATTAAATAACCCATTGAGTTGTTGATATGCCGTAAAACAAAACAAACCTAACCAAACCTTTTCGTTAAAAAAACATGACATGATAAATAAAGGCCCGAAACTTGATAAAAACAAAGTTTTATCGTCAAAATTCTGTTTATGTTATTATTAAGAGCAAGGACCAAATTAGTTTTATTATTTTATTAAATATTTAATCCTTTCTAGCACGTTCGAAATTTTGGCTAAAAATCTTCTTTTTTTCTTTTTCTTTTTTTCGACAGCGCAAATTAGTATCGGAAATTTTAGCGCTTTTGTGGTGAAAAACAAGGTGATTTCAAAATTCTTGTAAAAATCAAATAATTATCGGATTTTAATGAATCTTTCAGAACGTATTCACAAATGAATGAAATATTTTTTGAAATTTTGCTTTTTAGAAAATCTTGGTAAAAAGTATTTTTTTTTACATGTTACCGCGCGCTTAATTTTATGAAATTTCGAGAAATTCAAATTTCAGTCGCTTGATATTAATATTAATTAAAAGTAGAACTCCTTGGGGAATTTTAGTAATCACTTTGTTTTTGTTCAGAAGGAACACCATTTACCGAAAAACTGCTCTGAATCGTAAAATAAAAAAAATGGAATAAAACTATGACATTATTTAATTAGAAAAGCTTTTAATTGCATTTATAAATAAGATATATTAAGAGCACTATTGTCGTAAGGAAAAAAATTCGATAAATAATGAAATTTTTCATTTTTTTAAAAATTAATTTGAAAAATTTATTAAGTTTTAAATCTTTTAAAATGCTGTATTAATTTCAGTCATTTAGATTGGATCGTTATTAAGTGAAAGTATATTTACTAATCATAAATAGTATAGCTTAGTATCAGTCTTCAAGATCCAGGATTTTTAAAAGAATTTTTAATTTTTTCATCTATATAAACGTGCCCGTTATTGAAAGCGTGGGAGATCATACACGACATTATGAAAAAATAAGAGCGATGATTATAGTAAATTTAAAGTTAACATTCCTAACATTAGATTATGGAGAATATTTTTCCAACATTTTTAAGGTTACACGGTACTTAAAAATAGTATAAAAAAGGGGCTCTTACGTCATTTTCTTAGATTATGCTTGACAGATAAAGTCTACGTAGAACAACAATAAACCTGTCATCACCTTGTTACCACATGTCATCACTCGCCAAACGCGTAAACTGGTGTTTGGTTAAAAACACAGCTACTGTTTGGTTTAAAAATGCATTTCTGTGTTATTTAAAACTTAAAATAAATCATATTTGTTTCAAATCAGATTAATTATGGTTTCAATCAGCTAATATTCCTCAAATAGTTTCAGAAAAGTATATTTTATTTTTGGAAGATTTTTAATAAAGAGAATTACGTTGCGATGAAAGGGGTCTAGTCAGCTATTTTAGCAATAATAATAATAATAATGTGGCACATGGGAACATCAACAATCCCTGTTGTAGTTAGAGCTCTAAGATTGGTTGGAAAAGATTCCAGTAGACAAATTGAAGGGATTCCTGGAAGCCCAGGCCTCAAAGAAAAACAAAAAATTGTTCTCACGAGTACAGCTCACACTTTACGAAGGGCTATATATATGTAAAATATGTGTGTTTTTTGGGGGTTTGGGGGGGGTTGTCAGTGGAAAGTGTCATGATGGCATTTCTAACCTTAGGTCTCTGGGCGGGACCCGGAAAGAAATGTGTACACGCCAGAAATCAAAGGAAATAAAAACAATAATAATCATACCTGTAAAAATTGTATGGGACTTTACAATACACACAGACAGAAAAATGAAAGCTAATAGCCCAAACTTTGTGATCAAAGAACGCAAAGACAAAATTATTTTCTTATTGACATGGCAGTCCCTGCAGACTGCAACGTATCTTTGAAGATCTCCAAAAAACTATCAAAATACAAGGATCTTGAAATAGAAATCTCAAAAATGTGGCACATGGGAACATCAACAATCCCTGTTGTAGTTGCAGCCCTAGGATTGGTTGGAAAAGATTCCAGTAGACTAATTGAAGGGATTCCTGGAAGCCCAGGCCTCAAAGAAATACAAATAAATGTTCTCACAAGTACAGCCCACACTTTACGAAGGGTTTTATCTATGTAAAATATTTCTTTTTTTTTTTTTGGTCAGTGGAAAATGTCATGACGCCATTTCTAACCTTAGGTCCCTGGGCAGGACCCGGAAAGAAATGTGTACACGCTAGAAATCAAAGGAAATAATAATAATAAGAATAATAATAAAAACGATTGCAATCAATATAATTTCTGTTTGAAATACACCAGAGTATTTTGCCTACTGGGAATAGTAAATTTAGTCCTTTAGCTTTCAATTAACATTTAAATGAAAGCTTTTTCATATTTAAAAATTCATTTTAAGTCTAACTTATCGCGAATTAGTACCTAGCTTAAAACGTATGAGCAGGAAGTATTTACAGTTAAAAGATTTTAGTTTGCGCCATTAAAAATTAAAAAAAGATGGCTTGTTAATTTTAACAACTCCAAAACTAAACTTCACCCCATTAATCATCTGAGAGATCCTCTCTTCTTGCCATCAGCATGGCTGATGCTATCCTTCAAGAAAATGATTCATTGCGCATTCTCGGGCTAACGTTCTCAGCTGACATGGAGTGGAAAAACATTATTTTGAATCCATCTCTAGATCATCTGCTAAGAAATTTGGATTACAGTGTAGTGCGAGAGAACTTTTCTCTCCAGAATCTATCTTACATATCTATGCGTCTACCATTCGTCCAGGCTCGGAATATTACTGCCACATATGGTCAGGTACCCCTGCTATTCACCTCGAGCACCTTGATAAAATATGAAGAAGAATCGGCAATATTATTGGTCCTGATCTGGCAGCTCGGCTTCAGTCACTTTCCCACCGCCGTAACGTGGCTTCTTTGTGTCTTTTTTTTAAAATAAATACTTACATGATAACTGTTTAGATGAGCTCTTCGCTATGGTACCAAGACTTTTTGAATTTAAGCGTAGTACTAGACTGGCGCTGATATCTCATCAATTTACAAGTGAGCTAGCTCGATGTTGGCGTTAAGTTCTATGCTAACAGTTGTTTTCTCGCATTTCTCGACTGTGGAACTCACTTCCGGCTTCATGCTTTATAACCAACTTTAATCTGGAAAAATTTAAATGCAACTGTCCTCCTAATTACACTTCTCTCTTCCCGCTCATTGTTTTTTATATTAATTCTTCTACACGCTGTAAATCCTTGTGTCTTAGTGGCTTTACTGCCTTGCATGGGGTGATAACGATTTAAAAAAAAACAAAAAAAAACAAATAAAATAAATAAACAGTGATTAATATTTTTGTTGTAAATTCTCAAGAACAACAACAAAAAATGAATGAATTCATTTTCATAAGTTTAGTTTTTATTACAATTCTAATAAACGCTTTTAAAAAAAAAGAAACTACTGAGGAGTGAAGGTAGTTAGAATCGTCGCGGTGTCAAGGGAACACCATTCTTTTGAATTTCGGGATTTTTGGGGGGACGAAGGTCAAAGATTGTCAATCAACTAAAGTAAAAATGAAAGAAATCTTGACAATGCTATATCTAAACAAAATTACAGATACTATTACAACTACTGATATTACTGGTTTGAATAAAACAATTAAAATGAAAGTGAAAGAAAACATGATAAAAATGAATAATACCTTACAATGGTTCATCTAATAAAAGTTCCAAATAATATTACTATTACTAATATTACGAGTTTTTAAAAGCAATTGAAATAAAGATGAAAGAATCCTAGTCAAAAATGAATAATACTTGACTTTGCTTCATCTAATCAAAATTACAGATAATATTACTACTACTAATATTACGAATATATGCACAAAGCAATTGAAATAGAGATGAAAGAAATCTTAGTCAAAAATAAAAAATACTTGACAATGTTTCATCTATTCAAAATTACAGATAATATTACTACAAATATTACGACTTTTTATAAAGCAATTAAAAGAAAACCTAGTAAAAAATTTATAATGCTTGACAATGGTTCAACTAATCAAAATTACAGATAATATTACTACTAATAATATTATGAGTCCGAATAATATAAATAGTGTACATAATACCTCATCTCAGAAATATAGACAGATACTGAAAGGAGGAAACGTTGTAATAAATATGGCGGCAAAGAGGAGGACAATTGTCCGAATAATGTAAATAGTGTACATAATACTTAATCTCAGCAATATAGACAGATACTAATGGGCCGAAACGTTGTAATAAATATAGCAACAAAGATGAGGACAATAGTCAGAATGATGTAAATAGGGTACATAATACCTCATCTCAGAAATATAGACAGATACTAATGGGCCGAAACGTTGTAATAAATATAGCAACAAAGATGCGGACAATAGTCCGAATAATGTAAATAGTATACATAATACCTCATCTCAGAAATATAGACAGATACTAAAGGGCCGAAAAATTGTAATAAATATGGCAACAAAGATGAGGACAATAGTCCGAATAATATAAATAATGTACATAATACCTCATCTCAGAAATATAGACAGATACTAAAGGGCCGAAAAATTGTAATTAATATGGCAACAAAGATGAGGACAATAGTCCGAATAATGTAAATAGTGTACATAATACCTCATCTCAGATATAGACAGATACTAAAGGGCCGAAACGTTGTAATAAATATGGCAACAAAGATGAGGACAATAGTTCGAATAATGTAAATATTCGAGAGAAATACGATAGTAACAACAAAACTGGCCAGAGAAAAGCGATAATATCAACAAAATTGCAATATGCTCACTGGTAAAAAACGGTTGCTGATGACATTAGGTTTATAATGGCCAGAAATTCATACACAGATGTCCTCAAGGACACAGGGGACAGTGGATAAAGGCGTTGGTTAGATCCAGTGTCAGGACCCAAAGTGTGTGAGTTCAAAAGACAGTGGTAAATGTGAAGAGGGGAATTAACAAGAGATAACTGACATCCATTTAAACATGGCGCATGGAACTAGAACAGTCTATCCCAGTGAGCGAAATAAAGGGTTCAGTTCGACATTTCAACCACCTGAACCATCTAAATAAACAGAACGGACTTAATCCATTTCATTATATGTTGTCATTGTTTACGTTAAGGTTCGTTTCGTGAGCAGAAAGGATCGATCGAGAAAAATCGTCGAAGATTGTGCGTTTATAAACAGTAATTGGGACTTTGCTAACCAGACGCTTCTCTGTAGCTGAATGGTACAGCACTTCATGTCAAATGACGGTTTCTGTATAAGAATACAGGTTCGATTCTTGTCGGAGAAAGCATATTTTCTAGGAAATTTCTCGAACAATCAGGCTAGTAAATGTAATTAATAGTGTTTAATTAAAAAACAAAACTTTTACTTAAATAAATTGTGTCAATTAAAATAACGTAATATGCTGTCTGAGTAGTGCATTTTCATAGTAAAATCATTTGCAATGCATTTTCATAGTAAAATCATTTCCAATACATTTTCATAGTAAAATCATTACCAATGCATTTTCATAGTAAAATCATTTCCAATGCATTTTCATAGTAAAATCATTTCCAATACATTTTCATAGTAAAATCATTTCCAATGCATTTTCATAGTAAAATCATTTCCAATACATTTTCATAGTAAAATCATTTCCAATACATTTTCAAAGTAAAATCATTTGCAATACATTTTCATAGTAAAATCATTTGCAATACATTTTCATAGTAAAATCATTTCCAATGCATTTTCATAGTAAAATCATTTCCAATGCATTTTCATAGTAAAATCATTTCTAATGCATTTTCATAGTAAAATCATTTTGAATGCATTTTCATAGTAAAATCATTTTCAATGCATTTTCATAGTAAAATCATTTTCAATGCATTTTCATAATAAAATCATTTCCAATGCATTTTCATAGTAAAATCATTTGCAATGAATTTTCATAGTAAAATCATTTGCAATGCATTTTCATAGTAAAATCGTTTGCAATGCATTTTCATAATAAAATTATTCGCAATCTATTTTCATAGTTCTTATATACCATACCTATGAACACTAATTGATATGTTCCAATATGTTGTCTAAGTAGTCCATCACTAGCAGTGGCTTACCTACTTCACGTCGCTGGCGAGTATTGTATTTTGTTGATGTTATAAAGGTTATCATTTCATTTCCAACCTCCGTTTCGGTTATTCCTCATTCAGTGACCTTTCCTCGGTTACAACAGTGTGAGTTTTTTAATAATACATACAACCAAGGATATAATATTTATGTAATAAAGCATCGAGTCTTTGTGGTGCTGGGGTTTGTCGGGTTGTTATATCTTGTTATATACCGTACCTGTGAACACTAATGGCTATGTGTCCAATCCTCATGAATACGTTGGACACTGTTGTAAGAGCGGGGGTAATATGCTGTCTACGTAGTCCACTACTAACATTGGTTTATCTACTTCACGCCGTATTTGAGTAAAGTCAAAAGGAAAACTTATCTTAGCAGACGCATTCCGTCCTCTGTGTGACTTTATCAAGGCAAATAATATTTATTTTTGTTTGAAACAAAAAATGTGGCACAAAGGCCAAAAGTGAGGAGGGGGAAGTTGGTCTTCATCTGTCTTATCTTAAAACTTAGCTAGCCACAATCACTGATCCAAACTAGTTATACAATATTCCTTGCGCCCAAAATACCACATTCTTATTTACCAGTCTTACTCCAACCACCATAATACCTCAAATACTATATGAAGTCCTAACTAGTCCCATATGTACAATTTGCTATTGTAGTGGGGAATAAAAATATCATGTTTTCAAAATGAAAGCTAATCTTCTCTCTGTTAAATTTTAATGCCCCCTCCATCTTTAGACCTCCCTGCCCCTCTCTCGTCTGTTATCCCTCTATACAGATCTCATGTCCTCCCACACTCTCACACATATACTCTTACTAATTTTTTCCCGGAGTTGTTTTTTCTGTTTTCTTTTTGAATTTGTAGATCTGATGAATTGGATCGTTTTTACGATTCCAATGGAATAAATTATGACTATGGAATATTAGTGTTCAAATCTTTTTATTATATATATATATATATAAACAAAAGGAAAATTTATCCTTGGTCCTCTGATGGACCATTATTAAGGCAAATAATACTTATTTTTGTATGAAACAAAAAATGTGGCACAAAGCCAAAAGTGAGAATGGGGATGTTGGTCTTCGTTTGTTTTATCTTAAAACTTAGCTAGCCGCAATCACTGCAATGTCCCTTGCACCCAAAATACCACATTCTTATTTACCAGTCTTACTACAACCACCATAATACCTCAAGAAACTAGAAAATGGTGTTAGTAATAAGAATAAAACTACAAGCCAAATTATCAAGGCAAATGAAATGATTTTTTTGCAACTAGTATTTATATAACAAAAGTAAAAAATGTTATTTTTCCCAAATTTTTAAATTGAAGAGATCCTCATAAATGTTCATCAGGTTTGAATGCAGCTGGGGTCCCTTCCCAAATCGAACCCGTAGGCCTCGACCGTGGTGATAGAAAGCGGCCGGATCCTCTCTCTTGTCGACGTAGTGCCGGCCGCTTTACACGGCATGCAGCAATTAACGACATCATCAGAAGAGGTTTAGATGCAGTTAGGTTCCCTTCCCAAATCGAACCCGTAGGCCTAGACCGTGGTGATGGAAAGCGGCCGGATGGCATTACCATCTTCCCTTTTAAAATGGGGAAGTCGTTGATTTGGGATGCGACCTGTGCGGATACATTTTCGGCCGTTAATTTGATCAGGTCCGCGGATAAGCCGGGGTCCGTCGTCCGGGACGCAGAGATGAAAAAAATACTTAAATATTCTTCTCTTGCTGATAGATTTTGTTTTTTACTCCTGTGGCACTGGAGACTTCTAGGGTTATTGGCCCTCGGTCGATGGCGTTCCTTCGGAGGATTGGCGAAATTGCGTCTTGTTTAAGGGACGAGCCTCGCGAAACGGAGTGGCTCTTGCAGCGTGTCTCACTGGCGATGGTTCGAGGAAAGGCTTTCTCCATTATTGCGGCTGGTAGAGGATAGCAAAAAAAAATTGTTTATAGTTATTTGTTCAAACTTTTTTTTCATCAGGTTAACTGAAAAGTCGAGGTAAATTATGGAAGATGCTAAGTGACATAATGTAATTTCGGATAAACGAAAGTGAATAAATGATGTGGAATGTTTTGATGCAATTAATATGTAAATTATTTTACTAACCCTAACCATTTTTTATCCTGACTGGGTAAGCCTTTTTTTTTCTCCACGTTGCCCGTGCTTGATTAAAAAATCGTACGACTCATACAGCAATCGCTATCACTTGACTTAAAATATTTTGCCCTTCCTTGCCTTTAAAGGAGTGTCCTTTGCCGTGCTAATGTTGCTACATGCCTTACTTCTTGCCTATCTCACACTGTAAATTTTTTCTAAGCTCTATACTAAATATTTAATCTGTTACGAAAAAAGAACTAAACAAAATGAACACAAAACGATCAGCTTTAAAAAAGGACACGTAACTGGAAAAACCGAATGAAAAAAGAATGTTAACAACAAATACTTTTTCACACCCAACCCAGTTCTGCGGAATCAGAATCAACGTTGAGTTTAAGCAAGAGAATGAGCCAATTGAAGTAAAGTGCTATGCAGATTTAAATTTTTGCCACTTGTGACGAATGCATCTATCGATTTTTTTTTGCATGCTAGCATGCTAGTTAACATTTGTGTCAGTCAGCTGTTGGCTCTCACGCTGGGCAATAGAATCTTCCTGCCTATTCGTGGCAGCCAGCTATAAGCTCTCACTCTGGCCAGTAGAAAATGGCCGCAAACTACATGAAAACTGCTGTAGAAGCATGAAAAAATCGATTATTTCCACTATCGATGGGAGTTGGGAAATGCAAAATCGGCCTTGGCATTCCCACTAACTTGGAGCATGTGCATGTATTTTTGGTGCAAATCGTCGAAAATTGCGGCCGTGCATTCGTTACACACACACACACACACACACACACACACGCGCGCGCACACATCCTGCCTTTTATATATATATATATATATATATATATATATATATATATATATATATATATATATATATATATATATATATAAACAAATATATGTATTAAACAACACAATTTTACAATGGACATAAACAATAACATTTGCGTGTGTGTGAATATTTGTGTTTGTTCTTTGGTGAATGTTCGTACGTACGTGTATGTGTGTATAATATTCATGGCGTCTCCCACAACTGGGAAAACGCGGATCTTCTAAGAGAGCTTACATTGTAGTCGCTGAAATGGAGAAATGAAAAAGAGAGAACGAGGCAAGAAGTCGCCTAGTATTTATAGTATAGGGAGAATGGCCCCTACTGACAATTAGGGAATTAAGGAGGAGCTAACTCCGACAAGATAATGAATCAGAGTACTTTTTCCCTAAGCTGGCTTTTCTCCAGATTAAATAAAGAAAGAAAATGAGTTAAGATTTATTCCATATCTTTTCTTTATTATTATTAGTTCATGTCGAAAGTTGCTAAAATATTTTCGCAGCTTTTTTGTATGGAATTAAAGTAGGGACCTTCACTAAATCTTCTATACATAATGTTTAAAATGAATTTTAAAAAAATGAAAACGCATTCTTGTAGGTTGAAAGCTGAATGATTAAATTTACTATTTCCAGTAAGCAAAATACTCAGGGGCATTTCAAATAGAAATATACATACAATCCTTTAGAATAGGTTGAAAGTAGAAGATTATGTTTCCATGGGGTTTCCGTGTCGACAATATATGTTTTTTAAATAGGATACAGAACTTTGAAATTTGACGAATGAAAAACGTTTTATTGGAAATAGATTTAACGGAAAATATTTCCAATGAAAATATTTTCCATTTGTCAAATTTCTTAAAATCTTTGTCAGGATTACTGACATTAGGGTGTTTCATTAAGACGGATCAAAGTCAGCAGTAAATAAATCGGTGTTATTGTTGAAAATTTATTTATTTCTCTATTGGATCGTGTTACTTAAGTCATGGCAATTATGTGTGAAAAATAATATCGCCCAAATGTCTGCCAAATCTGAAAGAAAAGAAAAAAATCATTAAACACTTAAATTTAAATCACATTTTAAAACAATTCAAGTTATTGAAACACCCTTTGTGTGTGTGTGTGTATATATATATATATATATATATATACATATATATATATATGTATATATATATATATATATATATATATATATATATATATATATATATATATATATATATATATATATAAAAGGCTTTCATTAAGACTGATTATATATAAGGCTGTTTCATTAAGAAAAGAAAAATGGTTTGGAATTCAGAGATTTCTTTCACTTAAACTGAGTGCCAGGCTAGAGAGGTTAATCTATTTAGTACATAGCCCAGGCGATGAAAGAAGGGATGGACTCATGCCTTTCCCAAGGTCATTAGCGTGAAAGTGAGCACAGCAGACAAGTTCACATCCCACTCCAATAGACTTCACACAACTCATATATCATGTGAATCTGATTAGCAGTCTTAGATATTTTCATTTTAGCTTACCAAAATAAAGGGTGTTTCAGTAAGACGGATCAAAGTCAGCAGTAAATAAATCAATGTTATTGCTGAAAATTTATTTATTTCTCTATTGGATCAGGTTATTTAAGTCATGGCAATTATGTGTAAAAAATAAAAATTGCCCAAATGTCCACCAAGACTTCGGCGGAACATCTCCACTCGATGGTCAAAGTTTTCCTTTTGTCTTTATTCACATGTATGTTTATATAATTGAGTTTTTTTTGTTCTTTTTTTCTTTTGCATTTTAACACCAATAATTCCCCCACCCTCATCCCCCAATCTACGAAATTGGAGTTTGAGAACAGCAGGGATATCCGACTATAGGTATTCATTCATCCGTTGCTTGTTAGCAGATCACCAGTAACCAAGCTGAACAAGTGGCTAAGATAAGACCTCATTCCCCATACAAATTAAGATGGTGGGGTGTAGAGTAGAAGAATGTGCCTATCCTCAGAAGACAGATGAGTCAGCAGTAAATAAATCAATGTTATTGGTGAAAATTTATTTTTTTCTCTATTCGATCATCGCATTTAAATAATGGCAATTATACAGTATTTACATTAGTCGGACTATTGTCCTCATCTTTGTCGCCATATTTCTCACAACGTTTTGGCCGTTGTACGCTCCGGCCTTCTTCGGGTGGTTGGAATTTCGAACCGAACCCTTTATTTCGATCACTGGGGTAGACTGTTCTAGTTCCACGAGCCATGTTTGATGGATGTCAGTTATCAGTTATCTCCTGGTAATTTTCCCTCTGAAAAAAAAGTTCATAGGTATGGTATATAAGAACTATGAAAATAAATTGCGAATAATTTTATTATGAAAATGCATTGCAAACGATTTTACTATGAAAATATTCATACCAAGGGAGATCACAGGCGTTGGGATCACACATATATCGACAGGATGAGGGCTTAGCAATGGGCTCACCATTATCACCAGCAATGGCGAATATATACATGGAATATTTTGAAGAAATGGCATTAGAATCCATATCTCTAAAGCCAACTATATGGTTAAGGTACGTAGATGACACCTTCATACTCTGGCCACACCAGGAAGATGTCCAGGTTCTACTGGACCATGTGAACTCAATAAGACCATCGATACAGTTCACAATGCAGAAAGAGAGTAACAACACACTCCCATTCCTGGATGTACTAATATCTCGAACAGAGCATGGGTTCAAGACATCCGTATACCGTAAACCAACATTCACCGGACAGTACCTCAATTTCAACTCCCACCATCCATACAGCGTAAAGAAAGGGATCGTCCGTTGCTTACAACACCGAGCAAAAGTCATAAGTGGCGACCCAGAGACGTTAGATAAGGAATTGGTCAGTATAAGTAGTACCCTACAACGTAACAACTACCCTGGGTACATGACAGCAGCCCCCCAAAACTGGGATAGGCGGGTACAAGAGGAGGAGGAGGAGGACAACAACACTCAGAAAACAGTCTGCCTGCCTTATGTGAAGGGGTTATCAGAGAAAATACAAAGGATCTGCGGTCCATATAACATCAGGACAACCTTCAAAAGCGTGACAACAATTCGCAGATATCTCTCTCGAGTGAGACCCCCCATAGAGGAGAACAGGACTAAAGACTGTGTGTACGCTATCCCGTGCAGCTGCGGAAAGGAATATAAAGGAGAAACAGGCCGCCCCCTCAAGGTAAGGCTTCAAGAACACCAGAAAGCTGTAACGCGAGGGGAAGTAGAAAAATCAGGCGTGGCTGACCACATATGGAGAGAGAAGGGAGATCACCGTCCCCTGTGGGATCAGGTTGAGATCATAGATAGGGAACACCATTGGAAAATTCGTAAACTTAAGGAATCAGCACATATACTAGGCCACAAAAATCTCCTGAGTCGGCCAAGCATAGAAATAAATACAATATGGGAACCAGTAATAAGGAGTGCCAGAGAACAGCAATGATAACAAAAAAATTGCAATATGAGATCTGGTAAAAACATGCAGTGATAACAGCAAAATTGCAATATGAGTACTGGTAAAAATGGTTGCTGAAAAATTAGGTTTATAATACTCAGAAATTCATACCCAGATGTCCTCAAGGACACATGGCACAGTGGATAAAGGCGTTGGTTAGATCCAGTGACAGACCCAAAGAGTGTGAGTTCAATACGGTTCAGGCAGAGGGAAAATTACCAGGAGATAACTGATAACTGACATCCATCAAACATGGCTCGTGGAACTAGAACAGTCTACCCCAGTGATCGAAATAAAGGGTTCGGTTCGAAATTCCAACCACCTGAAGAAGGCCGGAGCGTACAACGGCCGAAACGTTGTGAGAAATATGGCGACAAAGATGAGGACAATAGTCCGACTAATGTAAATAGTGTACATAATACCTCATCTCAGAAATATAGACAGACTCTGAATGGCAATTATGTGTAAAAAAAAAAAAATTCTCGGTTTCTCACACACTCAGTAACGTCTTGCGTCTTAGTGGCTTTGTTGCCTTGGTCGTGGTAAGATGATTAAGAAAAAGAACAAAAAATGAACCCCATTAGAATTTAGTATAACGAGATGAAGTGCCTGCCTTCTTTGGATATATTTACTTTCAATGATTCAAATTGATGAATTAAATTATAATAATCTTCAAAAGTAAGTAACTCTACTTTGAGTGGCTCTTGGGCCTTGTATGGAATTAACGTTATCATAAGAAAAGAAAAAATGGTTTGGAATTCAGAGATTTCTTTCACTTAAACTGACTGCCAGAGGTTAATCTATTTAGTACATAGCCCAGGCGATGAAAGAAGGGATGGACTCATGCCTTTCCCAAGGTCATTAGCGCGAAAGTGAGCACAGCAGACAAGTTCGCACCCCACTCCAATAGACTTCACACAACCCATATATCGTGTGAATCTGGTTAGCAGTCTTAGATATTTTCATTTTAGCTTACCAAAATAAAGGGTGTTTCATTAAGACGGATCAAAGGCAGAAGTAAATAAATCAGTGTTATTGGTCAAAATTTATTTATTTCTCTATGGGATCATGTTATTTAAGTCATGGCAATTATGTGTGAAAAATAATATCGCCCAAATGTCCGCCAAGGCTTCGGTGGCACACCTCCACTCGATGGTCAGAATTTTTGATGACGTCTCTGCATAGTTGCTCCTCCATCTCACCAATATGCTTTATTATCTCATCCTTCAGTTGTTGAATTGTTCTTGGCTTGTTGGCATTGACCTTACTTTTGAGATGACCCCAAAGGAAGAAATCTAAAGGCGTCTAGTCGCACGATCGTGGTAGCCAAATGATTTCACTGTTTCGAGAGATGATGCGACCTGGGAACTTCTCATTCAATAACGCCATTGTTGCATTGGCTGTGTAATAGGCATCGATAAATTTAATAAGTTGGTTGATTGTATCATGGTTGAAATTGTCAAGGACTGAATTAGTTAAATGTGAAAGAAAAAGAAAAAAAACTCATTAGACGTTTAAACTTAATTCTCATTTAAAATCGTAACAAGTTCTTGGAACACCTTATATATATATATATATATATATATATATATATATATATATATATATATATATATATATATATATGTATGTATGTATGTATGTATACCGTGTGTAACTTGAAAAATTGTCCTAATCGTGTAACAGGAAAATATTCCAATTGTTACATTAACCTCTGAACTGTTGTATCTTTCTTAGAAATGATTAAAGATATCTTAATGGAATTCTCCAAGGTTTATATAACACAATTGGACTCTACTTTGAGCAATAAGAATATGTGATTACTCTTTAAATTTAACAGAAGAATCGTCATAAAATTGATCATAAACGAAAATGACAAGTTTATCAATAATTATTCAAGGATCGGAAGCTCATGAAGGATTTAAATAAAGTTCAAGTATATATATATATATATATATATATATATATATATATATATATATATATATATATATATATATATATTATTCCAGGATCATTTTTCAACTTATTCAAGAAGATCTTCGCCTTCTCTAACCTTCTAACTTTCTGTCCTGGAGTAACAAGATGCCTCACAGTTTTCACGTAAGATTTCATTTTCAAGTCTTTTTTCACTGCTCTTCCGACTGTCATTGGTGATTCTCATCTCTCACGCGCCAAGCGTCTTATGGACTGAGTTGGATCTTTTCTAATTGATCTCTTAAGCTCTAAGTTGAAATGATGATCCCTATTCCTGTTGCAACGTCCTGGTCCAGTTTTCCTTTCTAGTGTTCCCTCTTTTTTGAACTTATTCACCGTTTTCTGCATCGTTCTTGAATGGACTTTAAAGATGGAAGTATGAATGTTGGTACCATTGCTGAAGGCCTGAATCATCTTTTTCTTCTCACCATTGCTCAGTTGGTAAGACAGTGGGACTGACACAAAACGATTTTAACCTGTTCTCTTTCTAGCTGAAAAGCTTAAAGGGATTTTCAGAGATTCTTACGACAAACGGTGTCAAGATGGCTAAATGTGTTATCTGAAAACCTGGAAAAAAGAAACTCAATTAATTTAGT
Organism: Acanthosepion esculentum; assembly: GCA_964036315.1. NCBI lineage: Eukaryota > Metazoa > Mollusca > Cephalopoda > Sepiida > Sepiidae > Acanthosepion > Acanthosepion esculentum. The sequence continues at coordinate 94,113,301 of OZ038499.1, forward strand.
TTTTTTTTTTTTTTTTTTTTTTAGATATTAAACATTTTGTGGGATGGACAATTATGCTGTTACACGATTTAAACAATTTTGCTGTTACACCTAGTATATAGATCATGTATATTTCTCTCTATATATAATATCAAGCCCCGTCCGTGTCGACCACTTACCAAATAAACAACGTCGCTTATTTTTTATGAAATAAGGCTTCAAGATCCTTAACTGTGATAAACACCGATTCCTTTGCCCAAGTGACACGCATAGAGTTGAAGGAGTCGGGGTGACGGCCGGCATAGCCGACCTGTGAGGCCCACCTTTGACTCTTGTCACTGTATTACGACGACAGCTGGCTTTTTTTAAAAGATGCAGTTCTTTCAGACTATTCGTCCCAACGATGCGGTAAGCAAAGTAATTTTAAAATTGCTTCTGATTTTATCGCCTCGATCTTTAAAACGTTTTTGTTCCTTATTTCTTTTTCTGTTTTTAATTTTTGTTAGCTTTAAAAAAAATAATAAAAAAGAAGACTTTCTTAACTTCCTGTTTGTTCGCTTTTTTTGTCCGTAGTTGTCAATTTGTTTTGTTTTTTTGTTTTTTTTTTGTGAGTTTTCTTATCATTTCTTTTTAATATCTTTCATCTACCCCCCCCCCCCCCAAAAAAAAAAAAACCGGCTTTATTCATTCCCTGCCTTCCTTCATATTTTCAGACTGGAATATCCACATCAATATCCTGTCTTTCGTTTATTTCCCCAATGTTTTTCTAACGATATTTTTAAAAAAATATTTTTATATTTATTTATATTTATCTTATATTTTTAGATTCAGGGTGTCCATAAAGTTCGTGTGCACTTTAAAAAAAATTATAACTTTATTTGTATTTGCGATATAAATAATTTGTAAAAAGGATTAGAAAGAAGTAGATCTATATTATTTTTTAAGGTTTTATTGAAATTTTATTTAAGTTTCCACATGTCCTCCATCATTAGCAATACAAAGGGTAATACGATTTTGCAGTTCACGGAAAACATTTGCCAACGGATTCACAGTAATGACCGAAATCACATTAGTTATTTTAGCTATACTTCAAACTAGGTACATTATACTTTATAACATTTTTTACAGATTATTTCTATCGCAAATACAAATAAAGTTATAAATTTTTTAAAGTGCACGCGAACTTTACGGACACCCTATATATATATATGAAGCCATCTTTTTTGCAATTATCTACGTGGTATATAAATGTATATGTAGTTGTCGATTTTTCAATTATCTACGGTTTATATAAACGTACATGATGTTTTTTTTTTACAGTTATTGCCTTAACAATCTCCCCAGGAACCAGATGCAGCATAAATGTAATTAAAATGAAGCTTATAAGCCTGAAAAGGCACAAATAAGTCTAATAAGTAAGCGTAATTTAACCATGGAGCGAGGTTCAGATTTTAAAAAATTAACATTGGGCCACAACTAAGCTACTCTGAAAAAATAACCAGTGATGTAGAGATTGCTCAACCAATTTAACAATGTCATTATTGGGTCAGAGTTCACGGTCAAATCTAAAACATTAAATCCCCGGTTTCAAGATCACACATATTTTACATACAGGGTGTCCATAAAGTTCGTGTGGACTTTTAAAAATTTATAACTTTATTTGTATTTGCGATAGAAATAATTTGTAAAAAGGATTAGAAAGAAGTAAATCTATATTTTTTAAGGTTTTATTGAAATATTATTTAAGTTTCCACATGTCCTCCATCATTAGGAATACAAAGGGTAATACGATTTTGCAGTTCACGGAAAATATTTGCCAGCAGATTTACAGTAATGCCTGAAATCACATTAGTTATTTTAGCTATACTTAAAACTAGGTACATTAAACTTTATAACATTTTTTACAGATTATTTCTATCTCAAATACAAATAAAGTTATACATTTTTTAAAGTTCACACGTACTTTATGGACACCCTGTATATATTTTTTATATTCGAAAAATCCTTCTCGTAAAAAATGCCCATATTTTGTCACTAACCCCATTATTCTTTCTTTTTATGCTTCATAATTTATCGTATTCCGATTAAAAAGAAAAAGAAAATACCCCAAATTCCATGCTGATTTGTTTTATTTCCTTTTTCAGTATTTCTAATAATTTTTCTGATTTCTGGTTCGTATTGGCAAATATATCTTCATATGATTGGGCACCTCGAGGCGGTGTAATGGTTAACAAGCTAGAACAATTACGACTGAGTAGTGAGTTTGATCCTCACTGGGTGCCCCCTACATTCGGCCGTGAGCCACACCTAAGCTACGCTTGGAAAATCACTATATCTTCACATGGCTAATCCCTTTCAACTAATACTATCCAGTTACAATTTGTTTCATGTTCGGCCTTGTGCCACACTCGGCCTTGTGCCACATCTGACCGAATGGGTTGGTAGATATCCTCATCTGGGGATGCTCTCTGCCCGGAGACAGATTGGATCCCCAGACGAGGTTATGTCGAAGGGCAGAGTCTCGTCTCGGGAAACAGCTACCAGACTCCGTTATATACGTGGTCTACGGGGATTTTTTAGCCGAGCCTACGGGCTCGGATAACCCACATTAAATTCGGCCTTGTGCCACATCTGACCGCGTGGGGTGGTTGGTAGATAGCCTGCAGTTGGAGATTCGTCTCCAGCTTTGCTGGTCAAACTCTCTGTCGCTGGGCAGAGAGGATCCCCAGACGAGACTATGTCGAAGGGCAGAGTCTCGTCTCGGGAAACAGCTACCCGACTCCGTTTTATACGTGGTCTACGGGTAATTTTTGACCGAGCCTATAGGCTCGGAAACCCCACATTAAATTTGGCATTGTGCCACATATGACCGTATGGGGCGGTTAGTAGATATCCTGAAGTTGTAGATTCCTTTTGGAATTCACTTGACTCACTTCTAGCAGTTGACTACTATCTCTGCGCGTCGCTGGCGAATCATATACGTGTTGTTCTTGTCCTAAGTATTATCGTTCATTACCAACCTTCGTTTGATTATTCTATTCAGTAACCTTCCCTAGGTTACAACAATTAGATATATTGCAAAAGTAAATAACAAAATAATCAGCAAGGCACTTTCGATAGTTTCTAATCAAACGTGCATAAATGAAAAAAATATTTCCCAAATACATCCAGCATAAACTACAGGCAAAAATTTAATACCAATAAACGTGTTGATTTTTGTAAATACGGATGTCCAAACGCGACATTATCAAAAAATAAGAACGATAACTACAGTACAGATTATATTTATTGGAAATTTTGTAACATTTCCTCAACAAGCGTCTTCGTAAATTATTAAAGCCAAAGTACCCAAAATTCAATAAAATATTAGAGCTTAGAATATTTAAAATGTTTAAGATTACCCGTCAGTAAGAAGAAATTACTAAAAACGGCGTTCACGTTATATTAATCAAGTAATTGTTAAGGTTATATTCCATTTAGAAAAAATTCTCAAACGTAAATCTATTGAGAGAGTTGCCAACACGGCATAGAAAACACTCACTTCCATGTTAAAAAATACTTTTCTGCAATGTTTTAAACTGAAAGTAATATTTGTTTCAAATCAGATTAATTAAACTTTAAATCAGCTAATATTAATCAAATAAAATTTCAGAAAGATATATTCTATTTTTAAAAAAGAGAGAAAATTATATGAAAGAAATAAAGAAAGAAAGAAAAAGAGATATGTACAAAAGGAAGACGGAAGGAAAAAGTGAAAGGAAATATATCAAAGAAAGAAAGAAAGAATGAAAGAAAGAAAGAAAGAATGAAAGAAAGAAAGGAAGAAAGAAAAGAACAAAAAGAGAAACGACAGAAACAAAGAAAGAAAGAAAGAAAGAAAAAAAGGAAGGAAGATTGAGAGAAAGAAAGAAAAAGAAATATGTTCAAAAGGAAGAGGGAAAGAAAGAAAGAAAGAAGGAAAGAAATAAAAAAAGAAAGACAGAAAGAAAAAGAGATATGTACAAAAGGAAGAGGGAAAGAAAAAGTGAAAGGAAATATAACAAAGAAAGAAAGAAAGGCAGAAAGAAAGTAAGAAAGAAAGAAAGAAAGAAAAAAGATATAAACCAAAGGAAGAGGGAAAGAAAAAGAGAAAGGAAATATATCAAAGAAAGAAAGAAAGAAAGAAAGAAAGAAAGAAAGAAAGAAAAAGAGATATGTACAAAAGGAAGAGGGAAAGAAAAAGTGGAAGGGAATATATCAAAGAAAGAAAGAAAGAAAGGAACAAAAAGAGAAAAGAAAGAAAAAACAAAAGAAAGAACGAAGGAAAGACAGAATGAAAGAAAGAAAAAGAAATATGTTCAAAAGGAAGAGGAAAAGAAAAAAAGAAAGGAAATATATCAAATAAATAAATAAGTAAATAAAGAAATAAAGAAATAACGAAAGAAAGAATGAAAAAGAGATATGTACAAAAGGAAAAGGGAAAGAAAAAGTTAAAGGTAATATATCAAAGAAAGAAAGAAAGAAAGAATGAAAAAAGAAAGAAAGAAAGGAAGAAAAAGAGATATGAACCAAAGGAAGAGGGAAAGAAAAAGTTAAAGGTAATATATCAAAGAAAGAAAGAAAGAAAGAAATAACGAAAGAAAGAAAGAAAAAGAGATATATACAAAAGGAAAAGGGAAAGAAAAAGTTAAAGGTAATATATCAAAGAAAGAAAGAAAGAATGAAAAAATAAAGAAAGGAAGAAAAAGAGATAAGAACCAAAGGAAGAGGGAAAGAAAAAGTTAAAGGTAATATATCAAAGAAAGAAAGAAAGAAAGAAAGAAAGAATGAAAGAAAGAAAAAGAGATATGTACAAAAGGAAGAGGGAAAGAAAAAGTGAAAGTAAATATATGAAAGAAAACAAGAATGAAAGAATGAAAAAGAAAAACGAAAGAAAGAAAAATTGAAAGAAAAAAGGAAAAATAAAGCAAGAAAGCAAGGAATGAAAGAGATGAAATATATAAAGAAAGAATGAAGATAAAAATGAAGGCATAAATAACACGTGAAAGAAAGATAGAAAGAAAGAAAGAAAGAAAGAAGGAAAGAAGGAAATAAATAAATGAAGAAAGACCCAACTGAATTAAAGAAAACTTGTGAAAAAGAAAGAAAAAAAGAAAAAAGAAAAAGAATATGAGACTCTTTTCTATTCAAGCAGAATTCAGATATGAAAACGTTTGACCCATCGTCTGACCAGACAAACTGCCTTCTACCAAATGAATGTACCTAAACACACACACACACACACACACACACACACACACACACACACACACACACACACACACACACATTCATTTATTTGAGTTGAGCACATAAACTATGACCAGCCCCCCACCCTCAACACACAAAAGTCCCTGCAGTCAAGGACATGCCTTACTCCACTCCTTTTCATAATATTATACGATAGGGAAAAGAAAAAAAGGTTTGGGACTGTCCTATTCCACCAAATCTGACCAAACATTACAATTGGAGAAAAATGGTTTCTGGATTGGGGCCGAGAGCTTTTCAGTACCCTTCTTATTCATAAATATATGTTTGGTCATTTGGTAAGATTTTCGGAAGTGGGCCGGGTCGAGAACTTTTCAGCAGCCTTACCCTCTTATAGAGAACGTTTTCGTTTCAATAGAATAATGATTAAGAGTGGGGTGGTCAGGTGAGATGTCAGGATGGGTGCGGTAGGGATCGGGGTAGAATAAAAAAAGAGGCGTGGGTCATGGGCATTTAACAGCTGGCCTGTGTCGACGATGTCATCACCCGGTGAGATACAAGCTCTCAGGATATATCACAATGGTACCTTATCGGAAACTGGCGACGTTATCTCGGGATGATGGCTAATAAATTTTGACCTCCGAGAGTTTCACCGTAAAGCCGGGTCGGGCAGGTGCTGTGGTGAAAGAAAGCACCTTTGAAAATTTAGCAAACAGAAACGAGAAAATAAAAATAAAAAAATTAACACGGGCGGTAATAACAAAAAAACAATAAAAAAAAAACGAATGCAAGGAAGAGAAAAAAAAATTAAGGAAAAAAATACCAAATAAAAAATAGAACAACAAAGTAAATAAAAAAGAAAACAGATTAATTAAGAAAACAAACAAGAAAGAAAGAAAGTTAAAATAATGTTATAAATAGGTACATACATCAAGACCAGAAAAAGAAATGCCGAACAAAAAAGTTATAGCTAAAAACAGAAAGAAAGAAAGACAGACAGAAAGAAGATAAAATAAAAGCAGGTGTAAACTAATTAAAGACATAAAGAAAAAAGAAAGAAAGTAAAAAAGAAAGAAAGTAAAAAGAAAGAAAGAAAAACTTTAAAATAAAAGAAAGATATAACAAAACTAAAGACAGAAAGAAAAAATGTCGAATTTCAAAAACAAGAGATCTATTTAACTGAGGTCGGAAAAAAAAGATAGAAAGAAAAAAGAAAGATAGATAGAAAGACAGGAAGAAAGAAGGAAAGAAAGAATGAAAAAGAAAAAGAAAAATAGAAAGAAAGGCAGAAAAAAGAATTTTAAAAAATAAAAGAACGACAAACAACTAAAGAAAGAAAGAAAGAAAGAAAGAAAGAAGAATGGAAAGTGGCGAACAGAAAAAAAGGAAATAAATAAGGTATAAAGGAAAAGGTAATGGAATAAGAAAGAAAGAAAGAAAGAAAGAAAAATAGAAAGAAAGAAAAAATAATTTAAAAAAATAAAAGAACGACAAATAACTAAAGAAAGAAAGAAAGAAAGAAGAAAGAAAGAAAGAAAGAAGAATGGAAAGTTGCGAACAGGAAAAAGAGGAAATAAATAAGGAATAAAGGAGAAGGATAAATGGAATAAGAAAAAAGAAAGAAAGAAAGAGAAAAGAAAGAAAAATGAATTAAAAAAATAAAAGAACGACAAACAACTAAAGAAATAAAGAAAGAAAGAAAGAAAGAAAAAAGAAAGAAAGAAAGAAGAATGGAAGGTGGCGAACAGGAAAAAGAGGAAATAAATAAGGAATAAAGGAGAAGGATAAATGGAATAAGAAAAAAGAAAGAAAGAAAGAAAGAGAAAAGAAAGAAAAAAGAATTAAAAAAATAAAAGAACGACAAACAACTAAAGAAATAAAGAAAGAAAGAAAGAAAGAAAGAAAGAAAGAAGAATGGAAGGTGGCGAACAGGAAAAAGAGGAAATAAATAAGGAATAAAGGAGAAGGATAAATGGAATAAGAAAAAAGAAAGAAAGAAAGAGAAAAGAAAGAAAAAAGAATTAAAAAAATAAAAGAACGACAAACAACTAAAGAAATAAAGAAAGAAAGAAAGAAAGAAAGAAAAAAGAAAGAAAGAAAGAAGAATGGAAGGTGGCGAACAGGAAAAAGAGGAAATAAATAAGGAATAAAGGAGAAGGATAAATGGAATAAGAAAAAAGAAAGAAAGAAAGAGAAAAGAAAGAAAAAAGAATTAAAAAAATAAAAGAACGACAAACAACTAAAGAAATAAAGAAAGAAAGAAAGAAAGAAAAAAGAAAGAAAGAAAGAAGAATGGAAGGTGGCGAACAGGAAAAAGAGGAAAAAAATAAGGAATAAAGGAGAAGGATAAATGGAATAAGAAAAAAGAAAGAAAGAGAAAAGAAAGAAAAAAGAATTAAAAAAATAAAAGAACGACAAACAACTAAAGAAATAAAGAAAGAAAGAAAGAAAGAAAAAAGAAAGAAAGAAAGAAGAATGGAAGGTGGCGAACAGGAAAAAGAGGAAATAAATAAGGAATAAAGGAGGGGGTAATGGAATAAGAAAGACAGAAAGAAAGAAAGAAAGAATGGAAAGTTGTGAACAGGAAAAAGAGGAAATAAATAAGGAATAAAGGAGAAGGTAATGGAATAAGAAAGAAAGAAAGAAAGAAAGAAAGAAAGAAAGAGAAAATAGAAAGAAAGAAAGAAAGAAAGAAAGAAAGAAAAAGAATTAAAAAAATAAAAGAACGACAAACAACTAAAGAAAGAAAGAAAGAAAGTAAAAAATAAAAGAGAGACAGAAATCAGGAAAAAAGTTAAATTTTAAAAATAAAAGGAATATCTGAATAACTCTGGTCAGAAAGAAAGAAAAAAGGATTTCTTTAAATAAAAGAATGACAACAACTAAATGACAGAAAGAAAAAAATGAAAAAGAAATAAATAAAAAATAAGAATTTTAAAAATAAAAGATAGGCAAATAACTAAAGACAGAAAGAAAGAATATAGAAATAAAAGAAAGACTTAACTAACTAAAGACAGAAAAAAGAAAGTAAAAAGAAAGAAACAGAAAGAAAGAAAAAAGAAAGAAAGAAAAAGAAAGAAAGAATAAGAAAGAATTTTAAAATAAAATATTAATAATTAAAGAGAGATAAAAAGAAAAAAGTCGAATTTTAAAAATAAAAGAACGACAATTAACTAAAGACAGAAAAAAGGAAAGACAGAAAGAAAGAAAGAACAAAAAAGAAAGATAGAAAAGAAGAACAAAGAATTTTAAAAATTAAGACAAAGAAAGAAAGAAAGAAAAAGAATTTTAAAAATAAAAGATAAATAACTAAAGAAAAAAAGAAAGAAAGAAAAAATTAAATAAAAGGAAAATCTTAATAACTAAGGATATAAAAAAATGAAAAAACGCGAAAAATAAAAGCGAGCTAAAAATAACGAAAGATAGAAAGAAATCGTTAAAAAAACTGAAGATATAAATAGCTAATGTTAAATAATAAAAAAAGAAAATGCTAACAATAAAATAAAGAAAAATAAACAAAGAAAGAAAAGAAAAAAGAAGAATGTAAGAAAATAAAAGATAGAAAGAGTGAAAGAAAAATAAAAAGATGTAAAGAGAGACGGAAAGAAAACGAAAGGAAACGAAAGAAAAAGATAAAGAAAGAAAAGTTAACGAAAGAAAACTGAAAATGAAAAAGAAAGAAAGAAAGAAAAGTGAAAAAAGAAAGGAATGTTGTAAAAAGAAAGAAAGAAATGTGAAAAAAGGAACGTCGTAAAAATTTTAAAAAGTGAAAAAGAAAGGAATGTCGTAAAAAAAAGAAAGAAAGAAAAGTGAAAAAAGAAAGGAATGTCGTAAAAAGAAAGAAAAGTGAAAAAGAAAGGAATCTCGTAAAAAGAAAGAAAGAAAAGTGAAAAAGAAAGAAAAGTCGTAAAAAGAAAGAAAGTAAAGTGAAAAAAGAAAGGAATCTCGTAAAAAGAAAGAGAGAAAGAAAAGTGAAAAAGAAAGAGAAGTCGTAAAAAGAAAGAAAGAAACAAGTGAAAAAGGAAGGAGTGTCGTAAAAAGAAAGAAAGAAAAGTGAAAAAAGAAAGGAATGTCGTAAAAAGAAAGAAAGTGAAAAAAGAAAGGAATGTCGTAAAAAGAAAGAAAAGTGAAAAAAGAAAGGAATGTCGTAAAAAGAAAGAAAAGTGAAAAAGAAAGGAATGTCGTAAAAAGAAAGAAAGAAAAGTGAAAAAAGAAACGAATCTCGTAAAAAGAAAGAGAGTAAGAAAAGTCGTAAAAAGAAAGAAAGAAAAGTGAAAAAGAAAGGAATGTCGTAAAAAGAAAGAAACAAAAATGAAAAAAGAAAGGAATGTCGTAAAGAGAAAGAAAGAAAAGTGAAAAAGAAAGAAATGTCGTAAAAAGAAAGAAAGAAAAGTGAAAAAAGAAAGGAATGTCGTAAAAAGAAAGAAAAGTGAAAAAAGAAAGGAATGTCGTAAAAAGAAAGAAAAGTGAAAAAGAAAGGAATCTCGTAAAAAGAAAGAAAGAAAAGTGAAAAAGAAAGAAAAGTCGTAAAAAGAAAGAAAGTAAAGTGAAAAAAGAAAGGAATCTCGTAAAAAGAAAGAGAGAAAGAAAAGTGAAAAAGAAAGAAAAGTCGTAAAAAGAAAGAAAGAAACAAGTGAAAAAGGAAGGAGTGTCGTAAAAAGAAAGAAAGAAAAGTGAAAAAAGAAAGGAATGTCGTAAAAAGAAAGAAAGAAAAGTGAAAAAAGAAAGGAATGTCGTAAAAAGAAAGAAAAGTGAAAAAAGAAAGGAATGTCGTAAAAAGAAAGAAAAGTGAAAAAGAAAGGAATCTCGTAAAAAGAAAGAAAGAAAAGTGAAAAAAGAAAGGAATGTCGTAAAAAGAAAGAAAGAAAAGTGAAAAAAGAAACGAATCTCGTAAAAAGAAAGAGAGTAAGAAAAGTCGTAAAAAGAAAGAAAGAAAAGTGAAAAAGAAAGGAATGTCGTAAAAAGAAAGAAACAAAAATGAAAAAAGAAAGGAATGTCGTAAAGAGAAAGAAAGAAAAGTGAAAAAGAAAGGAATGTCGTAAAAAGAAAGAAACAAAAATGAAAAAAGAAAGGAATGTCGTAAAGAGAAAGAAAGAAAAGTGAAAAAGAAAGGAATGTCGTAAAAAGAAAGAAACAAAAATGAAAAAAGAAAGGAATGTCGTAAAGAGAAAGAAAGAAAAGTGAAAAAGAAAGGAATGTCGTAAAAAGAAAGAAACAAAAATGAAAAAAGAAAGGAATGTCGTAAAGAGAAAGAAAGAAAAGTGAAAAAAGAAAGGAATGTCGTACTAAGAAACAACTAAATAAAAACAAAAAAAAATTTTGAAATTAAAAAATTATAAATAAGAAAAGAAAGAAAAAATAAAGGAAAAGGAAGAAAGAAAAAAGAAAGGTTAAAACAAAATTGAAGATAGAAAGAATCGAAGAAAGAAAAAAAGACAAAGAAAGTGAAAAAGAGAAATGGATTAGACAAAATAAAAGAAAGAAAGAAATAGCAAAAGACTGAAAGAAAAAGAACAAATTCAAACGAATTAACAGAGTAATAAAGACAGAAAGAAAGAAAAAACACAGACAAAATAAAAGAAAGAAAAAAGAACGAATGGATGAAAGGACGAAAAGAAAAATGGAAAAAAAAAATTAAAGAAAAGTTAAAAAAAATGAAAGAAAGTTACAAATGGCTAAATTCGGAAAAAAAAGAAAAAGAGACAAATAAGAAAGAAAAATAGGGCTGAAGATAAAAGAAAGAAAGAAAGAAGGTAGAAAGAAAGAAAGAAAGAAAAAAGAAAGAAAGAAAGAAAAAAGAAAGAAAGAAAGAAAGAAAAAAGAAAAAATAAAATAAAGAAAGAAAGAAAGAGAGAGAAAGAAGGAAAAATTATACAAAATAAAAAAGGTAGTAAGAAATCTTAAGCAAAGACTTTAAGTGAAGTTGAAACCTTTGCAGAAAAAAAATACCATTGCGGTAAAGAAAGGAAGGAGAAAAAAAACAACTCCATTTTTACCCGGAGGAAGGATCGAACTTCAGTCCCTCTACTAACTTTATTTTTCAAATACTTACTCTCAAAGGAATTGGCCACATATACTTACTCTCAAAGGAATTGGCCACATCGTATTGTTAGAATGAGCTAAATGTCTTTTGTTTCGAACCAGTACATCCTGGAATCAATTCTTTGGTCGTAAAGTCAAGATCAGGCTTTTTCAAGTGGCCCACGGCTGTCATTCTGCCCCAGCCATAGCCTACGCTACTCGTGTAAACGTCTAAGCATCGTAAGCAGTTGTTTGAGAAGACACGTGTTATTTGATCAACTCTCACAGCTCTCAAGATTTTTGCAAAGAACTCGAGTTTCACATCGTTTAACAAAAGCGACATTCAATTTCACTCGCATTGACCATTGTATTTGCTTCATGGCAAAATACTGTTGACATTTTGGCATATTTCCATTTCCGTCTTTTCCTTTCTTTCTTTCTTTCTTTCTTTCTTATTCCATTACCTTCTTCTTTATTCCTTCTTTATTTCCTCTTTTTCCAGTTTGCCACCTTTCTTTCTTTCTTTCTTTCTTTTGCTTTCGCTTTTTTCTCTGTTCATTTTTTTTTCTTTTTCTCGAACCTATTTGTTTCTTTCGCTTTCTTCTTTTTTCCTTTTTTCTTTGTTCTTTTTTATTACTATTTTATAGTTTCTATTTCTTTTTTCTTTTTCTCGAGCCTATTTCTTTCTTTCTTTTTTCTTTCTTTCTTTCTTTTCGCTTTGATTTCTTTCTTTCCTTTTCATTTTTACTTTTCTTACCATTTTAGTTTTCGTTTCTTTTTGCTCTTTTCTCTTTATTGGGCATCTTTTTTTCTTTCTTTCTTATTCCATTACCTTCTTCTTTATTCCTTCTTTATTTCCTCTTTTTCCTGTTTGCCACCTTTCTTTCTTTCTTTCTTTCTTATTCTGTTACCTTCTCCTTTATTCCTTATTTATTTCCTCTTTTTTTTGTTCGACACTTTCCATTCTTTCTTTCTTTCTTTCTTTCTTTCTTTCTTTCTTTATTTCTTGCTTGTTTGCTTTCTTTCTATCTTGCTTTCTTGCTTTCTTTCTTTTCGCTTTGATTTCTGTTTACTCTTTTCTTCATTTTCTTTTTAATTTTTCTTACCATTTTATAGTTTTCGTTTCTTTTTTCTCATTCTTGAAAATATTTCTTTCTTTCTTTCTTTCTCTCTCAAAATGACATTCTTCCTTTCCTCTTTTTTCTTTCTTTCATTTTTTCATTTCAGTTTTCTTGTTCTTTCTTTTTGATAGTTTTCATGACATTTTGGCTGTTTTCTTTCTCTCTCTCTTTCTTTCTCGATTAGAAAATCTTTCTTTTTTTCTTTTGTTCCAATATTTCTTTTGTCTCTTCTTTCTTCATTTTCAGATTTTTTTTACTTTTTTTACAGATTCGCAGTTCATTTCTTTCTTTAATTTTTTCTTTTCTTCTTTTACTCTCATGTCTTTCTTTCTTTTTTTCATTTTTTTTCTTTCATAGTTTTTCTTTTTTTTCTTTTTTCACCGTTTTCTCCTTTCCCCGTACTTACATTGTTTTGTTTTCTTCTTTCTTTTCAGTCCTCTTTTTAAACACATAGAATATGGCAACGGTTAACTACTTACCTTTGACAATTACCATCCTCCTGGGAACATTTAGCGGCCTTCGCCGTTGCCTGTCCGTGTGAGAAAGCCAGTGTCCATCTTTCATAACAATGAAAACAATAATAATAGTAATTCTAGTCGCAAACTAAGTGCGATCATTAAGATTGGCAAGAAAGGCCCTGCCGTTCCCTTTGGCGATGCTCAAAGAGAAAAACATTAACTTATGATAACATTAAGGACAATTACGCAAAAAAACAATAGCATCTCGACCTCAAAGAATAATGTCTTCGTTTCTCGTTAGTTTTCCCATGATCTTGGTGTTGTGTCGGAAGAAGAATAAAGGTTTAGGTTATGGCCCTAAGCACGGCGCTTCGAACGTCTGCTCAAATCTGCCGTCTGTATACTAATCGACTGCATTTTCATAGTAAAATCATTTGCAATCCATTTTCATAGTAAAATCATTCCCAATGCATTTTCATAGTAAAATCATTTCCAATGAATTTTCATAGTAAAATCATTTCCAATGCATTTTCATAGTAAAATCATTTGCAATGCATTTTCATTGTAAAATCATTTCCAATGCATTTTCATAGTAAAATTATTTTCAATGCATTTTCATATTAAAATCATTCGCAATGAATTTTCATATTAAAATCATTTGCATGGCATTTTCATATTAAAATCATTCGCAATGAATTTTCATAGTAAAATCATTTGCAATGCATTTTCATATTAAAATCATTTCCAATGCATTTTCATAGTAAAATCATTTCCAATGCATTTTCATAGTAAAATCATTTCCAATGCATTTTCATATTAAAATCATTTGCAATGCATTTTCATAGTAAAATCATTTGCAATGCATTTTCATATTAAAATCATTTCCAATGCATTTTCATAGTAAAATCATTTCCAATGCATTTTCATATTAAAATCATTTCCAATGCATTTTCATATTAAAATCATTTGCAATGCATTTTCATAGTAAAATCATTTCCAATGCATTTTCATAGTAAAATCATTTCCAATGCATTTTCATAGTAAAATCATTTCCAATGCATTTTCATAGTAAAATCATTTCCAATGCATTTTCATATTAAAATCATTTGCAATGAATTTTCATATTAAAATCATTTGTAAGGCATTTTCATAATAAAATTATTGGCCATCTATTTTCATCGTTGCTTTATACCGTATACTAAGTGATATGTCCCAATCTTCATAAATACGTTGGACACTATTGCTGTCTAAGTAATGCGAAAAGAGAGAGACATGTGATGGACAGAGAGATATTGCACGGACAAAGAGAGAGATGTAACGGAAAGTGCGTGTGAGAGAGACCGATGGTACGGAGAGAAGAGAGAGAGAGAAATGACACGGAAAGAGAGAGACACACACACAATTGGTAGGGGGAGACAGGTATGCTTGATACAAAGATAGAGATTTGTAATTAACTACGAATGTCCACATTTTGAAGAGACATGATATGGAGAGCCCCAGAGAGAGGTAGAGAGAGAGAGATGCTAAGAACAGAGAGAGAGGTATGGTACGGACATGGCACTGGCAGAGTGAGAGAGAAGAGATATGGTGCCAGGGGAGAGAGACATGGCACGTGGAGGGAGAGAGAGACAGAGAAAAAGAGAGACATAGAGAGAGAGAGAGAGAGGGAGAGAGGAGGGGAGGGGAGATTTCTAGGTTATACATCCTTTGCGTAAAAGAATCCCAGTTAACAAGAAACCGAAAATCATCTATTATCTTTTCTAACCAATCGAAAATGAATACGCATTTTCTAACCAATCGGAAATTAATAGGCATTTTCTAACCAATCAGAAAAGAGAAACAATATTACTGTCCAATCATTTCAACCCGTTCTTGAAGCTGATTGCAAGTTAAAGATAAATCAGGATTCAGTGAGATTAATTAATAATCTGTAACAATTCAACATTTATTAAACAGTTTCATTCGGTTTTCCCGCCTATCACGTGATCGACGTTTTTAAATTTGTCGCTTAATAGCGTTTGTTGCAGTCGACATAACTTCATTTGACAGCTACACAGTTGCTTAACTTCGGTGATCATACGGGGTCCGATGTTTCAACGTGGTGTGGCCGTAAGCCCTTTATACTACCGCACATCCAAGGTTACACAACCTGGCATTCCCAAGCGGTCACCCGTCTAGATACTGACGAGGTTCGACGTTGCTTAACTTCGGTGATCATACGGGGTCCGATGTTTCAACGTGATATGGCCGTAAGACATTTATACCACCCGCACATCCAAGGTACAGCACCTGGTATTCCCAAGTGGTCATCCGTCTAGATCAGTGGTTTTCAATCTTTTTGCTGGAGCGGAACCACAAGGAAACATTCCAGTGGCTAGAGGAACCCCTGCAATAAATTAAGTGTCTGATGCAAAAAAAAAGCTTTCAATTATTAAAATAAAATAAAAATACTCATCTTCAGATTTATTTACAAAAAAATACAAAGACAAACAGTAAATATATTGTGTACGTACATATGCAATTTTAATCTTGCTTCTACGGTTATTACACATGTATTAAAAAAACTTCAGTTCATATGGATTACATTTATTTTCATTAAAGATTCAATGAGAAACTTGAGCCTGATGTTGCTTGCACAAATCTTTAATATTGGGTCGTGTCAATCATAGTCCTTGTGTAACTTCTAGCGGAACCCCTGGGCTTTACTGGCGGAACGCTAGGGTTCCGCGGAACCCTGGTTGAAAACCACTGGTCTAGATACTGACCAGGCTCAACGTTGCTTAACTTCGGTGATCGTATTTGAACCGGTGTTTCAACATGATTTTTCCGGGAGCACTTCATACCACCCAAACATCGAAGCTCAAATTGCCTCATATTCCCAAGCGGTAACCCATCTAGGTAATGACCAGGCTCGACGTTGCTTGTCTTCGTTAATGTGGCCATAAAGCTTATTTTATTTGATTCCCAAATTGTTAAAAGTTAGCCAAAATCTTTTTCAAAGTTAGCCAAACCATTCCATGTATCGTTTAAAGAAATATTGCTATGTGCAATAATTACCGAAGGTTTTTTTTTTATAGTTTACTCGTTGGTTAAGCAAATCCGGTTAGAACACATATCCTTGTTTCTTTTTCTATATTTGTGTGTTCATCTATCCCCATGCTGGCTATTAATTCTTAAAAGAGGTTAGAATCTATGAGAATACGTTTTCTATAATCACCCCTCCGACCCTTCTAATTACCGTCCTATCAGTCGCCTACCCCTCTTCGGCAAAGTCTTCGAAGCCCTTATCAACACCGAAGTGATTAATCACCTTATATCCCATCTCAGACAAGCAATATGGTTTCCGCTTTGCCCGATCTACAGCCGATGTGTTACGGCCATCACTGAATTTGTTTACCAAGCTATTCATAATAACGGTGAAGCTCGTGATGTGGTCCTAGACATCTCCAAAGCGTTTGATAGAGTTTGGCATGCCGGCCTTCTTCGCAAGTTTCAGGGTTATGGTATTACAGGTCGATTGTTTGACCTAATATAATAATTCCTGTCAAACCGTGAATTGAAGGTCGTTCTCAGCGGATTCATCTCCAGCTCCTATCCCACTAACGCAGGTGTTCCTCAAGGCTCCATCGTAGGCCCCTACTCTGTTCCTTATATTTATAAATGATCTTCCTGACGCCATATATTCCCAAGTCGGCATCTACGCGGATGACACCACAATTTACTCCTGCCTCAAAAACAAATCTAGGGATGCTGACAAAGTTAACCTGGCAGTTCGTCTCGAAAAGGACCTACAATCGGTTGTGAACTGGGGCAAGAAATGGATGGTTAACTTTAACGCCTCTAAAACAAAACTGCTCTCTATTAACCACCACAGGGATCCATCCCTGCATCCCATTAGAATGTCTGAAGACCAACTTCTCGAGAGCTCCTCTCTGCGGCTGCTCGGTCTCACGCTGTCCGCTGACCTGAGATGGAACAAATACATCGAGTCAATTGCTTCATCCTCCGCAAGGAAAGTTGGCTCCCTGTGCCGGGCCAGGAAATTTTTCTCCCCGGAATCGATCCTCCAAATCTATAAATCAACCATTCACCCTTGCATGGAGTATTGCTGTTATATATGGTCTGGAGCCCTTGCTGTTTGCCTCAGGGATCTTGATAAGATCCAGAGACGGACATGCAACGTAATTGGCCCTGATCTGGCATCTCGTCTACAGTCGCTCTCTCACAGACGCGCCGTTGCCTAGCTCTGTCTTTTTTACAAATACTTTCACGGTAATTGCTCCGATGAGCTGCTTTCGCTGGTTCTCAGGCCTCATGAATTTAAGCGTCTTACGAGGCTGGCATCCCGTTCCCACCCCTTCACTGTTGAAACTGTTAGATGTAGACGTCTCTTCTACTCCAATAGCTTCATATCTCGCACCTCTCGCCTGTGGAACTCCCTTCCTTATTCCTGTTTCCCTGACAAATATAATCTCCAACTATTTAAGTGTAACATCAATCGACATCTCCAGTTGCCTTGATCTATCCACTTCCCTTCTCCACATCCTTTCCCCTTTCATTCCTATCTAACTCTCGCTCCAAATCTTCTGTAACACCCTTGCCTTGATCGATCCACTATCTTTCTCCACATCCTCTCCTTTACCACTCCTATCTGCTCTTCCTCCAACCCTTCTGTAACCCCTTGTGTGCTAGTGGCTTCCAGGCTTGCTTGGGTTGAAAAGCCTAAAAAAAAATCCAACTTTCCTACAATTTCAAAAAATTATTGATTTTGCTTTTATCGAATGCCTTTGTGCACTTCTGTAGTTCGCTCTGAGAGCTTTCTGATCATAAAAATTGTATTTCTTGTTCAAGTGTTTGGAATAAAGTCGAGATGTTCTTCCTCTATTTAAGGGCTAATTCTGCTACTAGATTTATTCCTTACTGTCTTAATCCTTAGCTATAGGGCTCATTAAACTGATTGCTTGACACAGTTCACATTCTTTTTGCATCAGGATTCTACGACAGTAGTTTAAATCGAAACCATCTTTTTGCCATACATCTATACTAAAATTAAAAACTATAATTTTGGAGAGTGAAAATTTCACTGAAATATATTGGAAAATGTCCTTGTTTCCATCTGGGACGGAGAAAATACAAAATAAAAAGAAAATGATAACGAAATATGGAAAAAAGAGTAGGCGTCAATTTAAAAGGATATGGATAAAATCCTATCGTCTGGATATTTTCTATTATCCGTCGGATTTTCAATTTTTACACCTCCTTTGCAAGGCTCTTCAGAATTGCTCCGAGTGCGTTAATAATATTAGGTAAAAGAGTCACCTTGTTGTGACACGTTTGTTTTATTTATGTGGCAAAGTATTAAATTAATATTTTGTCAGCTTCGTCTTTTTTTATCCGACGTCTGCTAGGACAGCAGCGTCCACTAACCGGTCAATTTTATTTTTATTTATAAAGAATTATGTGTAGTCTTTTTTTCGGAATGGAACGGTCGGTTTTCATTTCATAGTCCAAGAGAATTATATATATATATATATATATATATATATATATATATATATATATATATATATATATAATTCTCTTGGACTATGAAATGAAATATATATATATATATATATATATATATATATATATATATATATATATATATATATAGAAAGCTCTTGTTCGAACACAAGAAAAATTAAATAAAAAGCTTTCTTTTCTGGACAAAGAGTGTGCAAAAACTGTCCATATGTTTATAGTTCCAAGCGCTTTCGGCTATACCTTTAGCCATTATCAAGGACGATTCAATTTTTCAGCTTAATTGAGTGTGTGCATTATGTGTATGGCTTAGTGTATAGTAGGGATGTTTTTAATTTCATAAATACGGTTAGCACATTGTGGCCTTGTTCGTAGTTAATATTGTTAAGAGTTGGCTTTTCCTTTTTTATTATTAAAGCTTCCGTTATTTTTAATCTTTTTTTACAAATGGATGTCAGTTAATATATTTGTGTTTTCTACTAGTATGTTTCTAATGGAGTCTGGTAAATTTGTGTGTGTGTTTAAATGGGTTCTAATGGAGCTGTGGCCGGATAGGTGTAACGTAAGACGTCTGGATAAGCATGTAGTTGTGTAACCGATGTAATTATTTATGAGTTCGGTTTGATCAGGAACACACTTCCTTAAGGGGCATTTGAACTCAAAGATAATGTTCGTTCTTTGTAATTTTGACTTAGGTGGTGTGTAGTTATGTTTTATGAAAATCCAATCATCCTTGATAATGTCTGAAGGTACAGCCGAAAGCGCTCGGAACTATAAAACATTTGGACAGTTTTTGCACACTCTTTGTCCAGAAAAGAAAGCTCTTGTTCGAACACAAGAAAAATTAAATAAAAAGCTTAACCGTAGCACCTTGTCTTTCGTTTTTAATGAAACATGCATTAATGAAGGATTGCTGCCTAAATATACAACTATATATATATATATATATATATTAAAATTTGGATAAAACCCACAAAATTGTCATCTTTACTGTCCCATTGTAATCAACTAATCATGAGCTACCCGACACTGACCGGAAGTGACCTCCTTGTGTCTCAAATCCTACTTTTTGGTTTCATCAATTTGGCAAAACCAGCCAGCTGGTATTGTTCACCTTGAAACTTCACGACCTTTGACCTTTGAACAATTGTGCCAACAAATCCAGTCGTAAATAACCATTAGAACCGTAGCAAAACATATCCGGGTCTCCAGTCTCTGCGAAGGGAATTTCATTTTTTGTGTGTCGATAGCTGAGGGTAGTCACAATAGAGATGGGATTGCCTGGGAATCAAAAGTTTCACAGGAAGAAGAGGAAATAAAAAGAAGAAGGAAGAAAAGACGGAAGAAGAATTTGAAGGCAGAAAGGAAAATATTAAAACGAAAAACAAATAAAAAACAATACGCTTCTCCATAAACTAAGAAACATCTAATTCCATGAGATAAAGCACAAAATATGATTTTATATATTTATCGGTTACGCTCCTGACGTTCCCTAATTCATGCACAGAGATATACCGTTTTTATATTGCAAATTGCAAATTGTCGGTTATCAGCAATTGACTGTTTTTACTGCTTCCGTTTCTCTATTTATATGCACTTTTTATTGGTGTAATTTTTTTTTTTTAAGAATAAACATACATTTGTTCCTCACCTTTCGGTGTAAATTTAAATTTCATTCACATAGCAACCATCAGGCACAAATTCAAAACTGACAATTTTAAAAATCGAAAATTCGAGTTCGCCCCCTAGTAAGGCAGCAAAGTCATTAAGGAACAGGGGGTTACTGAATGCGAAAGAATTATAACCAGAGACTAAGGCGAGAAAAGAAAAGAAAAGTAATGTTGACGACAGTAGGTAGCAATTGATGCCAATTTTTATAAGATAGTGGTGCGGTTCGTTTACTTATGAGAAAAATAAATAGAATCAACTAAAAAAGAATTCATTAAGAAAATATATATATAGGATGCGGCTGGTATTTGAGGACATACAGATTTACGATTAATACTGCTTCCTACTAACTTCTAATGCTTTTATTTTTCTGAAATCAAGAATGGCAAACCCTATGATAACAAATGAAATGAAAAGGCATGCTGTGATTGTGGCATTAAAGGCTGATCATAGCGATTTGGATATTGCACGTTTCCTCTGAGTTGCATGAATGGATGGCTGACGATTTGTACGACCACATCACACCCAACATTTGGCCTCCTAACTCTCCAGATATCAGCCCACTAGACTATTATGTGTGGAGCGTTGTTGAGAAGAAGGTTAATAAACAGCCTCATGACACTAAAGACTCTCTTAATTGCTGCACTAGTTCGAATAATGTCTGACATAAATAAGGACCAATTAATCAGAACTTGCAGCCGATTTCGACCTCGTGTAGAGGCAATTATTGATGCTAGTGGTGGGTTTATTGAATAAAATTAAATAATAGTTAGCTAAATTTCATGTTTACTTGTTTGTAATCAAATATAATTGACTTCTATATTTATACACACACACATATATATATATATATTTATTTAAAGACATTTATATTATGTTTAACGTTCTTTTTATAGATACAAGTATTTAAGCAAATACTCTGTTTTATAATAAACAGTATTAAATAACATTTACCGGCCTGAATGTCCGAGAAATTTTCATAGAAAATTTTCGCTCTCCGACAGGAATCGAACCTGTATCCTATACGGAACCATCATTTCGCGTGATGTGCCTTAACCGTTCGCCCACAGATGAAATTAAATAAATAAATTGTCGGACTATGTCTAATTCTAATATATATATATATATATATATATATATATATATATATATATATATATATATATATATATATATATATATATATATATATATATATATATATATATATATATATATATATATATATATATATATATATATATATATATATATATATATATATATATATATATATATATATATATACATATATATATATATATATATACATATACATATATATATATATATATATATATATTTTAGAATTAGACATAGTCCGACAATTTATTTAATTAATTTTATTTAATTTCATCTGTGGGCGAACGGTTAAGGCACATCACGCGAAATGATGGTTCCGTATAGGATACAGGTTCGATTCCTGTCGGAGAGCGAAAATTTTCTATGAAAATTTCTCGGACATTCAGGCCGGTAAATGTTATTTAATACTGTTTATTATAAAACAGAGTATTTGCTTAAATACTTGTATCTATAAAAAGAACGTTAAACATAATATAAATGTCTTTAAATAAATATATATATATATATGTGTGTGTGTATAAATATAGAAGTCAACACTTAGAGGCGACAGTCTGTTTCATGCTAGATGTAATCGTCAGGCCTGACGATTGCATCTAGCATGAAACAGACTGTCGCCTCTAAGTGTTGACTTCTATGTTCACTTTTATATTTACACACGCTCTATCTCTGATATTGAGCACTTTATCCCATAAATATAGCACACTTTAAGACTATATTTCTTTATATATATATATATATATATATATATATATATATATATATATATATATATATATATATGTATGTATTAACCATACGTATTTTGACCAATACGTACGGGTCTTCCATCGCAGAACACATTATAAATAGCCATAATTGTGATGTTAGTTTTACCATCCTTACCAAGTCCCACTCAAATTACCACCTATAAGTCATCTATATTCTATCATTAAAGCCTCCTCTTTGTAAACAGAAGGACTTAAGCCTCCAACTAATTACCATTTCAATTTTTTTTTTCTTATTACCACCGATAAAATTTGTTCATTGATTTTTTGTTTGTTTTTTATTATATAATTTACTCTATTTACCTTAAATTAGCTCTGTTGAGCGAGGTACGAAACCGGTTAGCTAGCCCGTTTTTCATTTTTTTACTTTTTATTATCATGAGTGGTAATAATAAAACTAATTTTTGTCTGTTCATGGCAGTGATATATATATATATATATATATATATATATATATATATATATATATATATATATATATATATATATATATATTATAATATTTTTAAAAAATATGATTCCTTCGCTACATAAGAGTTCTCATGTTTCAAAAACGAGAACCGAGACCCTCAATATAATTATTGAAATTAAGTTGAATTAAGGTCTCGAGGTGACTGGTCTGTAGATAAGAATTAACTCTTAACTCTTCGACCACCTAACCAATATAGCCGCCCCCAGCCGTTTCCATAGTAACTAATGTTGCAAGAGACCATACTTATAAACACGCACACTCTTTGTCCAGAAAAGAAAGCTCTTGTTCGAACACAAGAAAAATTAAATAAAAAGCTTAACTGTCTTTCGTTTTTAATGAAACATATATCTATATATATATATATGTGTATATATTTCATTTCATAGTCCATAGTTTTTAATGAAACATGCATAAACGAAGGATTGAAGAATATACAACTATATATATATATATATATATATATATATATATATATATAATTTTTTTAAATGTTTGATTAAATAATATAACCAAGTTCTGTCTAATTTAATTTTTATTAACTTTTATTAATTTCAA
>OZ038499.1:94141209-94146209 GCA_964036315.1 Acanthosepion esculentum
AGGGTTTAGGAGAAATAACAAAAAGACAAAATTTATTAAGAGCTACAAAGGACAGGATATTGTGGAGAGCCATGATCGCCTACGTCCTGAAGGGATACAGCAGATAGAAGAAGAAGAATGGACTTGAGTAAATGGATGGCGGAATAAGGTTTACGAGAAATAACGGAAAGACAAAATTTATTGAGGGCTAAAAAAGAGAGGAAATTGTGGAGAGCCATGATCGCCTACGTCCTGAAGGGATACAGCAGATAGAAGAAGAAGAATGGACTTGAGTAAATGGATGGCGGAATAAGGTTTACGAGAAATAACGGAAAGACAAAATTTATTGAGGGCTAAAAAAGAGAGGAAATTGTGGAGAGCCATGATCGCCTACGTCCTGAAGGGATACAGCAGATAGAAGAAGAATGAGCTTGAGTAAATGCATGGCGGAAAAATGTTTAGGAGAAATAACAAAAAGACAAAATTTATTAAGAGCTACAAAGGACAGGAAATTGTGGAGAGCCATGATCGCCTACGTCCTGAAGGGACACGGCACATAGAAGAAGAATGTAGTAGCGGTAGTAAAAGTTGCTACAATGTAGAAGATAGCAATAGCTGCGTGGTAGTGAATTCAGAGCTAATCTTTATCTAATGGCCGTAATTTCCTATCGAAAGAAAATCCAGCTGCTACATGGTGAATCGCAATATTTTTCATGTCCGAACGAGTTTTATTAATTCAACTAAAAATGAAGATCTCAGTCTGATTTGACAAGTTAGAGCAACCTCATAGGTGTGGCGAAATAAGATAGCCGGTGAGGCGGAATGACTGAAACACAATCAAATATTTAGAAATAAAAAAGTCATGCGAAAAATAATTATGATAACAAAATTTTAAACATTATTATGGATTACTTGTAATTATATTCATAAGTCCTAATATCAATAGTTATAAATAATTGTTGTAACCTAGTGAAGGTTACTGAATAGAATAACCACACGAAGGTTGGTAATGAATGATAATACTTAGGACAAGAACAACGCATATAAGATCCGCCAGCGACGCGTAGAAGTAGTAGTCATCTGCTAGTAGTGAGTCTCCAACTGCAGGATATCTACCAACCGCCCCACGCGGTCAGATGTGACACAAGGCCGAGTTTAATGTGGGGTATCCGAGCCCGTAGGCTTGGCCAAAAAATTCCCCTTAGACCCCGTATAAAACGGGGTCGGGTAGCTGTTTCCCGAGACGAGATTCTGCACTTCCACATAACCTCATCTGGGGATTCTCTCTGCCGGGAGGCAGAGAGTTTGACCAGCACAGCTGGAGACGAATCTCCATCTGCAGATCATCATACTGTATTTACTACTATATTTATGTGAATGGGGGTATACCCATTATCGTCCGTAGGTATGCTACAAGAATAATTATTGACCGATATTCTCATTGTGATATTTTTGCATTATATCACGTATTAAGAATATAGTAACTAGGGTCCGCAAATTGGAGGAGAGAGTTATCAATGATAATGTTCTGACTTCGAATCTGCGGTTATCTCCCTTTAAACCGCTGTCTGTTTTTTTGTTTTTTTAATTTTTAAATGTACTTTTTATCACATAAAAATTGGTGGTGCGCCAGGAAATTTTCATTGCGAAAATTTGGCCCAGAGAAAAAAGTTTAGGAAGCACTAAGTTAGACAATAGATATGCCATTGAAAATACAGATGGGTATCTGGCAGTGTCGACTATAGCTGAACAAACCGATCCGAAAATGAGATGACATTTCTGGATGGCGGGAGGAATTGAAGAAAAGAAAGTTTTGCAAGGCGCGAAATGTTTGAATTTTAGGACCAATGGTTTAAGTGACAAGTTTGTGACGAAAATATATTTAATTTCTTTTTGCCTTTTTTAGTTTTTTTGAATTCATGTTTTATTTAATTTTAATTTTTTTTTATTCTTTTCCCTTTATTATTACTTTCCTTCATTTTCTTCCTTCATTCCTCTCTTCATTTCTCTCTTCATTCCTCTCTTCATTTCTCTCTTCATTTCTCTCTTCATTCTTCTCTTCATTCCTCTCTTCATTTCTCTCTTCATTCCTCTCATCATTTCTCTCTTCATTCCTCTCATCATTTCTCTCTACATTCCTCTCTTCATTTCTCTCTTCGTTCCTCTCTACATTCCTCTCCATTCCTCTCATCATTTCTCTCTACATTCCTCTCTTCATTCCTCTTTTCATTCCTCTCTTCATTTCTCTCTACATTCCTCTCCATTCCTCTCTTCATTTCTCTCTACATTCCTCTCTTCATTTCTCTCTTCGTTCCTCTCTTCATTTCTATCTACATTTCCCTCTTCATTCCTCTCTTCATTCCTCTCTTCATTCCTTTCTTCATTTCTCTCTACATTCCTTTCTATATTCCTCGCTTCATTTCTCTCTTCATTCCTCTCTTCATTCCTCTCATCATTTCTCTCTACATTCCTCTCTTCATTCCTCTCTTCATTCCTCTCTTCATTTCTCTCTACATTCCTCTCCATTCCTCTCATCATCATTTCTCTCTACATTCCTCTCTTCATTTCTCTCTTCATTCCTCTCTTCATTTCTCTCTTCATTTCTCTCTTCATTCCTCTCTTCATTCCTCTCATCATTTATCTCTACATTCCTCTCTTCATTCCTCTCTTCATTCCTCTCTTCATTTCTCTCTACATTCCTCTCCATTCCTCTCTTCATTTCTCTCTCCATTCCTCTCTTCATTCCTCTCTTCATTTCTCTCTTCATTTCTCTCTACATTCCTCTCTTCATTTCTCTCTTCATTCCTCTCATCATTTCTCTCTACATACCTCTCTTCATTCCTCTCTTCATTCCTCTCTTCATTTCTCTCTACATTCCTCTCCATTCCTCTCTTCATTTCTCTCTACATTCCTCTCTTCATTTCTCTCTTCGTTCCTCTCTACATTCCTCTCCATTCCTCTCATCATTTCTCTCTACATTCCTCTTTTCATTCCTCTCTTCATTCCTCTCTTCATTTCTCTCTACATTCCTCTCCATTCCTCTCTTCATTTCTCTCTACATTCCTCTCTTCATTTCTCTCTTCGTTCCTCTCTTCATTTCTATCTACATTTCCCTCTTCATTTCTCTCTTCATTCCTCTCTTCATTCCTCTCTTCATTTCTCTCTACATTCCTCTCTTCATTCCTCTCTTCATTCCTTTCTTCATTTCTCTCTACATTCCTCTCTATATTCCTCGCTTCATTTCTCTCTACATTCCTCTCTATATTCCTCGCTTCATTTCTCTCTTCATTCCTCTCATCATTTCTCTCTACATTCCTCTCTACATTCCTCTCCATTCCTCTCATCATTTCTCTCTACATTCCTCTCTTCATTCCTCTCATCATCTCTCTCTACATTCCTCTCTTCACTTCTCTCTTCGTTCCTCTCTTCATTTCTATCTACATTTCTCTCTTCGTTCCTCTCTTCATTTCTATCTACATTTCTCTCTTCATTTCTCTCTTCATTTCTCTCTTCATTCCTCTATTCATTCCTCTCTATATTCCTCTCTTCATTTCTCTCTTCATTCCTCTCTTCATTTCTCTCTACATTCCTCTCTATATTCCTCGCTTCATTTCTCTCTTCATTCCTCTCTTCATTCCTCTCTTCATTCCTCTCTTCATTTCTCTCTACATTCCTCTGTATATTCCTCGCTTCATTTCTCTCTTCATTCCTCTCTTCATTTCTCTCTGCATTCCTCTCTTCATTCCTCTCTACATTCCTCTCTTCATTTCTCTCTTCGTTCCTCTCTTCATTTCTATCTACATTTCTCTCTTCGTTTCTCTCTTCATTCCTCTCTTCATTCCTCTCTTCATTTCTCTCTACATTCCTCTCCATTCCTCTCATCATTTCTCTCTACATTCCTCTCTTCATTTCTCTCTTCATTTCTCTCTTCATTCCTCTCTTCATTCCTCTCTCCATTCCTCTCTTCATTTCTCTCTTCATTCCTCTCTATATTCCTCTCTTCATTTCTCTCTTCATTTCTCTCTTCATTCCTCTCTCCATTCCTCTCTTCATTTCTCTCTTCATTCCTCTCTTCATTCCTCTCTATATTCCTCGCTTCATTCCTCTCTTCATTCCTCCCTTCATTCCTCGCTTCATTTCTCTCTTCATTCCTCTCTCCATTCCTCTCTTCATTCCTCTCTTCATTCCTCTCTATATTCCTCTCTTCATTCCTCTCTTCATTCCTCTCTTCATTCCTCTCTTCATTCCTCTCTTTCAGTCCTTATGCACATGTTCCTAATAACATGCTCCTCTCTTTTGAGCAGTTTTCTTTCTCCATCTTTCTCTAACAAAGTTAATCTTTCTTTCTTCCTTTAATGGCAGTCTTCTTTCACTTTGTACATTTTCTTTCTTTCTGTCTTTCTTTCTCCATCTTTTTCCTAATAAAATGAATCTTTCTCTCTTTTCTTTAATGACATCACTTCTCGGTTTGTTTCTTTGTTTGTTTCTTTCTTTTTTTACAACCTTTCTCTAATAAAATTAATCTTTCGCTCTGTCTTTAATGATATTCACCACTCTGTTTCTTTTTTTTCTCTTTTCTTCTTTTTCCTCCTTTCCCTAATAAAGTTAATCTATCTTTCTTCCTTTAATCGCATTCATCTCACTTTTCATATTTTTTGTTTGTTTGTTTGTTTGTTTGTTTGTTTGTTTCTTTCTTTCTTTCTTTCTTTCTTTCTTTCTTTCTTTCTTTCTTTCTTTCTTCACATCCATTCATCTTCCCTCCTCAGCAGTCGTACCAGAATCTCCTTTTTTTTTTAAAATACTGCAACATGTTGACTTTATCTCCTTGATGCCTATCGACGCGAACACTTTGAACTTCGTAGTCTTTTACAGCCCGCAGCCCAGACGCAGCCGTCGTTGCCGATGGAGACAGCCTGGGACCCTAATCTAAAAATCAGTCTCCTCATTTCGAGACAACCATTTGCCAACCCTGCAACCACCGATGCCACCACAACGCTATTCTCACTCTCTCAGCTCTCTAG
>OZ038499.1:94161209-94213709 GCA_964036315.1 Acanthosepion esculentum
TAAATAAATAAAAATAAAAATAAAAAACAAAAAACGCTGTTGTCAAACGGAGTTTTTTTCTTCTCATCATTTGGCTATTACCGCATACACCCTCAACAATTTCTAGATGCTATTTTTAGAAATTTAATAAATGCCATGCACCTCAACTTAGATATATACGTTTCCTTTCTCGTCGGTAACTTTACAACAGAATATTTCATGCAATTAATTTGTTAAACTGTTTATAAACAAGCTACAATGCAAAGGTCATCATTTACCATATTATAAAGAAATTAGTATGAAAACCTTCTTGAATAAATTTGTAAAAACATCTGTGAGCAAAAAAATTTCAATAAACATATAATGATTGTAATTATAAATTTAGAAAAAAATATTTTTTTCGGTTTTTTATACATTTTCTTGGATTATTTTACAGTTCAGATAAATTCTTGTTTTAACATCTAGTTATTATTATATATTTATTGTAAAATGGGCAATTATATTTTCAAAGTCCCATATTGTACTCTCCTTATGAAATAAAATAAAAATTATTTTGTGAATTTTTTTTGTATAATCGTGATTTAGGATTTAAGTTATATAATCGATAGAAATCCAAGGTCTGAAAATCTACCAATTAGTTTTTTAAACTTTAAAACCACAAGCAAGGCAATTAAGCAACTAAGACGTTACTGAGTGTGAAAAATTATGCGAAACACATTATTAAGGAAAGAGAACAAGAAAAGAACGAGAATTAAGGAAATAGAAGATATAGTTTGACATTGCATTTACATGTTTAAGGATCAAAGTTGACTAGAAGGCAAGAAGCCTGAAAAGAGTTCGACAAACATTGTCGCCGCTTCAATCTTTGGTTCTTTCTTTCTGTGTTTTTCCCTAAAGACTTGCACCTCTCTTTATCTTCTTTCTTTCTTTCTTTCTTTCTTTCTTTCTTTACCTTTCCCTAGTGACTTGCACCTTTCTTGCTTTCCTTCCTTCGTTCTTTGCCCTTCCCTAATGACTTGCATCTTTCTTTCTTTCTTTCTTTCTTTTTCTTTCGGTATCTTTCCCTAATGACTTGCATCTTTCTTTCTTTCTTTCTTTTTCTTTCGGTATCTTTCCCTAATGACTTGCATCTTTCTTTCTTTCTTTCTTTCTTTTTCTTTTGGTATCTTTCCCTAATGACTTGCATCTTTCTTTCTTTCTTTCTTTCTTTTTCTTTCGGTATCTTTCCCTAATGACTTGCATCTTTCTTTCTTTCTTTCTTTTTCTTTCGGTATCTTTCCCTAATGACTTGCATCTTTCTTTCTTTCTTTCTTTCTTTCTTTCTTTCTTTCTTTCTTTCTTTTTCTTTCGGTATCTTTCCCTAATGACTTGCATCTTTCTTTCTTTCTTTCTTTCTTTCTTTTTCTTTCGGTATCTTTCCCTAATGACTTGCATCTTTCTTTCTTTCTTTCTTTCTTTCTTTCTTTTTCTTTCGGTATCTTTCCCTAATGACTTGCAACTTTCTTTCTTTCTTTCTTTCTTTCTTTCTTTCTTTCTTTCTTTTTCTTTCGGTATCTTTCCCTAATGACTTGCGCCTTTCTTTCTTTATTTTAGTTCTTTCTTTCTTTCGTCACATTTCCCTACACCTCTCTTTTTCTTCTTTCTTTCTTTCTTTCTTTCTTTCTTTCTTCGACTTCCCTAACAAGATCAATTTTTCTTTCTTTCTTTACCTTTCGCTAATGTCTTGCACCTTTCTTTCTTTCCTTCCTTTTCTCCGTCTTTCTTTCTTTGCCTTTCCCTAATGACTTGCATTCTTCTCTCTTTCTTTCTTTCATCACCTTTCCCTAATGACTTGCAGTTCTCTTTTTCTTTCTTTCTTTCTTTCTTTCTTTCTTTCTTTCTTATTTTCCTTTTCCTAATAATATTAATCTTTCTCTCTCTCGATTTCCTTTTCTTTCTTTCTTCACCTTTCCCTAATAAGATTAACATTTCTTTATTTCTCCTTATTGTTAGCATAGAAGTTAAGGTTAGCCATTTCATCTGTAAAAATAATGAGACCGAGCTGCCAATCTAGTACTGCACTTCAGTTAAAAAATGTCTAAGTACCAAAGAGGAAAACTTGGCAGAACAATTACCATGAAAGTATTTATAGAAAAGTCACAGGGAAGCTATGTTACGGCAGTTGGAAAGTAACTGAAGCTGATATGCCAGGTCAGGACCAATACCATTGCAGATTCTTCTTTAGATTTTATCAAGAATCTCTAAATACGTAACAGAAGCACCAGACCAGATGTGAGAGCAATATTCAAACCATGGACATGATGAGACGTTGCCGCCAATCTAATACTGCCCTTAATTTCATAAAGTCTAGGTACCACAGAGGAAAGTTCATCAGAACAATTACCATGAAAGTATTTATAGAGAAGGCATAGGGAAGCTACGTTACGGCGGTTGGAAAGGGACAGAAGCCGAGATGCCAGGTCAGGACCAATAACATTGCAGATTCTTCTTTAGATTTTATCAAGAATCTCTAAATACATCACAGAAGCACCGGACCAGATGTGAGAGCAATATTCAAATGATGGACATGATGAGACGTTGCCGCCAATCTAATACTGCCCTTAATTTCATAAAGTCTAGGTACCACAGAGGAAAGTTCATCAGAACAATTACCATGAAAGTGTTTATAGAGAAGGCATAGGGAAGCTACGTTACGGCGGTGGGAAAGTGACAGAAGCCGAGATGCCAGGCCAGAACCAATAATATTGCAGATTCTTCTTTAGATTTTATCAAGAATCTCTAAATACATAACAGAAGCACCGGACCAGATGTGAGAGCAATATTCAAATGATGGACATGATGAGACGTTGCCACCAATCTAATACTGCCCTTAATTTCATAAAGTCTAGGTACCACAGAGGAAAGTTCATCAGAACAATTACCATGAAAGTATTTATAGAGAAGGCATAGGGAAGCTACGTTACGGCGGTGGGAAAGTGACAGAAGCCGAGATGCCAGGTCAGGACCAATAACATTGCAGATTCTTCTTTAGATTTTATCAAGAATCTCTAAATACATAACAGAAGCACCGGACCAGATGTGAGAGCAATATTCAAATGATGGACATGATGAGACGTTGCCACCAATCTAATACTGCCCTTAATTTCATAAAGTCTAGGTACCACAGAGGAAAGTTCATCAGAACAATTACCATGAAAGTATTTATAGAGAAGGCATAGGGAAGCTACGTTACGGCGGTGGGAAAGGGACAGAAGCCGAGATGCCAGGTCAGGACCAATAACATTGCAGATTCTTCTTTAGATTTTATCAAGAATCTCTAAATACATCACAGAAGCACCGGACCAGATGTGAGAGCAATATTCAAATGATGGACATGATGAGACGTTGCCGCCAATCTAATACTGCCCTTAATTTCATAAAGTCTAGGTACCACAGAGGAAAGTTCATCAGAACAATTACCATGAAAGTGTTTATAGAGAAGGCATAGGGAAGCTACGTTACGGCGGTGGGAAAGTGACAGAAGCCGAGATGCCAGGCCAGAACCAATAATATTGCAGATTCTTCTTTAGATTTTATCAAGAATCTCTAAATACATAACAGAAGCACCGGACCAGATGTGAGAGCAATATTCAAATGATGGACATGATGAGACGTTGCCACCAATCTAATACTGCCCTTAATTTCATAAAGTCTAGGTACCACAGAGGAAAGTTCATCAGAACAATTACCATGAAAGTGTTTATAGAGAAGGCATAGGGAAGCTACGTTACGGCGGTGGGAAAGTGACAGAAGCCGAGATGCCAGGCCAGAACCAATAATATTGCAGATTCTTCTTTAGATTTTATCAAGAATCTCTAAATACATAACAGAAGCACCGGACCAGATGTGAGAGCAATATTCAAATGATGGACATGATGAGACGTTGCCACCAATCTAATACTGCCCTTAATTTCATAAAGTCTAGGTACCACAGAGAAAAGTTCATCAGAACAATTACCATGAAAGTATTTATAGAGAAGGCATAGGGAAGCTACGTTACGGCGATTGGAAAGTGACTGAAGCCGAGATGCCAGGTCACGACCAATAACATTGCAGATTCTTCTTTAGATTTTTATCAAGAATCTCTAAATACATAGGAGAAGCACCAGACCAGATGTGATGGAAATATTCGATACATGGACGAATGGTAAACTTATAAATGTGTAAGACAGATTCTGGCAAGATACCTTGTTTAGTACGAGACAGTGAACCAATTTTTTTAACGGCGGGCCTAGTAATTGATTCAATATAGTCTTTCAATTTCAGGTCAAGCGAGAAGCGATAACCCGAGAAGACGAAACGAATCAATCTCCTGGAAGTTAGCGTCACCCATGTTGATGGAAGTAAAAAAACAACAAAAAAAAAAAACGGTTGTGTAAGACAATTCATAGAAAGCAGTTTCACTTTTGGTGCGTTAAAATAAACCAGCCATTTCTTGCCCCGTTTGACAACAGATTGTACTAAATTTAGGGTTAACACCCCTTGCTAATCTCTGAAAAAAGTTAAATCGTTGGTATTTTTTCAAAATTTATAATTTATTTTAAAATGTATAAATCTAGTTTCATATGTGTGAATTCATTAGAATTCTAAAAATAGTTTTTTTTAAAACAATAAAAAATTGTTAGAGTAATGGCGGTGGCAAGCGAAAAACGACTGATTTATCAATGGCGTCATTTGGGATACGTCTCATCGTTTTTCTTGTGAAAACACAAACACAGAATTAATAAGGTCATTTCATTTTCATTGAATTAGATTTTTAATTTATTTCATTCATGAAAATGCAAATTATTTCGGAGGAAAAATTTATAGACTAAATATGACAAGTACTATGGGATAGGTCAACGAAATAGTACAGCCTCTGTCCCAGGTGGTACAATTAGTATATAAAATGTGTGCACAAATGAAACAAGTATTATGGGATAGAGTTAACCGTAAAGAAATAGTACTTCATCTGTCCCATAATAGTTGGTACATTTAGTGTATGAAATATGTTTTCAAATGTAACAAGTATTATGGGATAGAGATCACATTATATAAATAGTAAGACGATAAACTACATCCAAGAGCAAGGCGTCTGATCAGAAGGTTTTGAGGAGCGTTGAACCACCTCTTAATTGCTGGTGTTCACAGGTCGACTCTGATTCGGGGTGGTAGCACCTGTTAGGGTCCCAGCTATGGACAAATAGTTAACCCCGAAACTGAGATAAAAAGCATTATAAAAGCGTAAAAATGGGTTTTAATACCAGATATACTTCATACAAATCTATCCTAAAAATGTTGTCGGCATTAAATAACCCATTGAGGTTGATATGCCGTAAAACAAAATAAACCAAACCAAAGTAAACCAAAGAATACATATTCTATTCATATGAATCTATCCTAAAAATGTTGTCGGCATTAAATAACCCATTGAGGTTGATATGCCATAAAACAAAATAAACCAAACCAATCTAAATCAAAGAATACATATTCTATTCATATGAATCTATCCTAAAAATGTTGTCGGCATTAAATAACCCATTGAGGTTGAGATGCCATAAAACAAAATAAACCAAACCAAACAAACACAGAATTAATAAGGTAATTTCATTTTCATTAAATTATATTTTTAACTTGGTTTTATTTATGAATTTACAAACTATTTCGGGAAAAAAAAACTATAGACTAAATCAGGGGCCTGTAACTCGTGGCTCGCGGGCCACATCGCGGCCCACTGCCCCCTAAAATCTTTATGTATATTTTTATTTAATTTAGTAATGTATGTCGAGAAAATTATTCCCAGATTGTGCTAGTAGGTCCACTTCCCCATTGCACTAAAAGGGGAAAGGAGAATAAAGGCCTTTACCAGAACACACCAGCTGGTGCGTGGAGCAAGAGACAGAGGAGGTCTGGTTCTACAGAAGGATGATAAGTGTCTATATTTCTAAGATGAGGTAGTATATACATTATTTACATTATTCGGACTATTGTCCTCATCTTTGTCGCCATATTTATTACAACTTTTCGGTCGTTGTACGGTTGTACGCTCCGGCCTTCTTCAGGTGCTTGGAATATCGAATTGAACCCGTTATTTCGCTCACTGGGGTAGACTGTTCTAGTTCCACCTGCCATGTTTAATGGATGTCTGTTATCAGTTATCTCCTGTTAATTTTTCCCTCTGAAAGTTCTCCACTGACCAGGTATTGAATTCACACTCTTTGGGTCCTGTCACTGGATCTAACCAACGAATTTATCCACTGTGCCATGTGTCCTTGAGGACATCTGTGTATGAATTTCTGGGAATTATAAATCTAATGCCTTCAGCAAGCATTTTTTACCAGTGCTCATATTGCAATTTTTGCTGTTATTATCGCTTTTCTGTGGCACTCCTTATTACTGATTCCCATTTTTTTCATTTCTATGCTTAAAAATAAATAAAGGGTTCAGTTCGACATTCCAACCACCTGAAGAAGGCCGGAGCGTACAACGGCCGAAACGTTGTAATAAATATGGCGACAAAGATGAGGACAATAATCCGAATAATGTGAGGATGATAAGGATACAATTGGCTGAATATGTGAGCAACGACGAGGTTTTTAAGAGGGTGCAAACAAAGAGGAAAATTAACCTTAATAACAGGAAGAGTAACTGAAATTTCTGAGACACGTAATGAGAACAGAGGGCTTGGAAAGTCTGATACTCACAGGACAGATAGAGTGAAAGTGGGACAAGGGAAAGCAGCGCGTGACATATTTAACAGGCTTAAGCGAGTGGATGGAACAACAGGGTCTGATAGAAATAACAAGAAGACAAAACTTATTGAGAGCAACAAGGGGCAAGAAGATGTGGAGAACCATGATCGTCTACGTCCTGGGGGAACACGGCACATGAAGAAAGAAGCTTATCTAGAAAACTATTATGCATGTGGGGTAGTACATACTGCTGTGAACAATTTTATTTGGCATGACAAACATCAAAACTGCTGAAAGAAATAGGCTGAGTGATTCCCATTTAACTAACATTCTTAGAATAAAAACTAGTTCCATAAAAGCAGATATTGACAATATTCTAAAGAGAAAGCAATGGCAAAAATCACATTGAATTTATTTTATTTTGGATGTGTATAATTTTTTTACTGTCAATAATAAATTTTTTTTTCATATATATATATATATATATATATATATATATATATATATATATATATATATATATATATATATGTATACACAGATCTACAAATGTAAAAGAATGAAGGGTAAAATTTCCACGCTCAAAACATAAATTTAAAACAGGGCTCAATACAAAAGTAGAGCAATAGATATTTATTATGGACTGTTAGATTATAACATCATTATTTCCCGCCTGGAGAAACTTTACTTTTTAATGTTGAAATGATGTACACTTTTGTAGTGGGTATGTACATGTTCTAATGTAACAGTGCATTATATATATATATATATATATATATATATATATATATATATATATATATATATATATATATATATATATATATATATATATATGTATGTATTATGAAATGGACAAAGTCCGAAAATTATTTAAAACATTTTTATAAATAGAAAGCAATGGCAAAAATCACATTGAATTTATTTTATTTTGGATATGTATAATTTTTTTTACTGTCAATAATAAAGTATTTTTTGTTTATATATATATATATATATATATATATATATATATATATATATATATATATATATAAAAACTCTCCAAATGTAAAAGCATGAAGAGTAAAATTTCCGCGCTCAAAACATGAATTCTTAGACATGTTAACTGTCCTAGTGTATAGGCTGTGTATGCGAAAATGTAACCATTATTATGGCATAATTATTTTGTTTCTTTGATTTGTGATTTTGGAGGATAGAGATGACTATGTTTGGGACATTTTTTCGTTTGAAATATGTATGCCAATGTATCAAGTATTATGGGACTGAGCTAAGATTATATAAATTGTACCTCATTTGTCCCATTATAGAGGGTTCATTTAGATTTTGAAATATATATGCCAATGAAAAAACTATTTTGGGACGTAGGTAGTAAAATGTTTATATCGAGATTTTTTTTTTCTGAAAATACTTCTGACACAGGGGTAATAATTGCAGACTACACAGAATGTCTCCACCCTCATGCAATAGGGACTTGTTAATCTTGTGGATGAATCCTTGGTTACACAGGCAGTAACATTATACCTACCCTGCCGAGCGTTAAAACTGATGTCTATTTCTCGAAAATGACACTAACCTTTCCAATTTTCATGTTGTTGTTGTTTTTATTATTACTATTATTTTGTATCGCGCCTTCAAAGGTTAACACTTTGAAATGCGTAAGGAATGCACATGTGAAACACAGCAGTACCTGAACAAAGACTAACAGTGTTCTTGAAATTCCAGAAGAAGGGCGTGACCCGCAACGAGGCGTAAGCACTCTCTCTGTTTAGGGGTTGACAGACAAAGTTTACGAAAAGGGGTCACGGGAGTAGTAAAGCATTTGATACCAGTTTGTGTATTTTATTGGAATTTTTTAAAAAAAGACAATAACTAAAAACTACTTTTTGGAGAATCTTGGTAAATCACTCGAAACAAAGACGCTTTTCATTGATTTATTTTTTACGGCTTATGAACCCTTTGTGGGTTATTTAAAGCCGAAATTTTGGATTGTCAGAATAATTCTTTTTTTTTCTTACGAAATGAACTTTGGACAATTTTGAATGGAATTTTCTCCTTCTTTGAGAAGGATTCTTCATAATTTGAAAAAGACGATCAGTTAAAATTAATCGGCATGGAATTTATATCATTTTCAATAGTATTTGATTTAAAGAACACACGCACATACACACATACAGACATATATATATATATATATATATATATATATATATATATATATATATATAAAAATAAAAAGGAAAGAACAGTAAGATATAAAATCCGGTGTTCTTATAGATATTTTTATTTTTACACAATAGTGCTCTATGTAAATTTAAATTTACAGAGCATTAATATTATAAATTAATAGATTTAAAATATGGTTTTACCGCTACACAGTGATAACCATGTTTCAGAAATGGAAGCTAAAGCCCCTGAATTTAATTTTGTTATTAAACCAAAGACATTAGTTTCATTTCCTCATCAAGCGAATTTTGGAGTAACTTACTTTTTAAAATTTACGGTTGTTAACGGCACAGGAAAGATTCATAGTTTGAGGGTTTCCAAGGTTACCGATAAATCCATTCATCTAGACAAGGGGTGGTAGAGGGTTCAATTTTTAATTTTCGTTGTATCAGTTTACTATCTTTAAACTTTAAAATTTATTTGCTTAAATACTTGTATCTATAAAAAGAACGTTAAACATAATATAAATGTCTTTAAATAAATTGTCGGGCTATGTCCAATTCTAAAATATATGACGTCATTTGTTTACCTTTGATACGCTAGAGCAGATATGAATAGAAGAGATTCATGGAAGATTTAAGTTTAAAGATAGTAAAATCGACCTGGCTAACCAGACGCCGCTCTGTGGCCGAAAGGTTAAGGCACATCACGCGAAATGATGGCTCCGTATAGGATACAGGTTCGATTCCTGTCGGAGAGCGAAAATTTTCTATGAAAATTTCTCGGACATTCAGGCCGGTAAATGCTATTTAATACTGTTTATTATAAAACAGAGCATTTGCTTAAATACTTGTATCTATAAAAAGAACGTTAAACATAATATAAATGTCTTTAAATATATATATATATATATGACGTTTGGATCACTAACACAAAAAAGAGAATGTCTCATATCGAGAATATTGAACATCTAAAAACATAAAGTAAAAAAAATTTAATTATTTTTAATAATATGTGGAAATCTCCACCCTTTGCCTGATGACGGTCCCGAGATCCGAAACACGTGTAGCAAAATTATGGAAAATAAAGCATAATTTAAAAAAAACAAACTACATTACAACCAAAAACGTTTGCGGCTTACCTCTTCTTTTTAATAAAAATATATATATATATATATATATATATATATATATATATATATATATATATATATATATATATATATATATATATATATATATATATATATATAGGCTGCGGCAAAATGATCTGACACATTTGTATGTTTAGCAAAAGCGAAATAGAGTAAAGAACAAGAAATGTGTTTTTATTTTCGAAATGTCCATATAAAGCCATTTTGTTTCATTTCATTTTCAGTTACCAACATCAATCGGATGGGCGAGCATCCCACTTTCTTTGCGGAAAAGTTTATCAAGAACAATGAATCGGTAACGGCAACACAAAGAACGCCCCCCACCTCTGATCATCTGATTTGAACCCATGCGATTTTTTATTTACCGTGGGTATACCTGAAATCAAAGCTATACACTCATCGCCTTCGATCTATTGAATAATTAAAAGATACCATTCATCAAGTAATTGCTGACAATTCCACATGAAATGCGCAGTCAAGTTATGGACAACTTTCGTGAACGCCTTCAACAGTGTGTGGAAAATAATGGCACCTATTTGACTAAAATTCATTTTTAAAACGAAATGAAACAAAATGGCATTATATGTACGTTTTGAAAATAAAAAAAAACATTTTTCATTCTTTAATCTATTTCGCTTTTATTAAACCTACAAACGTGTCAGATCATTTCGACGTATCCTATATATATATATATATATATATATATATATATATATATATATATATATTTTAATCATATCACCCCAAGCAAGGCCGGAGGCCACTATCACGCAAGGGGTTAAAGAGGGGGTTGGAGGAAGAGCAGATAGGAGTGGCAAGGGAGGGGATGTGGAGAAAGAGAAAGAACAGTGGGTCGATCAAGGCAAGGGGGCCACAAAAGATCCGGAGCGAGAGCGGATAGGAATGAGAAATGAAAGGATGTGGAGAAGGGAAGTGGATAGATCAAGGCAACTGGAGATGACGATTGACGCTACACTTAAACCGTTGGAGATTGTATTTGTCAGGGAAACAGTAATAGGGAAGGGAGTTCCATAGGCGAGATGTTTGAGACATGAAGCTATTGGAGTAGAAGAGACGTCTACAGCTAACAGTTTCCACGGTGTAGGGGTGGGAGCGGGATGCCAGCCTGGCGGGGCGTTTAAATTCACGAGGCCTGGGGACAAGCGAACGCAACTCCTCAGAGCAATTATATACACACACACACACACACACACACACACACACACACACACACACACACACACACACACACATATATATATATATATATATATATATATATATATATATATATATGAGATAACGATATATATTTTTATATATAGAACACAATATGGGGAAAAATGTGTAACAAAGTGGAAAAAGTGTTCTTGCCCCTCATTCGTGCGCATGCGTAGTCGTACTAACAAATTTAATCCGATGAAACGCGCCACAAGAAAACTTTCTCATCATTTCCATATATATATGTATGTATGAGTTGGAGAGATTGTCCAGCATTCACTTCCATATAGGAGATTAGATATTACATAGCAGTTCAGCACTCTTTTCTTTGTTTCTAACGACATTTTCCTATCTCTTAATACTTTGCTTAGTTTATGAAAGGCATGAGGAGATTGTCCAGCATTCACAGTCATATAGGAGATTAGATATTACATAGTAATCTATCTCAGTCTGTTCATATCTATCTATCTATCTATCTATCTATCTATCTATCTATCTCATTCTTTTCATATCTATCTACCTTTCTTTCTATCTATCTATCTATCTATCTATCTATCTATCTATCTATCTCAGTCTTTTCTCTATATCTATCTTTTTTTTATCTCAGTAGATTCATTTTACTGTCTGCATCATCTCCATATCTTATATTTTTAAATAGTGTGGCCACCATTAATAAATCCTCGTAGGGCTTCCAATTATCTAAATCCGGTGAAAAAACACATCCTTGTATTACACACCCAGCTATTGTTGTGTATTCACTGAATTTATTTGCAAACTATAATTTTTTTTTAAGCGTATCACCGCTAGCAAGGCCGGAGGCCACTATCACGCAAGGGGTTATAGAAGGGTTGGAGGAAGAGCAGATAGGAATGAAAGATGAAAGAATGTGGAGAAGGGAAGTGGATAGATCAAGGCAACTGGAGATGTCGATTGACGCTACACTTAAACCGTTGGAAATTGTATTTGTCAGGGAAACAGTAATAGGGAAGGGAGTTCCACAGGCGAGATGTGCGAGACATGAAGCTATTGGAGTAGAAGAGACGTCTACATCTAACAGTTTCAACGGTGAAGGGGTGGGAACGGGATGCCAGCCTCGTAGGACGTTTAAATTCATGAGGACTAGGGACAAGCGAAAGCAGCTCCTCGGAGCAATTACCGTGAAAGTATTTGTAAAAAAGACAGAGCGAGGCAGCATCGCGTCTGTGAGAGAGCGACTGCAGACGAGATGACAGATCAAGGCCAATCACATTGCATATCCGTCTCTGGATCTTATCAAGAACCCTGAGGCAAACAGCAGGGGCCCCAGACCATATATGGCAGCAATACTCCATGCAAGGGCGAATCGTTGATTTATAGACTTGGAGGATTGATTCCGGGGAGAAAAATTTCCTGGCTCGGCACAGGGAATCAACCTTCCTTGCGGTGGATGATGCAACTGACTCGATGTATTTTTATTCTATCTCAGATCAGCGGACAGCGTGAGACCGAGCAACCGCAGAGAGGAGCTCTCGAGAAGTTGGTCTTCAGACATTCTAATGGGATGCTGGGATGGATCCTTGTGGTGGTTAATAGAGAGCAGTTTTGTTTTAGAGGCGTTAATTTCATTTTAAAATGTAACGAGACTTTCTCTCTTGAGGTCATTTAGACATTTTTGCAATTCTTCCAGTGATTCCGGATATTACTAAAATGGCTTACACCCTTCCGTTCCCATATTTCCGACCATACTTTTGAGTCCTGCTTTAGTTTTGACGAAATTATATCCTTTTGCCTT
Organism: Acanthosepion esculentum; assembly: GCA_964036315.1. Taxonomy (NCBI): domain Eukaryota; kingdom Metazoa; phylum Mollusca; class Cephalopoda; order Sepiida; family Sepiidae; genus Acanthosepion; species Acanthosepion esculentum. Next base: position 94,174,210 of record OZ038499.1, read on the forward strand.
TACCGTTCTCAAATTTAGCTTATCTATATCGCCGTGTCGTCAAATTATTGCAGTACTATCGTATAATGTTGTATCAGTTTTCCTGAATAATTTGCTCACATAGTGAGTGTTATACTGAGTCAAATGCCTTTTCATAGTAAACAAAAGCTAAACGAAATCTTTTAATCTGAAATGACTTCCAATTTGCAAATACATACGCAAATTGTAATAAATATGGCGACAAAGATGAGGACAATAGTCAGAATAATGTAAATAATGTACATAATACCTCATCTCAGAAATATAGACAGATACTAAAGGGCCGAAACGTTGTAATAAATATTTGCGACAAAGATGGGGACAATAGTCCGAATAATGTAAATAATGTACATAATACCTCATCTCAGAAATATAGACAGATACTAAAGGGCCGAAACGTTGTAATAAATATGGCAACAAAGATGAGGACAATAGTCCGAATAATGTAAATAGTGTACATAATACCTCATCTCAGAAATATAGACAGAAATTAAAAGTCATTTGAATTTAAATTTGAACAGTCAGTAAGAACAAGCTAAACCATGAATAAAAGAACTTTTTTTATTATTGAAAACAGGATTCGAGTTCTCATTTCTCGATATGACTGTTTGTTGTCATCTTTTCTTCCTTGTAAACGTGCAGCTGGATTTTTCCAGTTTTCGACGTGAACAATAATCGAGACGCAGTATGTCTTTAGCCGGTAGTTGGCAGACTGGGTGAGGGGCCCGTTGTATGTAATCCTCTAGCATGTATGAATGTTGAGTGTTGTATCGAGTGAGTTAAAAGCCACCAGTTTACTTGGGATTGATAGTGGAGTTGTTTACCGTTGCCTTCTCCACGGTGATTTTATTAGGACATCACCTCTATTTGGCTGGTCAAAAGTTCTTACGCGTTTTATAGATGTTATTTTTTCATCCAATAGATTTGCTAACAATCACTTGCAAGAAATGCGTATATATATATATATATATATATATATATATATATATATATATATATATATATATATATATATATATATGTTTCATTGAATAATATAGTCATATTGTGTTTACTTATTTTTATACTGATCTTTCCAGACGTCTAATCAGCTTCTTGATGTTAAGATGAAATTCATCAATGAAGGCGCCGTAGTTTTTTTTTTACCCCAAGTTCGTGAACATAAGGATAAAAATCGTATTAGGAAAGAGTGTTGTGGACATACAAAACCAAAATTGAGTTGTTTGGATGCAATTCTAGAAATCATGTATGGAGGAAAGATGGCGATGCCTTCAAACAAAAGAACACAGTTTCAACAGTGAAATTTGGTGATGGCAGGTTTGGGGATGTTTTTTTCTGCAAATGGTACTGGCAGCATATCAGTAACGGATGGTAGAATGAATGCCGCAGAATATCAAAATATTCTAGATGCAAATTTAATGATTTTGGTTGAAAATCTTGAACTTCCTCCTGGTTGGATCTTCCAACAAGATAATGATTCACACTGCAAAATCTATGAAGAAATGGCTTGCTAGAAATAATGTAAATATCCTGAAATGGCCAAGTCAGTCCCCAGATTTAAACACAATCTAGAATCTGTGGCGTTATTTGAAAATTCAAATCCAATCGAGAACTCCAACAGACATCTCGGATCTGAAGAGCATATGCGAAGAAGAAATGGAACAAAATACCAACTAAAATTTACAAATCATTAATTGAGAACTACAAGAAGACGTTGGTTGCTGTAGAAGTGAATAATGGCTATTCTACAAAGTATTAAATGAAGATTATATATTCTTTTTTGTATTGTACGGATACTTTTATTACCATTAAAATGGATAAATGGGATTTGTTTCTATTAAATCAATTTTTCTGTTTTCTATGCATATTTAGTTACTATGAATCTGTGTACAGTTAAGTATATGAAAAGTATGTTTGTTCATTAGTTGTAAATACAATAAATTATAAATTTGTATGTGTAGGAATATTTGTTTCCCCTCTGTATATATATATATATATATATATATATATAGTTTCCAATTATCACCTGACGATTGATAAATTTAACGATTCAAAAATGATTGGTCAATTCCATTCAGCACCTGACGATTGCAGAGTGGGGTTACGAATGAGAAAAAGAGCCGTTGATGTCTGTTGGATTTTAAATCAGCCCACTCTGAATAGATCACTGTATGAAGACCATATGTGAAGAAGAAATGAAACAAAAATACCAACTAAAATTTACAAATCATTAATTGAGAACTACAAGAAGAGGTTGGTTGCTGTAGAAGTGAATAATGGCGATTCTACAAAGTATTAAATGAAGATTATGTATTCTTTTTTGTATTGTACGAATAATTTTTTCATCCATTAAAATTGATAAATGGGATTTATTTCTATTAAATCAGTTATTTTCTGGGATTTTTTTAATGCATATTTAGTTATTATGTATCTGTATAGAGTTAAAGTATGTTTATTCATTAGATGGAATATTTGTTTCCACCCACTTATATATATATATATATATATATATATATATATATATATATATATATATAATTATGTCATTCCCAGACAGTACTGTTTCGTTGTATCACAGCTCCTCAGTGCAACTAGACATCCGATTGTTTTTACGAATGTAAACAAACGACAATCAGCCGGAGTGCTCCAATTCATTTTACTGACGAGCTTTGCATTAGCGCAGGTGGCTGTTTATTTTTTTTATATAGAATCAGCTTACCTCTCAACAGTGCTCAATTGAAATATATTTTTGAAGAGCTTAATTATGTCAGTCGCAGACAGTACTGTTTCGCTGTATCACAGTTCCTCAGTGCAACTATAATCTACAAGGCCACACATCTCTTAAACAGTCTGGGGTGAGATCCAGAGCGTTACGGTTCCAGAATTAAGAAATGGACAGAAATGGACCCTGTAATACTTTTTTGTCATACGCTAATTAAAATGTCTCAGTCGCCTTGACCTGATGTAGAGGTTAGTGGCCTAATTTTGTCGGGCATTATTACCGAATAGTGAGTTCGATCCTCACTATGTGCCTGATAGTGGTCTTGTGACAAAAAACTGTGCTAAGCTTAGTGAATAATATTTGGGTGCCTCAGTGTAATGCAATGCTTAACGAGCAAGGTTTGTTATCTGTTACAATTGAATAGTGAGTTCGTTCCTCACTATGTGACATACATGTGGCCTTGTAACAAAACTAAGCTCAGATTAATAAATATTATTTGGGTACATCAGTTTGATGCAATGGTAAACGAGCTAGTATGGTTGGCCATAACTACTGAATATTGAGTTCGTTCCTCACTATGTGCCTCATACAGGCGGCCTTGTAACAAAACTAAGCTAAAATTAATAATTATCATTTGGGTATCATTTGATGCAATGGTAAACGAGCTAGTTTAGTTGGCCATCACTACTGAGTACTGAGTTCGATCCTCACTATGTACCTCATACATGTGGCTTTCTAACAGAACTAAACTAAGATTAATAATTATTATATGGGTACCTCAGTGTGATGCAGTGGTAAACGAGGTAGTTTGGTTGGTCATCACTACTGAATATTGAGTTCGTTCCTCAGTATTTACCTCATACATGTGGCCTTGTAACAAAAATAAGGTAAGATCAATAATTATTATTTGGGTACCTCGTGTGATGTAATGGTTAACGAGCTAGTTTGGTTGGCTATTACTACTGTGATTTCGTTCCAGATTAGGTTTCCTTTATTCGTAACCGTGCACCAAGGCTCAGCTGAACATTGTAAATAACATCTCAGGTGAGTACGGATAACGTGTATATCATTACGTTTAAGTTGGAAAAATAAAGAAAAATAGGTGTCTAAAGAAAGAGAAGGAATACATTTTGTTAATGAGCATCACGGACCTGTCAGTAGGTGACTTATAAGGAGCCTTGTTTTCCTCGTCAAGCATTCTTAATTATTGTTTCCATTCTTTCTGTTATTGTTTCTTTACTTGCTGGTGTTTTAATTATTGTTGTTGTGTATGAAATTCCATCTGCCAACTTCCCTTTCGGGCCACCCGCAGTGTAAGGGGGAAAAAAAGTTCGTCCCGAAAATGTGCCTTCATGTCGGCAAATTGATTTCAACAAGGCAACTTCTAGTTCTTTTAAAATGGTTTTCAATCTGCTCGAAACGAAGAAAAGCTACACATTAGCGATAATAATAGCACCCACCCACCAAATGTGGAAGAATGAAATACTTAAAAAAAAAAAAAGAAGGATAAATGAAGAGGTGGAGGTTTTAAAAGAAATAAAGACAAAGCGGGAAAGACAGATATAACGACATGAAAGGAAGACGTTCGGCCATTTTGAATTCGTCTGTTTCGCTTTTTTATTCGGCGAAATTCCAGTTTTCTTTTCTTTAATAAAGACTTTTTTCATCTTTTTTTTTTCTGTCATTCATTCTGACTTTTTATTCGTTTCTTCTTTTTTTTTTACTTCGTTTTTCTCTTCCTCTTTTCTTCCTCAAATTTCATTTTCATTTTCTTTCTTCTTTTTCTCATTTTACTCTCAACTAATTTCTTTTCCTGTAACTCCTTCTTAAAAGTTTTCATTTGTTACTTTTTTAATCGGAATAGACATGAAGGGACTGAGATAGATAGATAGATAGATAGATAGATAGATAGATAGATAGATAGATAGATAGACAGATATGAACAGATTGTGATAGATAGATAGATAGATAGATAGATAGATAGATAGATAGATAGATAGATATGAACAGATTGTGATAGATAGATAGATATATAGATAGATAGATATGACCAGAACGACATAGATAAATAGTAACCCTATAGCCACCAAAACAGTGTTACCCCCCCCCCAGATCGCGGCTGACGTGGGCAGAGTATCGCATGTTCTTTCACGCGTTGTATGTAGAAAAAATAACCAAAATGAGATAGATATGAACAGACATAGATAGAGAGATAAATAGATAGATAGATAGATAGATATTGAATAAAATGAGATAGATAGATAGATAGATATTGAATAAAATGAGATAGATAGAGAGATAAATGGATAGATAGATAGATAGAGAGATAGAGAGATAGATAGATATTGAATAAAATGCGATAGATCGATAAATAGATATAATCAGAATGAGATAGATATGAACAGACATAGATAGATAGATAGATAGATAGATAGATAGATAGATAGATAGATAGATAGATAGAACCAGAATGAGAATCTTACTAGGTAGCTAGAAGCAGGAGGCGGCAAGCACTTCTATCTATGTACGTTTCTTCTTTTTTTTTCACTGAAGTCAAATAATGAATCTTAGAATCTCTTTTGTCTTTCCACGCGATCAAAAGAGAATTTTAACAAGTTCTTAAAGGATACTTCGTCCATCCGAATGACGATCTCCAGACTGGAATTATGGCTTGCCAAGGTGGATAAGTCGGGACTTTCGGGCCGTTTCAAGGCGTGGATTTATCAGAACGCTGTGCCCCCAAGAATTCTCTGGCCGTTGTTTAGCTACGACTTCCCAATGACATCTGTGGAGGCCATGGAAAGGAGAATTAGGGGCTACCTCCGCATATGGCTAGGGTTTCCGAGAAGTGTAAGTATTGCCACACTATATGGCAACTCAAATGCACTTCAACTCCCCTTTAAAGGGATGGTAGAGGAATTCGTAGTCTCTTAAACAAGAGAATTCCTACAGTATAGGGACTCTAAGGACCCTAAAGTAGGGAGAGCAGGCATTGACGTCTGCACTGGAAGGAAATGGAATTCAGGCAGTGAACTGGGTATTGCGGAGGAGAATTTAAGGCAAAAGGCTCTCGTGAGGACGGTGGCATCAGGTCAGGCGGGCTTGGGCTTCTTTCCTGAAACCCTAATCGAGAAAGTTAGGGGTAAACAGAGATGGTAACTAATTCAAGAGGATATGTATATATATATATATATATATATATATATATATATATATATATATATATATATATATATGCGTATATTTTGGCACTATGTCTTCATTGAGATATGTTTCGTTGAATAATTTAGACATGCTCTGTCTACTTATATTCAATTGGATCCTTTCATATTCACGGAAAATCATTTTGGTGTCGTTATTGAAGGATAAGAGAAAATCACTGTGTTGATACATATTTCTTTTATATTCCGAGTACTTTCGACATAGCACAATGTCTATGTCTTTTATATTCCGAGTACTTTCGACATAGCACAATGTCATCATCAAGGTATAATTTATTGCAATACAAATATTGTAGTGTTTATTATTGTGCTCAGCTGAAATTTAAATTTCTTACTTGTGGAGTGAAGAACGCTGAGTCAGTGCATGGTCGCTGACACCGTTTAAGGGGAGGTAACTAAGTATGATTGTGGAGAGATTTTTTATGAAATAAGTAGTAAAAAAACAAACTTAATTACATTTGTTTTCATTCAAGCATATTTGCTTAAATAATTTAGACGTATTATGTATAGTTATTTTAGTTTTAATCCTTTCAGGTCCACGAATTAATTTCTTGGTGGCTGTACGAAATAGATTAAGAAAAATTCCAAAATATTTTTTCAGATAGTTTTTATTTTCCCAAGTACTTTCAATATCATCTGAGACCATCTTCAGGGGTTGCATATCTATGAATGTGTTATATATATATATATATATATATATATATATATATATATATATATATATATATATATATATATATATGAAAATTCTTGAAGCTATATACATAAAACAGTTGAAACCTAACCTGAACAAAATAAACTATGAAATCTCCACAAATATTCTTAAATACCTATAATTGGTAACAGAAGCCATTGGTTTATACCAACGGCTTCCCATGCTTAATACTTCTTGTTTTCACTCTCGCGTGATCATGTGTGACGTCATGAGCTGCGGCGCGATTTTCGTTTCAAGCGTCTCATATGCACGAGTTTGTCGTTGTAAATCTTCCATGAAAACAGAAACAGACTATCATCACTGTTTTGTCTGTATATTGCTTAATATATTGTAATGTAATTCCCATCTTTGATAGTGGGTTATGTAAGCCGAAAGCTTAGATAGGATTAAAAAATATGTATCAATATTGTGATTTTCTTTCTTCTTTTAATGATAATGTTATTAAGCTTATCAGACGGTATGAAAAGAATTTACATAAAATAAATAGACAACACTTGTCTATATTATTTAATGAAACATCCATCAATGAAATATGCTGCCTAAATACACACACACAATATATATATATATATATATATATATATATATATTTTAGTCATCTGGAGGTAATTTCAGTTTAAAGTGATAAATTAATTTAAATTTAAATATACTACTCTTTAACTATCAATATTGACAGTAAAATGTTAAAATTAAAAATATTTGTTTTGATATTTAAACACTTAGGTCATCACCTAACGTTAAACATTAACTGTGAAATTTAAGGAAAAATTTAAATAGATATAAATATAAATATGTGTAAAGATTTGAAAATATATGTGTAAGTATTGATATATGAATATACATTGGTACCTGTGTATATCGATACATGTGTATGTGCCTATGTGTGTAATTGCACATGTAAATGAAAGTATGTATATGTGAGATTTACATAAGTGTATGTGTGGTATATATATGTATATGATAAAACAAAATCTTTAATATTGCCTTCAAATATTACTCCATCTTAATTTAAAACCTAAACTTTAAGTAAAAAAGATTACCCATCTAAAAATAGTCACAAATTACATTCATGAATTAGATTCAAACTGATAGAGGTGTTACCGTAACAATCATTTACAATATTAAAAGATTACTATCAGTAAATTTTTATACTTTAAATAAATTTCTTTTAATGTACTTTCTATGAATGTGTTTTTAAATATACTATTTAACTCATATTAAATCCCTAAATTATTTGTAAAAGAGTTAATATTTAAAGTGCTAGCAAACTTCAAATTAATTTCTTCGGTGATTTAAAAAAATTAAATTACTATCAAACATTAAAATCCCTTTCTTTACATAAATTGCTAAAAATTACCACTCCTCCTCTCTTCGTAAAGCCTAATTACAGCTTCTTTCTCTTTACTTCCCCATTCTTTCTTTCTTTCTTTTTTTCTTTTTATTTTCTCTCTCTTCTCTTCCTTCCCTTTCAATATATCATTTCCGTTAAGTTAACCGATTAAATAGGTTAATGTCTGGTCCCTCCTCCCCTAATACTAAGTATGATCGATAGAAATATTAAAATAAACCCTCTCTAAACTCAATCATGTCTATCATACCACTCCCCACTGCCCTTTCTGTTAAATTACATAAACTTAATGCTACCCGTCAAAAGTGTAAATGTTCATTTCATTTTTCTTTTCACCTTTTGGAAGTGTAGTCTGATGATCCAGCGTCCTTTAAAAGGTGAAATAAATTATTATTAAAAGGTGAAATAAATTATTACATGGAGCCTTAAAGTGGTCTGTTTTTCTTTAAATTATTAGCTTTGAATTTACATTGAGCTCTCAGGATTTCATCCTCCTTGGGACTACCTATACGGATTACCAATTTTTTCGTAACTTAAATATATATATATATATATATATATATATATATATATATATATATATATATATATATATATATATAGGAGTATATTTTCTTTCAATTTATTTTAGTTTTAATCCTTACAGGTCCACGAATTAATTTCTTGGTGGCTGTAGAAAATTGATAAAAAATTGAAGCAAACATTCGAACTACATAATAGACATTCATTGTCTGTTATACTTAATAATATATGTTTAAATATATATATATATATATATATATATATATATATATATGTGTGTGTGTGTGTGTGTGTGTGTGTGTGTGTGTGTGTGTGTGTGTGTGTGTGTGTGTGTGATCTTCAAGAAAGGGATTATATTTTATTCATAAAAAAGGGATACAAAAGTGTTACAGCTATTAAAATTGTAGGTACCTTTGGGCATCTTCAGAAAAAATAATATCGTCGGCAAATAAAACTAAGTGGTTGAAAAGTAAAATTATTTTCAACAAATGGATATGGAAAGACTGAAAAAAATAGATAGATAGATAGATAAATAGATAGATAGATAGATAGATAGATATGCAAAGAATGAGATAGATATGTAAAAACTGAGATAGATAGATAGATAGATAGATATAAAAGTACTGACATAGATAGATAGATAGATAGATAGATAGATAGATAGATAGATATAAAAGTACTGACATAGATAGATAGATAGATAGATAGATAGATAGATAGATATGAAAATACTGAGATAGATAGATAGACAGACAGACATGCAAAGACTGAGACAGATAGAATTTCAGTAAATAGAGAAAAAATTTACCGATAAAATGGCCGATAAAATTTGTAATAATTGACCGTTTTTCACTCGTTCTCCTGATGCTAATAGACGTTTTCCTTTTTTAAAAGAAGCCTAAGACAAATAAACTTTTGCCAGTTTCAAATTCTGGTGTTTCTCTTTCTAATCAAGCAGTTTTAGTGGCAAACTAAACATCTTGACGAATGAAAGGCTCGCCATTCTGCCAACTTTTTCCTTTTTCTTGCATTTCGTAGTCGATGCGGCTGTTGGTGGTGGAGGTGGTGGTGGTGGTGGGAGCGGAACTCACTAAAATACTCGTTGCACTGAGACACCTTATTTCAATGCTTGGAAAAATGAGGAAATTCGGAGAAAGAATTTTCTAGTACACGTGAGCACATTAGAAATTTGTAAGACTGGAATAGCAGCTATGCTCTACAGTCATGTAAGCAATGTTTACTTTAAATCTATCTATCTATCTATCTATCTATCTATCTCAGTTCATATCTATCTATCTATCTATCTATCTATCTATCTATCTATCTATCTATCTATCTTAGCCCAGTTTATTATCTAGCTAACTAGTTCAGCCTGTTCATTATCTCTCTCTCTGTTTCGGACTGTTCATTATCTATCTATCTATCTATCTATCTATCTATCTATCTATCTATCTATCTATCTATCTATCTCAGTCCTTTTCATATCTATCTATCTATCTATCTATCTATCTATCTATCTTAGCCCAGTTCATTATCTAGCTAACTACTTCAGCCTGTTCATTATCTCTCTGTCTCTCTCGGACTGTTTATTATCTATCTATCTATCTATCTATCTATCTATCTATCTATCTATCTATACCAGGCCTGTCAAACATGCGACTAAAATCTGCGACTGGGAGCGGACATGTGGTGACCTAAATTACTACTAAATAACAATTACTAAGAACATTCTTAGCATGGATTTTGTGAGAGAATGTCCAGTAATTAGTTAATTAACAACTATATATAAAAGTATGAAGCATCATAAAATTGACTTATTTCCATAAATGCAAAGACAGAACAAAAATACCATGAAATAACTAAATGCACAAAAATCACTTAATTCACCTTAAATTAGACATTTTTAGATAATATTGCGAAAATAATGAGTTAATTTTTTATGCTTATTACAGAATATATAATTGTATAATACAATGAGAAAGCAATTTCAGCCATTTTACAAATTTGTGTATCAATAAAGTCTGATAAAACTTTACAAAAGATGTGAACTTCAGAGAAACAATCAATTTGATAATCTTTACAAGATTTATTGTGATTTTTGTTACAGGTGGAAAGTCGGCTCCCTGTGCCGCGCCAGGAAAATTTTCTCCCCTGAATCGATCCTTCAAATCTACAAATCAACTATTCGCCCTTCGATGTAGTATTGCTGCCATATATGGTCTGCAGCCCCTTCTGTTTGTCTCAAGGTCCGTGATAGAATCCAGAGACGGATATGCAACGTAATTGGCCCTGATCTGGCATCTCGTCTGCAGTCGCTCTCTCTCTCTCACAGACGCGCCGTCGCCTACCTCTGTCTTTTTTTACAAATACTTTCACGGTAATTGCTCCGATGAGCTGCTTTCGCTGGTTCCCAGACTTCATGAATTTAAGCGTCCTACGAGGCTGGCATCTCGCTCCCACCCTTTCACTGTTGAAACCGTTAAATGTAGCCGTCTCTTCAACTCCAAATAGCTTCATATCTCGCACCTCTCGCCTGTGGAACTCCCTTCCTTATTCCTGTTTCCCTGACAACTATAATCTCCAAGTATTCAAATATAATGTCAATCGACATCTCCAGTTGCCTTGATCTATCCACTATCCTTCTCCTCATCCTTTCCACTATCATTCCTATCTGCTCTTGCTCCAAATCTTCTGTAACCCCTTGCCTTGATCTATCCACTATCCTTCTCCACATCCTTTCCTCTATTACTCCTATCTGCTCTCGCTCCAAATCTTCTGTAACCCCTTGCCTTGATCTATCCACTATCCTTCTCCACATCCTTTCCGCTATCACTCCTATCTGCTCTTGCTCCTAATCTTCTGTAGCCCCTTGCCTTGATCTATCCACTATCCTTCTTCACATCCTTTCCTCTATCACTCCTATCTGCTATCGCTCCAAATCTTCTGTAACCCCTTGCGTGCTAATGGCTTCCTGCCTTGCTTGGGGTGAAATGCTTTTAAAAAAAAGTACAATTTGTTTCACGGAAGATGAAGAAAATCTTTATTTCGCTATGATACAATAATGGATATTGCCAGTACACATAGTTTTAAAAATTAAAATCAATTTACATTAACAAGAACACAAAATTGATTAACAGGATAGTTTGGGGAGTTAACCAATTAAATGTATGCAAAAATAGAGAAAATAAAAAATATCTGGCCTCCGTGTCATATCCAGGGGAATTTTTAAATTACCACAATTTATTTGTTTAAAAAATGTTCATATTCCTGAAAATAAAAAACTAATATTATTAAATATTTCCTCTTCTGTGGGACGTTTTTTTTCTTGTTACATAGCCTGCTATAGACAAAAGTGACATTTTAACATTTTTAAGAATCCTAGTTTCAAGGTTTGGTAAATTATCAAATGTTTGGCATCCCATTTTATCCAGGAAATGTCCCCGTTTTGTGTAATTATAGCCTGGATCAAAGTTGTATTCGATGATTTCAGCATTTAATTTAAGAAACAGTTTTAGTTATTTTCAATATTCAAATTTTTCAATAGAATTTTGAACAGTTATTCAGAACTTTCAAGGACGCATCGCCTAGTGAATAAAAACGTTGGTGGTTGGATCTAACGACTTGACCCAAAGAGTTGTGAGTTCAATACCTGGCTACTGCAGTGGTGAACAAATACATAGAGAGCTGAGTTAAAGGGAGATAACTGAGACATCCGGAAGAGGCGTGGCACGTGGAACTAGAACAATCTGGCCCTTTCGGACGAAATAAAGGGTTCTTTTCGGAATTCCAATCATCTGAAGAAGGCCGGAGAGTACAACGGCCGAAACGTCGTGAATATAGCAATACAGATGAGGACAACTTGACACAAAGAGTTGTGAGTTCAATACCTGGCTACTGCAGTGGTGAACAAATACACGGAGAATTGAGTTAAAGGGAGATAACTGAGACATCTGGAAGAGGCGTGGCACGTGGAACTATAAAAATCTGTCCCTGTGGACGAAATAAAAGGTTCTGTTCGGAATTCCAATCACCTGAAGAAGGCCGGAGAGTACAATGGCCGAAACGACATGAATATAGCAATAAAGATGAAGACATCTATCTTAGCTATGTAAATAATGTAAAAAAAACTTTAAAAAACTCCAGGAGAGTCGAGTTAAAGGGAGATAACTAAGACATCCGGAAGAAGTGTGACATGTGGAACTAGGACAATCTGCTCCGTCACTGGGTCCTGACACTGGATCTAACTAACGTCTTTATCCACTGTGCCATGTGTCCTCAAGGAATATGGATAAAGACGTTGGTTAGATCCAGTGACAGGACCCAAAGAGTGTGAGTTCAATACCCGGTAAAGGCGGTGTAGAACTTGGAGAGGGGAATTAACAGGAGATAACTGATAAGTGACATCCATTAAACATGGCACGTGAAACTCGAACAGTCTACTCCAGTAAGCGAAATTCAATTCGACATTCCAACCATCTGAAGTAGGCCGGAGCGTACAACGGCCGAAACGTTGTAATAAATATGGCGACAAAGATGAGGACAATAGTCCGAATAATGTAAATAGTGTACATAATACCTCATCTCAGAAATATAGACAGATACTAAAGGGCGGAACCGTTGTAATAAATATGGCGTCAAAGATGAGGACAATAGTCCGAATAATGTAAATAGGATTTGGGTAAACTGCTACATCAGTTCGTTTCGACAGCTTAATAAACTGAGTTTTTCATATTCCAAAAGACCCTTTAAAAGTTCTCATTTTGCTTTCATCGTTTTACCTTCAGAATAAAAAATGATTCAGTAGCAATTCAATTATTCAGAATATCTTTTAAAATAGTGGCCATAATCAAGAAGTAATTACAACTCATTTTTAGCTATCAGAAGCTTATTAAAAACAAGTTTTCGAAAATTTTAATTAAACTATTGAAAAAATCAACAAACTAGATGAATAGCTGATTGTTTGATGTATAACATGTAACTGATGAGACAAAATTCTATTGATCAGTATTCTGATACAATCTTTCAAAAATGAGCAGTTTGTCCTTTTCTAGAAACTGTGTCAACTCATCATTTTGCACAGAAGCTGTTTTGTTTGTCGGTTTGGGTTGAAGTAATACACTTATGGCAAATAATCAAATATTGATGGTGGATTTCTGGGTTGTACTTTACTTGTAATAACCACTGTTTCATAATCAGATGGAAAATGCCTTTCACAACCAAAGGTGTTTGGTTTGTCAGGGGTTTTGTCTTGAGGTATTGCCTTTAATCATCGTTATCGCTCATTTTAGTTTTGGGGAAGACAAAATACACAAACCTTATTTTGTTAATCATAGTTACCAAGACAAACATTTTGAGAAAGATTTTGGGGTACTAAAACCGACAAAAACTTCTGCTTCTGTGCAAAATGATGAGTTGGCACAGTTTCTAGAAAAGGAGAAACTCCTCATTTTTGAGTTACACACTATAAATCAAACAATCAGCTATTCATCCAGTTTGTTGATTTTTTCTATAGTTTATTTTTTAATCATAGTTACCAAGACAAACATTTTGAGAAATATTTTGGGGTAGTAAAATTTTAACAATATTAACTTAAACTATTATTTTGTAAAAATTACATAGTGCTTCTGAAAATGTATGAACCTAAGGTCTGGGTGCGGTTAGGATTCAGAATTAAGAATTTTAAAGTTTGTATGAACGTGGGAATTTGTCATCTTATGTTACATTCCGTTGTCTTTAAGGAATTACCTGATTCCAAAGGAACTCCAAATTCTATCTCTCTAAGCCTGTTCATATCTATCTATCTAGCTAGCTAGTTAACTAGCTCAGCCCGTTCAGTTATCTCTCTATCTATCAGCTTGTTCATTATCTATCTATCTATCTATCTATCTATCTATCTATCTATCTATCTCGTTTTATTCATTATCTATCTATCTATCTATCTATCTATCTATCTATCTATCTATCTATCTATCTATCTCGTTTTATCCATTATCTATCTATCTATCTATCTATCTATCTATCTATCTATCTATCTTGTTGTATTCATTATCTATCTATCTATATATCTATCTATCTCGTTTTATTCATTATCTATCTATCTATCTATCTATCTATCTATCTATCTCGTTTTATTCATTATCTATCTATCTATCTATCTATCTATCTATCTATCTATCTATCTCGTTTTATCCATTATCTATCTATCTATCTATCTATCTATCTATCTATCTTGTTTTATTCATTATCTATCTATCTATCTATCTATCTATCTATCTATCTATCTCGTTTTATCCATTATCTATCTATCTATCTATCTATCTATCTATCTTGTTTTATTCATTATCTATCTATCTATCTATCTATCTATATATCTATCTCGTTTTATCCATTATCTATCTATCTATCTATCTCGTTTTATCCATTATCTATCTATCTATCTATCTATCTATCTATCTATCTATCTCGTTTTATCCATTATCTATCTATCTATCTATCTATCTATCTATCTATCTTGTTTTATTCATTATCTATCTATCTATCTATCTATCTATCTATCTATCTATCTCGTTTTATTCATTATCTATCTATCTATCTATCTATCTCGTTTTATCCATTATCTATCTATCTATCTATCTATCTATCTATCTATCTATCTTGTTTTATTAATTATCTATCTATCTATCTATATATCTATCTATCTCGTTTTATTCATTATCTATCTATCTATCTATCTATCTATCTATCTATCTATCTATCTATCTGTCTAAATGTTTTAAACAATCGCAATAGTTAATATATGCAAAGGAATCACTGAATGCAATTCCCCTAATTAGTTACACAGAAACTACAACAGATACAGGGATCACAATAACATCGTTAGATAGAGTAAGTTTTCAGTTATAACACACACTTTTTCGACACCTTCAACACCATTGGTAACACCACTTTCCTTTCTAGTAATGATTCCCTGTATGGGAACTACAACAATTCCATGGAACACAATAACACCGTGGTATTTACTCTGTCCCCCCACGAGATGTGACACAAGGTCTATTTTTAGGTGGGGGCCCGAGCCCGGGACAGGAACAAAAATTCCCCTCA
Organism: Acanthosepion esculentum; assembly: GCA_964036315.1. Lineage (NCBI taxonomy): Eukaryota > Metazoa > Mollusca > Cephalopoda > Sepiida > Sepiidae > Acanthosepion > Acanthosepion esculentum. The sequence goes on from OZ038499.1 coordinate 94,189,857, forward strand.
GACCCCGAAACCGTCGGTTGCGCTGGCCTAGGTGCGAGCACCGATCCCTCTCTCTCTCTCTCTCTCTGGTGCAGCTGTTCCCCAGAGCTGGGTACCTCTTCAACATTATTTTCCTCAGTTGTCCCTCTATCCTTTGACAGAGAAGCCCCTGAACGCACGCTGTCCAAAAACAGAGACGCAACTGAGAGATGATAAGTAGACGTGAAATTACTCAAAAAGAATAATTTACACAATACCACCGTTATATTTAACGGCACCACACGTGGGTCGTATGTGGCACAAGGACGAGTTTATCGTGGGTTTACCGAGCCCGTAGGCTCGGCCAAAAATATTCCCTTTGAACCCGTATAAACAGGTTCAGGGTCAGTCTACCTCCCCGGAAAAAAAAACTTTGCCCTTCAGCAAAACCTCGTCCGGGTTCCTCTCTGCCGAGGCAGAGAGTTTGACCGTCGAACGGGCTATGGCACCGTTCCCCAAGTTTCAGAGCCGTTATATTTAACGGCACCCCACGTAAGTTGTATGTGGCACAAGGCCGAGTTTACCATGGGTTATTCGAGCCCGTAGGCTCGGCTAAAAATATTCCTTTAGAACCCGCATAAACGGGTTCAGGGCCTGTCTACCTCCTCGGACGAAACTTTGTCCTTCGACAAAGCCTCGTCTGGGTTCCTCTCCGTCAAGGCGGAAAGTTTGACAGTTATGAACGGTTTGGCACCGCTCACAATAACACCGTAGGATAGAGCAAGACTTCAGCTGCAAAACACTATTTTCTCACACAGTTACCACCGTTGCTTACTGCACTTTCTCCAGCGATGAACAAAATACCTTAACTTCTTGCTTTAATATATTTGCAATCCATTTATGTCACTGTTGATTCCACACTGTGATAATAGAAGATCTGCCAGTAGTGGTGAAATGTTGTAAGAGCCAGGGCGCAAATTTACTGCAGATGGTCTTGCAATCAAGGCACTCTCTAGACATTGTAGTGAATTATTTTCTCCTTTGATCAGAGTAGCATTTTTTTATGTCAAACTTGTGGTCAGTCCCGTTACGGTGGGCAAAACAAATAAACCTTAAATAAAACAACAAATGAAGAATAATTTGACTAAAAGAAAAATATCACTTGATTTACCCCCACTTTTAATTTAGAGGTCACATATAAAATAGGGAAATATTTTTCAAATTGCTTAATAAACACCACCCCCAAATTACGCAAATTCTTTAATAAAAACAGTTAAATTAAGCTACAGCTTTACTAGTAATTTAGAAACCACAATAAAAAGACATGCAGGCGTCTAAGAAGATATTTCCCCAATTACTACAAAAATGAATCTATTCAAGTAAGTTAAGTGCTTTCTGAATTCTGTTGAGGTTTCTTTCAGACTCAATTAAATTACTTAATTATAATTATCAAATCCTCCTTACAATTTCTATCATATGTATATCATTGCTTGATCCGGCTACTAATGCTTCAGTTTGAGCGGCTTGGTGATAGTAGTCGTGGCTCCGGGTGGCACAGTCCTATGGTTACAGAGAACTTCAGTTGAGTTCCACCACGGAATATGTGAGCGAGCGGCGCTATATTGAGTCTGATTTTATATCTCTTCGTCACCGAGGCCTGTTGGAACAGTTGGTATGTTGTTTGCTTGACAACCTAACTCTCAGGGTTTCAATGCTCGGTAGCGGATTCGCACTGCTGATGAGTACCAAATATAGGACGAAACGGCCGTCCAGTGCTTTCTGCATTCTGTTGAGGTTTCTTTCAGACTCAATGAATTATTTAATTAAAAATACATTCATATAGTAAAAATACAAGCAGTACATTTTTATACAGAAAATTTACCAACAATAGATATTTATAGTAAAATTACCAAGAATACGTACATACTAACAAAATGTAGCGACTACACCCAAATGCGTTTAAAATACTACCAAACAACTAACACGAAAGAACTCTTCCAAGACAATAATCCATGTAGTCTATAATTCCTTAACACAAAATGTATTCCAAAATATAACTCCAACAAAACTCCAACATAAAACACACCTATCACTGCCTCTAGTAATTGTGTCTACACAAACATGTATATAGACAAAAGCTGAGTATTATCTACCATGTATTCAATTGTGAAAGCAGAATAACATATATATTTATTGCTTTAAACCTCCGAAGAAAATTAAATTTCGGCATCAAATGACCCATAAGGTGTTGTTATGCCGTTAAACAAACAAAACATACAAACTTTCCTGGTAAAAACACCAGCATCTGCCACTTTATCGGTGGTGGATTTGTGGAGAGGGTGGATGAAATTAAGTTAGTAGGCACATGCATTGTTACTTGTGGGTTATTTTTTCTTCCCGTGGTATGGTTTTCGGGCACTTTTCAAAGGTGCCGCACGTTGGGATCTTGAAAAGTGAACGTTCTAACCCTCGACCCGTCGTACAATAGAGCAATTACTTCCAAGTTCCTATGAAAATTAAATTTTGATATTAAATGACCCATGATGGTGCTGATGTGTCGTTAAACAGACAAATCAATCAATCATGCCCCCGGGGCTCAAAACTTGAACTTCCTATCTACAGTTAGTCTTTTGGGACAATCCTTGAAAAAAAATATATACAAAATTTTTCAACTCTCTTGTGATTTGGAAACTGTATTACATAGTTGTTGGAAGCAGATCCAGATATAAATTGACTGGGGAAGTTGTATTTGTATATAAATAGTAGGTAAAAGTGATATCTACTAGTGGTTAGGGAATTAAAGTAAAAACAAAAAAGAAAATGATAGAGAGAGAGAGGGGGGGGGGAGGACGAAGAAAAAGAGAGAGAAAGAGAAAAAGAGAGAAAGGTTTAAACCTTCAAAAGAAAAATGAAAATAAAGCAACAACAACAAAAAAGTTCCCTTCTTAGATAAAGGAAATCCACTTTCTTCATTCACTCCCTTCAGAAAATGGAGTGTACACAAACTAAAAACAGACCGACTTTCAACGCAGACGACATTGTCGGCCATCTTATCTAAAGATTAGCGTCGTCAACACTTTGACGAATCTAACCCAATAAAAACTGACTCAGCAGATTTTATTTTTCTAAAATTCTTCAATTCCGCTATGATTGTCATCGTTATTATTATTATTATTATTATTATTATTATTATTATTATTATTATTATTATTATTCCATTTGAGTATTCCCATCCGTGCTAACTAATGTCTTGGGGAACAAGTGACAGTAAGCAGTCTCGATATTCCAGAGTAACATCAATATTTTTAATAGCGCTGTCATCAGGATAACTCAAACACTTTCCCTAATTTTCAGTTCTACCAGTTCTCTCTCTCTTTGAAACTATTCCCTAGTGCTCTCATGACAATTGGTACGACTGTAAATTTCATGTTCCACAATTTCCTCAGTTCTCTAACAAGGACGAGATACTTAGCTATAATTTCAGTTTATTTCATATGTATGTGATTATTATTATTATTATTATTATTATTATTATTATTATTATTATTATTAATAATAATAATATTATTATTATTAATATTATTAATATTATTAATATTATTATTATTAATATTATTATTAATATTATTATTATTAATAATAATATTATTATCATTATTATTATTAATAATATTAATATTATTAATATTATTATTAATATTATTATTAATATTATTATTATTATTATTATTAATATTATTATTATTAATATTATTATTATTATTAATATTAATGTTATTATTATTATTATTATTATTATTATTATTATTATTATTATTATTATTTGGTAATCTCTCCGATGTTTTGATCAGGTGATGATGATCATATGTCAGCAACCCAACACTTTACGATCACCGAAGTTAAACAACGTCAAGACTGGTCAGTAACTAGATGGGTGACCGTTTAGGTATACTAAGTGCTTGGATGTGCGGGTGATGTAATGGATAATGGCTCGGAATTGTTCCACTTCTCGTTTGGTTCCTTATAGTCATTTATGCGCAAATACGAATCTCTTCTCCCCAGCTATGGGTTAATCAGTAAAACTTGTATCATTAAAACCATTATTATCTCCAAAAAATAAAATTAATTAAAAAAAAAAAATGCGTACAAAATATTTAAGTTTCGGTATTAAATAACCCATAGTGGTGTTGATATGCCGCTAAACAAAATCAACCAACCATAATCCAAATATTTAGATTTCGGCATTAAATAACCCATAGTGGTGTTGATATGCCGCTAAACAAAATCAACCAACCATAATCCAAATATTTAGATTTCGGCATTAAATAACCCATAGAGGTGTTGATATGCCGCTTATCAAAATCAAGCAACCAAAATCCAAATATTTAGATTTCGGCATTAAATAACCCATAGAGATGTTGATATGCCGCTTATCAAAATCAAGCAACCAAAATCCAAATATTTAGATTTCGGCATTAAATAACCCATAGAGGTGTTGATATGCAAAAACAAAAACAACCAGGCGACCAACCAATGTGGTAGGCGGCTGGGGGGGGGGGGGCGTCGATGGTTGCGCCAGCAATATCAAGTCACTGATGGTCTTGTTGCTCACGCAAGATCATGCGTTCTCTCCCAGAAACTAAGGTCCGCTCTGTTGCAGTATGACTCAAAGGGGAACGTCTTTGTATCTTGAAGAAACACAAATGTACCTGAGCTGGCGTCTCTCAACAGGCATTGGCTAGCAGCCCGAGCAGACGGGTGTGTTCATAAATGAGTGACTGGTCGTAATTGTTATTATTATTATTATTATTATTATTATTAATATTATTATTATTATTATTATTATTATTATGAACGAAATTCCGAATTATGCTTTTTCTAAGCATACATTGCTGGATTATAGTATCGTCACGGTGGAGTAATGGATAGCGGCTCGAATACATTATATTCACTTACGTGAAAGGCATGAATACTCATCTCCTACTAGCTATGAGTAAATAGCAGGACTAACCCTTGGGAAAAGTATGAATCCTTTTCTTCTCCCCTCATCTATAGCCTTGGATGGCAACTGGATTACTGCGAAAAAGAAATAGCAAACTACTGCGGGAAAAAAAATCTGCCTCGTCAATCATGTATCGAAAGATACATGATCGCTTAATGATGCATCACGCATGACACATGACTGACCAACCGTTGGGAAAGGTATGAATTATCTCCCCCCCCCCCGAATTATGGTTAAATAGCAGGACAGGCTGGGTTCTATAGCCTTGGATGGCAACTGGTCTACCACAGAAAAAAATGGCAATCTACTGTGGGAAAAAATCTGCCTCGTCAGTCATGTATCGAAAGATACATGATCGCCTAAGCTTGTACCACACATGGCACATAACTGACTGATATTTACTTACGCGCTAATACCAGTGGGAAAGGTATGAAGCCTCTTCTCCCCCCGCCCAGTTATGGTAATATTCGCAGTCATTATTTTTCTGTCTCTCTCACCTCATCCTCTTCCCTTTTCTTTCTCTCTCTCTTCTTCTTCCCTTTCCTACACTTTTTCTTTTCTATCACACACACACACACACACACACACTATTACATTTCTCCTTCGATTCGTTCTAATTTCAATTATTTTAAGACATTTTTACGTTTATACATTCTTTTCATAGATAAAAAAATGTCTGAAAATAATTGTCGGACTTTGTCCATTTCATAATGTGTGACGTCATTTGTTTACATTTGGATACGCTTTGAGCAGATATGAATGTACGTGAAAGAATCATGGAAGATTGTAGTTTAAAAACAGTAAAATCGACTTTGCTAATCGAACGATCCCCTGTGGCTCGATCGGTTAAGACACGTCAGGCTAAATGACGATTCTGTATAGGATACAGGTTCGATTCCTGTCGGAGAACGAATATTTTCTATGAAAATTTCCCGGACATTCAGGCCGGTAAATGTTGTTTAATACTGTTTATTATAAAAACAGCGCATTTACATTAAATATTTGTATCTATAAAAAGAATATATAACATAAAAATGTCTTAAAATAATTGTCGGACTTTGTCCATTTCATAATATATATATTTCGTTAAAAAAGAATGTATAAACATAAAAATGTCTTAAAAATAGTTGTCGGACTTTGCCCATTTCATAATAATAATAATAATAATATATATATATATATATATATATATATATATATATATATATATTTCGTGCAATGATCGGTATCAGTTCACAGTCATTATTTCTGTCTCTCTCACCTCATCCTCTTCGCTTTTCTTTTTCTCTCTCTTCTTCCCTTTCCTACACTTTTTCTTTTCTATCACACACACACACACACACACACACACACACACACACACACACAATTACATTTCTCGTTCGATTCGTTCTAAGTTCAGAGCGACCTCTTTCTGCTTGCTTCTCTCATGTCTTTGCCGGGGCGAGTGGCTGCGTGATGTCAATGTCAGTTGATATTGGTGTCTGGTTAAAATCTTCAGTGGGATTGTCACTGAAAAAAATTTCTGAATCAGCTTAAAGTCTCCAAGCTAAATTCCTCGACGTCATCTCTTGTTAATAATCAACCCACGTCAGAGTCGAACCGGCGAACAAGGAACTCTAAAAGTAACAGGAAGTTGGTTATAAAACGCACAGATAAAAATTAATAAAATAAATGAAAGTATGTCAAATAAGGAGCCTTAAAATAGGGTTAAATAAAATAATTCTTTACATTATATACAATTTTTTTTATTATTATCACAACGTTTCGACCCTTGTGTCCTCCGGCCTTCTTCAGGTATGTACCCATCTGGGTAATCTTCATTGACTTTCCAAATGAACCTGATTTTCATCTTGGAAATATTGATGGTTTTATTATTTGAGTTTATAAATATTTACTTTCAGGTTCCCAATAGGCGTGGTTGCGGGTCATTTTTTGGGGTGTGGGGGAATTTCGACTGTTCCCCAGCTTATTAATAACAGCACCTTCAATGATTTCGCAGTTTTTGATGCTTTAAATGATTTTCCGATTCCAAATGTCGTCAAAACATTCCTCGACAAAAATTCGATCTCCACAAAATGACAGCATATCTTTTATGAGGAACAAAATAATATTTAGTTCGGGAATAGGTAAAAACTCCTTGTGGTTCCTATTTTTCTAAAGAGTTCCTGTTCTATACAGAGTATTCTCAGCATCTTTCCGTAATGCCACGTTTCTGTTGCCTCAGGTCTCGTCTCCATCTGTGTGGAGATTGCCCAGCATTCACTGCGATATAGGAGATTAGATATTACGTGTTACATTTGTTTGTTACTGCTCAATACAATACATTACGTTTTTTGGCAAAGTTCAAAGATGATTACACACGCATTCACAGTGTCTATAGACGCCAAGTTAGTGAAGAAGATTTGCTCACTCTCGTAGAAAATGAGGGTTCCTGTTTAGAGTTCGTATTGTAGGTTCGAGTAAGAAAAAAAAATCTGTAAGTGATAGCAGTAGGAGTGACTTACTGGTTGTTGAAGTCGAAATATTTTGGCTTCCCGGTTATCTACGCCAGGTGTATCAATCTGGCGGCTCGCATACGGCCTTTACCTGTATCTTGACGGCCCTCACAAAGCTTTCTATAGCCGTGGTATATCGAGAATGTTGTCTATGTTGGTTATGCAAATTATTAAAAACAATGAGATTTTTTTTTCAATTGGTATGATTAGAATGTTAATTCTATCTGAATGATTTTTTTTGTTTTCGAATTTCAGAGACTATTTTTAACTTCCGGTTAATCATGTGATTATTCGTGACAACTAAAAGAACACATTTAAAGTGAAAACTTTCGTAATTTTGTAATAGTTTGCTTTAAAATGTCGAATTCTACTCCATCTCGTAAAGAGAAATTTATCTGAAGAAGGACGTGTGTTTCAAGAAAAGTTGGGATTATAGTATTTTTGTACTTTAATGGAAAGATAAACTGTTTGATTTGCAACCAGTGCATTGCGATGCCAAAAGAATATAATGTCAAAAGACATTATGAAACAAACCCTCGATCTTATGATAAATAGGAAGGAGATATGCGTGTTTCAAAAGTGAAGGAATTCAAGGTCAAGTTAAGACAGCAACAGAGTTGCTTTACAAAAATTCAGAAAGGCAACGTTAGTTCTGTTATTGCAAGCTTTGAACTCTGCAAAAATGGTCGCCATCAGTGGAAAACCTTACAGTGAAGGAATATTCACAAAGCGATGTCTTGTAAAAACAGCTGAAATTGTATGTCCAGAGAAGTTGCACTTATTCCAAGACATTTCATTAAGAACTGTTGTATGGATTGATGAAATGGCAGGTGATTTGAGTTGACAGTTGAAGACTTTATCATCAAGTTTTGAACATTTTTCTATTGCTCTGGATGAGATTGTTGACATAGCTGGAATAGCACAGCTCGCCGTTTTCATCAGGGCTTTTGACAATGAATTTCAAATTGATGAAGAACTAATTGAACTGATCCCAATGCATAATACAACAAGACCGGACATTTTTGAAAAAGCTGTACAGCTTCTCTATGAGTAGGACCTTGATTTGATTAAAACTTGTGTGGCTATCTACTGATGGTGCTGCCAATATTGTTGGGAAACATAATGGTGTTGCTGCCAACTTAGGTACAAACATAGAAAGCATATATCCAGACTAGCAGCATGACCCGGCGTTGCCCGTGCTTGATTCAAAAATCATACGACTCATACAGCAATCGCTAGCACTTGACTTAAAATACTTTTGCCCTTCCTTGCCTTTAAAGGAGTGTCCTTTGCCGTGCTGATGTTGCTACATGCCTTACTTCTTGCCTATCTCACACTGCGAATTTTTCTAAGCTCTATACTAAACATTAAATCTGTTACGAAAAAAGAACTAAACAAAATGAACACAAAACGGTCAGCTTTAAAAAAGGACTCGTAACTGGAAAAACCGAATGAAAAAAGAATGTTAACAACAAATACTTTTTCACACCCAACCCAGTTCTGCGGAATCAGAATCAACGTTGAGTTTAAGCAAGCGAATGAGCCAATTGGAGTAAAGTGCCATGCAGATTTAAATTTTTCCCACTTGTGACGAATGCAGCTATCGATGTTTTTTGCATGCTAGCATGCTATTTAACATTCGTATCAGTCAGCTGTTGGCTCTCACGCTGGCCAATAGAATCTTCATGCCTATTCGTGGCAGCCAGCTATATGCTCTCACTCTGGCCAGTAGAAAATGGCCGCAAACTACATAAAAACTGCCGTAGAAGCATGAAAAAATCGATTATTTCCATTATCGATGGGAGTTGGGAAATGCAACGTCGGTCTTGGCCTTCTTACTAACTTGGAGCATGTGCATGTAAATTTTGGTGCAAATCCGTCGAAAATTGCGGCCGTGCATTCGTTACACACACACACACACACACACACACACACACACACACACACACACACACACACACACACACACACACACACACACACACATCCTGCCTTTTATAGATAGAGATTAAACATTCAAGGATTTTCACTGCATAATTTATTAACAGAACTTATGTTCTAAGATTTTAAAATTAGATCATGTGTTGAGTTTTGTCACAAAAACAATGAACTATATCAGAGGTCGTGCTCTGCATCACCCTCAGTTTAGCCAGTTAGTGAAAGATGAGAATAATCAGTTCACAAATGCCCCAGAAGTTTAGTGGTTTTCATGTCACAAGGTACTGAAAAGATTGTTTTTATTGTGACACGAAATTTTGGTTTTGGAGATGAAGGGTCAAAGCACAGATGAATTGAAAGATGAAAGCTGGCTCCGAGATCTAGCCTTTTCAGTGGATATTACTGCCCAATTAAGTGACCTTAATTTTAAATTACAAGGTAAAAATAAGGTCATCACTCACTTATATGATGATATCAAGTGTTTCCTTGCAAAATTAGCTTTATTGAATTCCCAGTTGTCACATGAAAACTTGATTCGTTTTCCTATGTGCAAGGAGTTGAAAATAACTGCCAAAACTGAGTTTGTATTTATCTTTGCTAAGTATGATAGTTACCTGGAATTGCTGTCAAAGGAATTTCAGTGAAGATTTTGTGATTTTTCATCTTGTGAAGATCAGTTTGCATTATTCTCAGCACCATTCACTTTGGATGTTGCTCAGGCAGAGGAAAGTCTACAGATTGAACTACTGGAAATGCAGACTGACTCATCACTCAAGGGAAAGTACCTAGAAGTAGGCGTACCCGGATTTTTTCATACCTTCCTCAGAGATTTAAGAACTTCAGAAAGTTTGCCACAAACATTATGGCCATGTTTGGTACTCCATAGGTCTGTGAGCAGTTATTTTCATTTATGAAGGCCACAAAAACGTCTCACAGAACCAGATTAACTGATGAACATCTGACATCTTTTTCCCGGAATTATGGGGTGTAGGGCATTTTCATTGGTCAGTAAATTGATACATCTTGCGACTTGTTTTCAGCTAGGTCGGAACTTATCAGAAGAAAATGACTAAAAAGATGCTGAGGTGGGTAAAATTAAATAGGGTTTTGAATGATGTACATAAAGCCTCATACTAAAGCAAAAATATGTTTCTTTCAGCTGTTGCAGATTTTTGATAAATACAATGACTAGGGATTTTCTTTTACTAAAGTTCCTCCTAATACAAGGCTCGTAAGCCACTCAAAGTAGAGGGTTACATGTCTAACATGAACGTAAGAGGAAAAATTAGAAAGTGATGATTACGAGGATATGGTAGACAGATCAGGTCTAGCTTGAAGAGATGAAAATTGTAGTGTTCGCGGAAGTATTTTTTAACTAAACTGACGTGTTCCTCCGATCTATAAAAACCGAATCCGCACATACAGCAGGCACATTTGAAATTGTTACAACATGTTTTATCTTTCAGAGGGAAAAAAAATCGCAAAGAAAAATAAATGAAAACGTTGGCAACGTGGCTTTCCCCATTGTTGTATCAATATGTGACCCTCAATGGTGACGGGTTCAGTCGAGATATTAAAAAAAAATCTTTTTTTGAAGAAGACCTGTTTGAATTAAGCAGGTGCCTTCAAGCCTGTTTTAAAGAATGCCATATGGAGAAATTCTCATATTTTCAAAGCACATTCTCCCTTTCACTTTATGAATTCCGAAGAAGAAAACTATCTTCTCGCGACCCCAGTTATATATGCGCCTGACCTGCTGTAGGTGTCATCTAGTTATTGACTCAATTATAAACGGTCATTATAGATATACTCAAGAAGCTGAATACTTTTGAAAGAAATACAAACGACAAATACTTACCTATTAGCAAACCAAGTAAACGCTTATTAATTTAAATTAAAAAGACCAATATTTACCTATTACCATTCATGAAAATACTTATTAATTTAGAAAACCAGTATTTACCTATTACCAAAATAAATACTTAATAAATTTAAATACAAACTACCAATACTTACCTATTAGCAAACCAAGTAAATACTTATTAATCTAAATTAAAATGACCAATATTTACCTATTACCATTCATAAAAATACTTAATTTAGACAACCAGTATTTACCTATTACCAAAATAAATACTTAATAAATTTAAATACAAACTACCAATAATTACCTATTAGTAAACCAAGAAAATACTTATTAATTCAAATATAAAAGACCAATATTTACCTATTACCATTCATATAAATACTTATTAATTTAAACAAGCAGTATTTACCTATTACCAAACAAAGTAAATACTTAGATTTAGATATAAACTGCCAATAATTACCTATTAGCAAACCAAATAAATACTTAATTCAAATATAAAAAACCAATATTTACCTATTAACATTCATGTAAATACTTATTAATTTAAACAACCAGTATTTACCTATTACGAAACAAAGTAAATACTTAGATTTAAATATAAACTGCCAATAATTACCTATTAGCAAACCAAGTAAATACTTATTAATTAAAATATAAAACACCAATATTTACCCATTGGCAAACCAAGTAAATATTAATTTAAATCGAAAAGACTTACTTATTAAATTTAAATATTTGCCTATTACCAAACCACGTAAATACTTATTAAATTTAAATGCAAACGATTAATACTTACCTGCCTACGACCAAATTCAAAGAACGGTGATGGTAATATTACCGACTGAGCAAAACCCTTGTCTTGAAACACTTTTTTTTCTCCTGAAAAATAGGTTTCTCAAGTCCGGTAATGATGGCGTTTCCCTTCTAACCTTTTATTTGAAGTAGCGTGAAATGTCAATATCTTGATTATATCATCCTTCTCATTCGTTACATGTGCTCTCCATTTTAGTTTTTGCTGCTGTTGAAAGTCCTCAAGTGATGTGGTTTCTGTTTTTTTTTGGGGGGGGGGGGTTGTACAATCCTTAGTTTGTGATCCTGTAGCACCAGTCAACATGATTCGAAGAAATGTAGTCTTCACCAAAACTCATCGACCATTCGCCCTTGCATGGAGTATTGCTGCCATATATGGTCTGGAGCCCCTGCTGTTTGCCTCAGGGTTCTTGATAAGATCCAGAGACGGATATGCAATGTAATTGGCCCTGATCTGTCATCTCGTCTGCAGTCGCTCTCTCACAGACGCGACGTTGCCTCGTTCTGTCTTTTTTACAAATACTTTCACGGTAATTGCTCCAAGGAGCTGCTTTCGCTGGTTCCTAGGCCTCATGAATTTAAACGTCCTACGAGGCTGGCATCCCGTTCCCACACCTTCACCGTTGAAACTGTTAGATGTAGAAGTCTCTTCAACTCCAATAGCTTCATGTCTCGCACATCTCGCCTGTGGAAACCCTTCCTTATTCCTGTTTCCCTGACAAATACAATTTCCAACTATTTAAGTGTAACGTCAATCGACATCTCCAGCTGCCTTGATCTATCCACTTCCCTTCTCCACATCCTTTCACCTTTCATTCCTATCGGCTCTCGCTCCAAATCTTCTGTAACCCCCTTGCCTTGATAGATCCACTATCTTTCTCCACATCCTCTCCTTTACCACTCCTATCTGCTCTTCCTCCAAACCTTCTGTAACCCCTTGCGTGCTAGTGGCCTCCAGCCTTGCTTGGGGTGATAAGCTTAAAAAAAAAAAAATTATGTTTCACTCGCTCAAAGCCATTCTTAACCATTGATCTTAGAAAGCGGTTGTATACAGCTGACATTTTATATACTTCTCTATGGGCTTAGCGCCACTCACGACATCCATATAAATCTTCATCTGAGAAGGCTATTTAAGAATATGACACCAGATTTCAAATATAAACAACCAATATTTACCTATCCCCAAACCAACTACCGTATATTTCAGTGTATAGTACTAGTTTTTTTATGATCAGTAATTTAAGCAAAAAATAGTGGGTCGCATTATACACAGGTATTTTTTTTTTTTTTTTTGAAGAGGTTAAAAATCCTGCATTTTCGGTGACCGGTTGCACTAACACAGATCATTTTTTTTTCTGTAGGGGTTAAAATACATTTTCGGTGACTGTAATCTACTCTGGTAGATTCTCACGGTACATCAGGTTAACAATAACGCTACGGTACCATTTTGGGGTAGCTTTATACAGAAAAGAATGAATCACATTTAAAATCTATAAAATATGTGCAGGGTAATGCCCAATACTGCAAAATTTGACTGCGATAACCCTGTTAATATTGCTCAAAAACTGGGGGTATGCACGAGCTATTTTTAAAAAACTCGGGTTTTGCACAGAAAAATTTAGGGGTCGCACGATACATGAATTAGACTTATACACGAGTACATACGGTACATGCTTATAGACTCAAATATTATTATTATTGCATCCGACGGTCACGAGAGACCACGGATCTGCGCGCGAAGAGTTACGTCTTCTCCGGGGCGCAGGCCTGGACAGATTTTTTTTTTTTAATGAGAGATTAGCATTTTGCCATGCAGCACGTTTCCCCTCTCCACGATACCGGCGTTATCCAAGGGACAGAGTGGTCAATACAGCCTGGCACCGGCGTCGTGGTCACATGAGTTGCCAGAACGAAATCGGCTTTGAGATCGGAGCGTCTTAGGGAGTACGGCTCTGGATTTGAATTCAGAGTTGTCCTTCTCATGGTCTGGTTGCCAATCATCGCTACAGAGCACAGAACTGCCCTACTATTTTACCCATAGTTCGAGATTTTTTAATTCAGAGTTTTCCTTCTCCTAGACCAATTGGCAGCCAAGGCTATAGATATCCCAGTCTGCACTGCAACTCAAATATACGCGACCAATAATTAATTTTTCACTGACCCAATAGATTTTTATAGCGTATCCAAAGGCTTGATCGATTCAGAGTTTTGTCGTAAATGCCATCGATTTCGAGGGCCTTTAAAAAAGGCGTTCGATATCGTGTATGCAAAAATGGGATCAGTTTCAACTTTAGGAAGAAAGATGATTAGATCAGAATTTAGGCATTGAAGTGATAGCATTAGAGTCTAGTCAAACGGTGATCGATTTAGCACGCCCTCGCAAATGTGATCGATTAGTGTACGGGCATATATGTGATCGATTTCGTGTAAATCGACTAAAAGTTTAGGTATAATAATAAGCGATTTAGAGTTTATCCATAATGTTGAACAATGTATATAATCGATTTTTTCTTTTTTTTTTGCGGGGGTGGGGGGTGATTGATACGTTTTCTATCGCATATCGTCACTTTACAGGTTATTTAAAACCAGAAAATATTTTTAGATTGTGAGAATTTTATTTATTTATTTATTTATTTATTTGAGATAATAATGTTTTAGTGCTACAAGTCTTACTAATTAACCCTTAGCTAGGGGAGAAAAAGCGGATTCATACCTTCCCCGCAAGGGAATTCGTGCGTAAGTGAAAATAACGAACCCAACGGGAATTTGAACGGGAGTCTCTAGTAACAATTCCGAGCCATTATCCATTAGACCACCCGCACATCCAAGTTTACAGTAATCCCAAGCGGTCACCCATCTAGATACTGACCAAGCTCAATGTTGCTTGGCGATCGTACGGGAACCGGTGTTTGAACGTGATGCGGCCGTGAGCCTGATCGATTTAGAGGTTAATCAATTTAATGTTCATGCGTAAGGGTGATCGATTTCTAGCTTAATCATAAATATGATCGATTTAGAGGTTATTGATAAAAGTGATCTTAATGTTTATTCCGAATGGTGATCGATTTTTAGGTTAGTCCGAACTAAATATGATCGATTTAAAAGTTATGTATGTCAATGAACTACACAATTACGGGACAGAGATATGGCTTTTATAAATGTATTTCGATTATTTATCAAGACTTATTTGTTTATTTGTTGTCGGGTGATATGGCTGAATGGTTAAGCGTTCTATTGTCGGACAAAATGTTAATTCCAGCGTATCTAATAATTACTTAGAGTTTGGGCACCTGCAATAGTTTGAATAATAATAATAATAATTATTATTAGTTTTATTATTTCCTTTGATTTCTGGTGTGTACTCATTTCTTTCCGGGTCCCAACCAGAGGCCTAAGGTCAGAAATGGCATCATGACATATTCCAATGAGCAATTTAAAACACACACACACACACACACACACACACACACACACACACACACACACACACACACACACACACACACACACACACATACATACATACATACATATATATTACATAGCTAAAGCCCTTCTTAAGGTGTGGGCTGTACTCGTGAGAACATTTTTTGTATTTCTCTTATTATTATTATTTCCTTTGATTTTTAGTGTGTACTCATTTCTTTCCGGGTCCCAACCAGAGACCTAAGGTCAGAAATGGCATCATGACATTTTCCACTGAGCAATTTAAAACACACACACACACACACACACGCGCGCGCGCGCACACACACACACACACACTTTACATAGATAAAGCTCTTCATAATGTGTAGGCTATACTTGTGTGAACAATATTTTTGTATTTCTTTTATTATTATTATTATTATTATTATTATTATTATTATTATTATTACCACCGAGAAATTGTCCAAATACAAGGACCTGGAGATCGATATTAACAGGAAGTGGGGAATGAAGACTGAGACTGTACCAATAGTAATTGAAGCTTTGCGCCTCGTGAGAAAAGGAATGGACAATTTTACTAACAGTGTCCCAGGTAACATCAACATACAAGTTGTCCAGAAGATTGCCCTACTAGGAATATCACATATACTAAGAAAAGTGGTATCAATTAAATGATAATTCTCCTATAGGACCTAAGGTCCATAGATTGGACCCGGCTCTACAGGATGCAAGGCAGGAAATATAATATACACAAATAATCATAATCATAATAATAGTCTGGGTCCATTTTGGTAATGGCCAACGAGCTAGTCAGTCTGAGTCTTGTTCCTGATTAATGTTCGATCTTCACTTGGTGTCCCATATTTGTTTCATTGTGCCAAACAAATATTTCGTTTTGATTCTCTACAGCGTTGATATCATTAATTATTAAAAGCTTAATTGCTTTTTTTCTTGTTTTTATAAAAAACTTTCTTATCTTTCAAAGAAGAAGAAAAGAAGAAAGAAGAAGAGGAAAGAAGAAGAAAAAGAAGAATAAAAGGAGAAAAAGAAAAGAAGAAAGAAGAAAAAGAAAGAAAAAGAAGAAGAAAAGAAGAAGAAGAAAAGAAGAAGAAGAAAAAGAAGGAGAAAAAGAAAAAGAAGAAGAAAAGAAGAAGAAAAAGAAGGAGAAAAAGAAAAAGAAGAAGAAAAGAACAAGAAAAGAAGAAGAAGAATAAAAGAAAAAGAAGAAAGAAGAAGAAGAATAAAAGGAAAAGAAGAACAAAAACAAGAAAAAGAAGAAAAAGAAAGAACAAGAAAAAGAATAGAAGAAGAAAGAAGAAGAAGAAGAAGAAGAAGAAATAAGAAGAAAAAAGAAGAAGAAGAAGAAAAAGAAAAAGAAGAAAAGAAGAAGAAAAATAAAAGAAGAAGAAAGAAGAAGAAAAAAAAGGAAAAAGAAGAAGAAGAAAAGAAGAAGAAGAAGAAGAAGAAAGAAGAAGAAGAAGAAGAAAGAAGAAGGAAAAAAAGAAGAAAGAAGAAGAAAAGGAGAAGAACAAGAACAAGAAAAAGAAGAACAAGAAAGAAGAACAAGAAAAAGAATAGAAGAAGAAAGAAGAAGAAGAAATAAGAAGAAAAAAGAAGAAAGAATAAGAAAAAGAAGAAAAGAAGAAAAAGAAGAAAAAAGAAGAAGAAAAAGGAGAAGGGAAAAATTCAATAGGGAAATGATAGCAATCATGACGGTAAACGCAATGCGTGAGACAATGAGAGAAAGTAGAGATCAGATTTTTTATCATTTATAGCAGTAGCAATGCCGGGTGAGAGTTTAGTGCAGTAGGCGTGGCCACAACTATTGCCTCCTTCAAAAGAACCAATCAACGGCTCAAATTATCAACCAATAGAAACAGAGAACGTCAAATAAAGTTTATTACTCAGCAGCTGCCTGTCTCCAAATAGGTTGAGCGATAAATAGAAAATCGAAAAAATCAAAATGATAATCAAATATAAAATTAGACAAAATAAATAAAGATTAAAAAATAAAAATCAATTTATTTAATCAAAGAGAAAATGAGTTTATACAAATGAGAAAAGAAAAGAAAAAAGTATTTATTTGGAAAATGAAATAAAGTCTTGGAGATTAAGGAATTATCAATGAAAAGGTAGATAGAAATATCAAGGCTAATGACAAAAAGGCGGATACGATGACGAAAGTAAATTTAAGAGCGACCAAATTATAACGTTGTCATGCCCTTATATACAAGATAATAATAATAATAATAATAATAATAATAATAATAATAATAATAATAATAATAATTTGAAATATTACAAAGTTTTAACGGATGGTGTGTTATGAATAAGAAAGAAAGAATGAAAAATGGTTTTCCTTTCGTATCTATCTATCTATCTATCTATGTCTGTTCATATCTATCTATCTATCTATCTATCTATCTATCTATCTATGTCTGTTCATATCTATCTATCTATCTATCTATCTATCTATCTATCTATCTATCTATCTATGTCTGTTCATATCTATCTATCTATCTATCTATCTATTCATTTCTTTCTTTCTTTCTCTCTTTCCTCCACACAGTCTGATCGTGTCTATCTATCTATCTATCTATCTATCTATCTATCTATCTATCTATCTATCTATTCCAGTCTATTCATTTCTTTCTTTCTTTCTTCCACACAGTCTGATCGTATCTATCTATCTATCTATCTATCTATCTATCTATCTATCTATCTATCTATCTATCTATCTGTCTGTCTGTCTGTCTGTCTCACTTTGACCTGTATGGCACACACAGTCGGTGTTCCGGCCTAGATTCAATTTATGTTTCCAAAGACAGATGTTCTGGATTAGTAGGCTTTCGCTAATTAGGTAAAATAATCAGCCTAATGTCATATTGTTTATCTTGATGTCAGTACATTTGTATACTTATAAAATATACACTTCTTATTTCCAACGTGAATTATTTTGAAAAAGAAATATATATTTTTTAAAATTTATTATTATAAAGGAATGGCTTCATATCTTTACCAAAAGATATTTGTGCAAGAGCGAACGCAGCAGTCTTGGTTAAAATTTGAACTCAGCACGCCATCTCAAAATTCCCGCGCTGATGACCGCTACACTACCTGCACATCCACACACCCGCCTCACGCTCACATATTCACGCATCCCCACACACAAACTCACACACATGTACAAATATATACGCGGTGATACTAAAAAATACACCGAATAGGTCTATGAAACGAAAACTTGGTAAATTTGCAGATTAAGGCCCGGGAACCAATTGTAATGAAAATTTCCATTCTGGTGTAAATTTGCATGACTATTTAAAAAATAACAATAAAAGTTTGCGGAAGAAAACCGTTTAGGAGTTATCGACAGTATAAGTTTGGCCTCATTTGCGTCGTGTCCTGGTTAAGACGATAAACTACATCCAACAGCAAGGCCTCTGATCAGGAGGTTTTGAGGAGCGTGGAACCACCTCTTCATTGCTGGCGTTCCCAGGTCCACCCTGATCCGGGGTGGTAGCACCTGTTAGGGTCCCAGCTATGGGCAAATAGTGAATTCCCAGACTATATCCACGTCCTGGGTATGACGATAAACTACATCCGCGTCCTGGGTATGACAATAAACTACATCTGCGTCCTTGGCGAGACGACAAACTACATCCGCGTCCTGGGTATGACGACAAACTACATCTGCATACTGGTTATGGCGATAAACTACGTCCAACAGAAAGACCGTTTTGGAAAAAATAATATTACCAGCTATACGTTTTTGGAAAAATAATATTACCAGCTATACGTTTTTGAAAAAATAATATTACCAGCTATACGTTTTTGAAAAAATAATATTACCAGCTATACATTTTTGAAAAAATAATATTGCCAGCTATATGTTTAAAAAAGAAAATTACCAGCAATACGATTTTAAAAATATATATATTATTACTAGCTATACGTTTTTGTAAAAATAAGCAATATATTTAAAAAAAAAAAAAAGAAATATATATATTACCAGTTAAACATTTTTTGAATAAAAAAGAAAAAAATATTACCAGAGATACATATTTGAAAGAAAATTTTACCAGAAATAGATTTTTTGAAGGAAAAATTTTACCAGAAATAGATTTTTTGAAGGAAAAATTTTACCAGAAATAGATTTTTTGATGGAAAAATTTTACCAGAAATAGATTTTTTGATGGAAAAATTTTACCAGAAATAGATTTTTTGAAGGAAAAATTTTACCAGAAATAGATTTTTTAAAGGAAAAATTTTACCAGAAATAGATTTTTTGATGGAAAAATTTTACCAGAAATAAATTTAAAAAAAAATAAATATTACCAACAATAAAAATTTTGTCGGCATTAAATGACCCATTGAGGTTGATATGCCGTAAACCCAAACCAAACAAACCAAACCTTATTACAGCCCAGTCTCCATTACTCGCTTTGTTTACATACATTTGCCCCGAGTAGTAATGCGCAGAAACTTCACTTGTCTTCATCACTGCGCAATGCGCGAACTTTAAATTAAATTTCGAAAACTGCGCAGTAATCAAGACGAGTAAGAAGATCAGTAAAAAAGCCGTTAACTAAGTAAGCTTCCGCGCATTGTTAATCGAGACAAACGTATGTGAACAACTCCAGTAACTCTAGACGCGAAAAAGGCCGAACTTATATTGTCGATAATTCTTAAACGCTTTTCTTTCGCAAACTGTTATTGTTATTTTGGAATTATTCAGGCAATTTCACACCAGAATGGGAATTTTCATTACAATTGGTTCCTGGGGCTTAATCTGCAAATTTACCGAAAAATTAACCAAATCATTTTATAGAGATTTGGTTGTTTGGGGTTTTATGGCATATCAACCACTATGGCTTATTTAATGCCAGATCCAGTTTCCACATATTTACTAAATATATATACTTTGCAAACGTAATTTAGCAACATCATTGTTTCAAAAACGTATAGCTGGCAACATCATTGTTTCAAAAACGTATAGCTGGCAACATCATTGTTTCAAAATAGTTGGCAACATCATTGTTTCAAAAACGTATAGGTGGCAACATCATTGTTTCAAAAACGTATAGCTGGCAACATCATTGTTTCAAAAACCTATAGCTGGCAACATCATTGTTTCAAAAATGTATAGCTGGCAACATCATTGTTCCAAAAAAAAGCGTAGTTGTCAACATCATTGTTTCAAAAAAGTGTAGTTGGCAACATCATTGTTTCAAAGTGCTGGAAAAGACCTGGAAGTTCACTATTTTCCCATAGCTGGGACCCCAACAGGTGCT
The DNA here is from genome assembly GCA_964036315.1 of Acanthosepion esculentum. Lineage (NCBI taxonomy): Eukaryota > Metazoa > Mollusca > Cephalopoda > Sepiida > Sepiidae > Acanthosepion > Acanthosepion esculentum. The sequence goes on from OZ038499.1 coordinate 94,210,656, forward strand.
ACCACCCCGGGTCAGGGTGGACCTGCGAACACCAGCAATTAAGAGGTGGTTCCACGCTTCCTCAAAACCTCCTGATCAGAAGCCTTGCTGTTGGATGCAGTTTAACGTCGTACCCAGGACGGCATTTTATAGAGATGGGAGTAACAAAAAGTATATTGTGTTCAAGTTCACTGTTCCAATTATTCAGTCTTTGGGTAGTGAGTTCAAACCCTAGGTCGGGTAGTGAAAATAGAGTATGCAAATTTTAAGTAATATAGCAGACCCAGAGATTGAACCCGCAACAGCTGCATTTATAACCAAACATTTAATCTACGATTGCCGTCTAGTGACGAAAAGTTGAATACTAACTGATATCAAATGACCCCTAAACAATCTTCATCGATTGAATAAAGGGTTCAAAACAAGAACCCAAGAAGTTTGCCATGCGCGAAAAAAAAAAAAAACAGCTGAAGAAGGCCGTAGCGTATAACGACTGAAACGTCCTGATTATCAAGATGAACATGTTGCTTTGGATAGCAAATCATATAATCTCTATCTCTTTATTTGTCGTGATCCCTCAAGAAGTAGGCGATCATGGCCCTCCACAATTTCCTGTCGCTTGCAGCTCTAAATAAATTCTGTCTTTTCGATAATTCTAGACCCTGTGCAACCACCCATTTACTCAATCTCATCAAGTATGTTATGCGTTGTTTTCCAGATTTTTCAGATCCCTCTTGCTCTCAATCCGCCTTGGGGATAACAGATTTTCCAAGCCCTCTTTCCTCATATGTCTCAGAGATTTCGACCGCCTCTTCCTGATGTTAAGCATATGTAAGCGATCTGGGATTGCAAAGGAAATATTTGTCGCAGATTATTTCCACAACGCAGAGAATAAATCACTAAGTTCAGACTCAAACATCGGGGGCAGAAAGAAATGCCGAAAACTCGATTTGCAGGTACTATCTCACAAATCACAATGCACGTAACCAGTCAGAAAAAATAACTCACACTCCGACAAACGCGGTAGCCAAAATACCCGAATTTTTCCTCCCCGATTCGAGAACACCAACTGCTTTTATCGGCCAAGCAGTTTTTCCATTTGTCGACAACTGGGAGAGGACGCCCAATTTTTGCATATCAAAATAATTGTATAGCGACTCCCCATCTCATTATCATTATCAGATAAATAAGTAAAAACAGTCAGACGAACTATCGTATTCAGGTCTTAATTTATTTTTATTATTCTCTCTCGTATAGCGAAGAAAATATATATACATTTTCCGTCGTAGGATAAATGCGACGCGCTGTCACTTGATTTGACGAGGTAAGTCGCCGTTTTCTTCGATATAACATAAGTTTACTTTTGGTTTTCGTTTTGTCTAAAAACCTCGTCGTTGCTCACATAATCGGACCATAGTATCCTCAGCATCTTTCTGTAGAATCCATATATCATTTAGTCCGTCAGTTTAAGTGCCATGTGTCATACACTTTTGGCCGAACGTGTCTCTTTCAATTCATGACTCACTAAACAGAAGATATTGCCGCAGTAGTCTGCTGTTTCTTTCTGCGGTAGACTGCTTGTCAGCCAAAGCTATAGGATCCAGTCTGCTATTTAACCCATAGCTGCGAGGAGATGGATTCTTACCTTTCCCAAGGGTATTTGTGCGCGAGTGTAACGAAATCGAACTGGATTTCGTTACATTCACTCACGCATAAAATCGCTCATCTAAAATATTCCGACAAAAATGATCCGATGTGATACACCAATGAAAGAAGCCCAAAACATCGTGAATATAACAATCAGGATAGTTATACTGGGCTGCAGGGGAGGGGGTGCAAGGGTCTCGTGGCCCCCTATCAAATTTATGATACGGGGCTCCCGAATTTATGATATGGGCCCCCTCCACTCTACTCTCAATTTTCATAAGATAGTATTGGAGGCACGGTGGAGTAATGGATAGCGGTTCGGATTGAGGAATCGGAGAGCCGAGTTCGAATTCCAGTTGAATCCATTACATTCACTTATATGCTAATATCCTTGGGAAAGATATGAATCCTCTTCTCCCCGCCCAAGCTATGGGTAAATAGCCGGACAGACCGGGTTCTAATAGCCTTGGATGGCTACCGCAGAAAGAAATGCCTCGTCAGATACATCGAAATATCGAATATATCGAAAGATACATGATCGCCTACGCGTGTATCACGCATGGCACATAACTGACTGACTCTTGTATAAATCCTCTTGTTCCCCCTCCCCCAGCAGAACAGACCGGGTTCTACCGCAGATAGGAATGCGGGAAAAAATCTGCCTCGTCAGTCATGTATCGAAAGATACATGATCGCCTAAGCGTTTATAACGCAGGGCACATAACTGATTGATTGACTATTGATATGAAATACAAATTTTAATGTATCCTAATTATTTACAATAAAGGATCATATGCAGCAGGAGAGTTAACCTGTCGGGATTTGCTTCCATAGTCTTTTCTGTGTATGAACGCAAAGCAGCGGAGGTTTTAAATCAGGGTTTTCCTTCTCCTAGAAGGACTCCTTCCTGGGCCATCGAACTCTGGTTATGAGGCGTCAGTTTCCCGCCTTTTTCGCCTTTGCTATTCAACGGCTTGGAGCTGGACTTAGTCGTCAGAGGCTATTTTGAGACGCATTCTAGGATGCATTTTATAGACGGGAGAATTGTAGTTTAAAAACAGTAAAATCGAGCTTGTTAACCGAAACGCTCCTCTGTGGCTCAATCGGTAAAAGCACGTCGGGCTATATGACGGTTCCGTATAGGATACAGGTTCGATTCCTGTCGGAGGACGCATATTTTCTATGAGAATTTCTCGGACATTCACACTCGTAAATGTTGTTAATACTGTTTATTATAAACAGAGCATTTACTTAAATATTTGTATCTATAAAAAAAAGAATCTATAAACTTAAAAATGTCTTAAAATAATTGTCGGACTTTGTCCATTTCATAATGTGTGACGTCATTTGTTTACATTTGGATACGCTTTGAGTAGATATGAATGTACGTGAGAGAATCATGGAAGATTGTAGTTTAAAAACAGTAAA